>JAZDUA010000077.1:600000-917500 GCA_038098605.1 Gryllus longicercus
CTTCATTATTATTATTATTATTATTATTATTATTATTATTATTATTATTATTATTATTATTATTATTATTATTATTATTATTAAATTATTATTAAATTATTACTGTTATTATTATTATTATTAAATTATTATTATATTGTTTATTATATCCATATTAAGATTGTTAGTTTCAATTGATACTGCTATATATTTTTGCGCAGGACTATTCAAGATTTTTTTCTTTCTAAAAATATCTCACAAAAACAAAATGCTAGAATCTTATACGCTTCCACATCAATTCATTGAACTCTTTATAATCGTTGACAGACATTTCAACAGACATAAAATAACATAACTATTTACTTCAATACGATTACTTACATAACTCAATATGATACTTGTTTATCCAAATATTTTAGGGGTTTAGTATAATAAAGTTGGGAATAATACAACATCTGATTCAGGAAAAATGTACCATTTCCACGTTTTTCCAACACTTGTTCAGTATTTACGGTCTTTTAGGGCTGAAAATAAGAGTATTTTCTTGTTTCTTTAATTAAATGATAAACGTTAAACATTTTATTTGAATGTATAATTGTCATACAATATTAAGAGTCAGTTATTATTTCTTCCATGTATGCTGTGATAAACGATATTTTTTACCCACAGATTATATTTGTAACTAAGAATGTAATTATTAATGAGACTTCCAAACAATTGAACTTTAACAGTATATATTACTTATATCCAACAACGAATGTTAAATTATGCTAATTTTTGCACGGTTGATATAAACGAAATTCTCATCTTTGTTTCAGGAATTTAGGGAACACATTTGGGCTGATGAGAATATCCACACAAAGAAAGCACTCCAATTTTCGTGTGTGAACACCACTCGTCACACTATATGAAAAGTGCGACAAGCGCACGGAAATAATAAATATTACCGTCCGCAGAATTTCCCCTTTGTCTCATTCATTATGTACTTCATCGTCGGCGGCGAAACCGCGCTTTCCATTTGCAAGCACACACTCGGTGTGTGAAACGCTTCGCGAGACAACGAGCGCATAAAATAAACCTCCCTGGGTATGACGCTTTTGCAACGCACCTCGCTGCTTGGCAGGGTAAGTAGGTAGCAGGAAAGAAAAAAAAGCATTGCGCCCTATGAGAACTTTTATGCAGGAACGTCGAAATGCAAAACACACCCGTGCAATTGCTCCTACTCGCAGCAACTCGCGTAATCGGCCTGTGTATCAGGGGAACCAACGTGCCCAGAGGAAATGAGACGCGTTGGGAAAAGAGGATATTACGCGTAACAACACTTGACGCAATTGACATTTTTTTTAAATAAAAGAAGATAATTGCTATAATTAAAATGCCAGAGTGCAACTCAATTAATTGTAGTTCCTTCGCGGGGTACGCAGAAAAAATAAAGCTTTTCTAATAATTTTGTTAATTAACTAATCAGTTCTGTGTGAAAAACATTATTAACACCTTTCCAATTTTTTTATACTGCTACTAATAAAACCTATTCTTTGAGTACATCTAAAACGCGCTAGAAGTTCAATTTTAACTCTAATCCTACAAGTAAGACGATGCTCAAGATTTCAGATAAATCTATGCATGCAACGAAAAAAACAAAATACTTTCGTCTGACCGCTTCAGCTCCCACTGATATTAATGCATCATTAAGTGATTTGCATACTGGAATCAAATGAAAGTCGGTAAGGCTATCTAAAGAATAGTGTGACGACACTAACGGTAAAAATGATTTTATTTTGTCTCGTAGGATTGCGCAATATGGTACATCAGTCTCATGTTGCAATCTTTCCTACACGCAAAATAAAATGTCACTTTTACCACTCGTACCATAAATAACTATTTCACAGCATCAGGGAAAATTTCCACAGAATTCGTCAAAAAAAAAAAACATAACTATATTCTAGAATAAAGATGACATAAATGGCTCAAGTTATAAGGTGCAACTCTTCTCTGATGTAAATATGTTTAACTCGTAAATTGCCAAGGCGAAAAAGCCACTAGTAAAAATTGCAATGGTAAAAAATAAGGAGCGCAGTATTAAAAGTAAAATCTTCGTTGTAAAACTCTTTTGGTAAGAGAGCATTCGCGTACTCCTGGCGAACCGCAGACATTGAGAACCACTGAAAGCCGTGGGAAGTGGAGCTGGTAGGAGGAAAGGGCGAAATGTGAATGAAGCGAAGCGAATACATAAAGTGGAAACGGAGCTCGCTGTAATTGAGAGCGGCAACCGCTGCCCGGCCGGCTCGACAGCTGCGTTTCGGCGCCACCTGACTTCGCCAATTTGAAGGGCCAGCCCCGCGCGCCCGGGGCGGTGGTGGCCGTAAGCGATGGCGGGGGCCAGAGGCGTGGCGCGGGCGCGGGCGAGGGCGAAGGCGCAGGCAGAGAAGGGGGGAACGGATCGGGTGGCTTATTACGGGCGGTGATTTACGAGGGAAGGCGCGGGGTAAGGTGCTAACCGTCGCTTTGCCCTGTCCACAGACGTGGGAGCGAACTGGGCGCGGTGCGTCCAAATCGGACTGGCGACGTACGTCGTGACTGATGATATACTTCGTGACTGATGATGTACGTCGTGATTGGTGATGGAAGTTGTGACTGGCGTTGTAGGTCGTGCCTGGTGAAATACATGTGAATGATGATGCACGTTGTGTCGGGTATTGTACATCGGGACTGGTGAATTACATCGTGACTGCTGATACACGTAGGGGACTGTTGAATTACACCGTGACTGGTGATGCACGTCGTATCTGGTGATGTACGTTGGGACTGATATACTTGGCGACTGATGATGTACGTCGTGTTTGGCGATGTAGGTCATTACTGGCGATATACTTCGTAGCTGATGATGTTCGTCGTGGTGATTGGTGAATTGAGCCGTGACTGGTACCTCCCACGCCACACCCCGTCACCTGCGTTCAAGGGGCTGGTGTACATCGCAGAACAATTCCGCGAAATAATCAGCACCTATTATTTAGCTTATTAGCCAGTTAGAAAAGTAGTAAGGTTATTTTCTGAAAACCGATCTGCACAATACAAAAATGATACAATGTTAGAAATACTTGTCATAATAATCAAATGCCATTAGCACATATGAACAAGGGCATTCAAAAGACACCTGTAAATGTAGATCAGAACAAATCAAAACTGGAAACATATTAAACTGTAAACATATTAATTTTCATTTTTATAGTGAAAGAATGAGGAAGGACTACGCTGTATTGCGTACCAAGACCTGAGTACTCACTTCAAAACGGATACTTAGTAGCTCGACCGCAGGTGCTATAATGGGATTCCTGTCAACCGTCCGCCTCGTTAATTATTAAACGTCAAGTGATTTATTCCCTGATGATTTACATGAGAGGAAATGTGGTGGTCAGCGATAAAATATTAAATATAATTTATAATACAAATTTTACACAGTTACATTTATGTCACGGCACATACTTAAGAAATATTTCCACGTTGTAATTGATTTCAAAAATGTCATTCATAATTTATTTCTATTGGATAGTAATCTATCACATCCATAGTGTACATGTAAATGAATAATTTATGTAATTCCTGGTTTCTCGATATCAGACCTAGGCACAGATTGAAATTTACTTCTATATTCAACACTATCTGGTGTAAAAATTACGGGAAAATGTCCTTGAAGATCCAATCTCTCTGATGTAGAAAACATCCGTTTACAAGTCAATTTCGATCATATCACTATACACTTATGTAGTACTATAATACAACTATGAAAATGCATTATAGTCCAATTCCTTGTTTGTCTAGGAAACAATTTATACAGCAAGCTACAATTCAGAAAAGTATTCTAAATACATTTTGCATCCTGTTATCATCGCCCTAGATAGCGTTTACCTAAACGTTGCAGAACGGTTGTTATGACAGATGACTCACGTCTGTTATCTTTTCACATCAACGCCATTACAGTTTGATTTATCTTTGAGTTTCAATCGTATTCTTCTTGAAAGGGAAGTAAGAATTTAGATTGCATGGGAACTGCGACGTTCTTCATAACAACAAACACATTATTTCCACAAAGGAAGATGAGGAAGATGTTCTGTAGATAACCTCATGCAGTCGCCAGACTTTCTAACGGCTTGGTCAAAAGGTAACTTAGTAGTATATCGTGAGAGATCAGAATTTTTCATTTGTTTTCAGTGTCACGAGGATCGTTATTGTTTGGTTTCGTACAAAGTTCGTGATATCATCAAACTATGTTACTACTTAGTTTAATTTCTGCAAAATATTCGTATTGTGACTGGAAGTACTATATTGTCACACTGAGAGCAATTATATTCGATTTAGAGAGACGAAATTAACTTCAATCCAGACATTTGAAACCCCAAAAAAGTGAACTTGTACTTACTTATACGTTATGCAACAAATGTGTCACATTTTATATGCCACAGAATTCTCATCCAAAATACCAAGATTTAATAAGAAGTTACTCTCTATTATAATTTACCTGAATTGGTTTTATTCTCTCTAAGATATGAAGCAAAACGATAACAAATTAGTTTCTTTTTCTCAAATTCATTCATTTACTTACAAAAACTACTTATTCATTCAACTTACTCTTCATTCATTTACTTACAAAATATACCACCTACGGACATTTTAGACGAATATATTAAAAACAGATTTGACCAATCGCATGTCATTTGAAATGTATCTTGTAAATGATATATTCATGTTAATTCTTATTACAAACATTTTATTTTCATAGCACCACATAAATTACAACACTCATTCTCGACTTCCCTCGCACAAGTGATCACAGTGGGAACTCAGACTTGAAAGACGTCAAAATAATGAACGCTCCAGCCACTTTGCAAAGGTGGGTCAGGCATCAACTGATGTCATTGGGTTCTAGTGTTCGAGTTTGGAGAGTGGCAGGATTTTCGACACTAGCTAGTGAGCTAGGTCGTATTCAGTCGCTGTGTGGACGAGAAAGATAGCGGTCGGTTGCTCTGATCGGCAGTTTTTCGAGTGTTTCTTCGATCAACACCAGGAGCATGCCGGAGCAGTACCATAACAAACGAGCCTCGGGTCGTGCGCGATCATTCCTTCCTCTTCCTTGTCTCCTCCTCACCCGTTTCTTACTCACACCCTCACACGAACTGTACTATCACACTTGTCGGAAGCTTAGATCAGGGTCGGTGCCTCGCTGGTGGGAGATACTTGGCTGAGGAAACACCGCAAGTCGGATCTCGGTAGCCTGCGAGGGGAAGATCGCCGCCACCTCCCGTGATGAAAACATGCACTACACTTACGAAACTAATGACCTTAGCCGTTGACGCGCCCGCAATTATTAATCAATCAGTCAACTAGCCACTAAACAACAAGTTTCCCGGACTCTTTCATAGAGTTCACTGTCGAGAAAAATTTCGAAGAGGGAAAATTCTTCTGTGAGAATTTCAGTGCATAGTGTGAGGTTAGGTGTGTGGAACGTTGGACTGATTGAGAGACGGTGCCCTGATGGGGAGAAGGAAGATGCGCGTGGGCGTGGGAATGAAGGAGGAACGGAAGCGTGGGGCGTCGGAGCGTGGGGTTGTGACGCGGGGACGTGTGACAGTGGACGTGTGACACTGGATGAGCGGAGAGCATGGTCTCGAACATGGAGGCTTCTCAATGGCTGGGGGTAGAGGAGCAGTGTGGAGAGGGGGCGACGTGGGTCGGGGAGGTACAGGTTGCGGAAGTCGCAGGGGGGCGGGGGATGCAGGAGCAGAGGGCCGAGGTAGGGTGGGCGTTGGGATTTGGGTATGTGGGAGCGGGAGTGTGGGGATTGGGAGAGAAGCGGCTTTGGGCATGGGGCTCCAAGGGCATGGAGACACATGACGTGGGATATGGAAAGTGGGATGAGATGTGCGAATGGGGGACTGTGGATGTGGGACATGGGATGAAGGGCGGGAAAAGGGAGATGGGGACAGGGATGCCGGACTTGAAAAGTAGGACGGGAGAGGAGAGTGGGGGAGGGGGAACGGCATCATAGGAGGAGACGTAGGACAAGAGATGAGGGATGGGTGACGGCTGACGTGGGACATGGAAGGTGGGGCCTAAGACGAGAGATAAGGGCGGGGAACGAAAGACAGGGGGCGCAGGACGCGGGTCGTGGGTCGCAGGATGGGAGACTGGAGGTGAGGAATGGAGGATAGTGACGGAGCTGTGGGACTGGCACGTGCCACCCAGGACGAAAGATGGGGAGCTCGGGAGGCGGGACGTGTGACGTAGGCGGGAGATGCAGGGCGCGGGTCGTAGGATGAGAGATTGGAGGTGAGGAATGGGGGATGGTGACGGAGCTGTGGGACTGGAAGGTGCCACCCAGGACGAAAGATGGGGAACTCGGGAGGCGGGACGTGTGACGTAGGCGGGAGATGGAGGGCGCGAGTCGTGGGTCGGACAGGAGGTAGAGGATGGGGAACACGTGGCGCGGATGTGTGAGGGCTTGGGGTGGGCAGTGGCTGCAGGGACGGGTGGGGGTCGGTGCAGGGGCCGCGTCGCCCGCTGGGCGAGGGCGTGCTGCTCTCCGCCCTCACCCCCCTGTTGCGAAGGGGCGTGCCCAACAGAGTGTTGAAAGCCACTTACTCAAAATTCAATTCCATTCAATATTCGTGATAGATTGCTGACGAAGCAAGTTCGAAGGCTGTCGGCTATTGGTGAATCTGCAGAGTTTATTTCAGCTGGGTCTTCGCAGAGCGTAGTCGAAGCACAAAGCTTATTAAATATAACTATCTTGAACGATGTTATGAAAAAATATATTCCACATTCAATATAAATTTTAAAACAATCTAACCCGTTTTATCACAAAAATGTTATAAAAAAATGTAAATTTACATCCCTTGGACAAACACCGATTATATGAGATAATGAGAATCTTTTAAAATATTTTTTCTGGTAATGAGTAAGTATTACGTTCTTACAGATTAATAACCACAATATTCATTATACTTTACATAATAGATTTGCTCCCAAAATAGTCAACTGCTTGTATCCTTTTCTCAAATTAGATTTCTTCCATTTCTTTATGTTTCTCCATTATCTCATCCCAATTTCAGAACCGTTCAACCATTCATAGGAAATACAATTTCCTCAAATTCCGATTTGTTTGTATAAAAATAGAAGGAATACTATTTATAATAAAAATAATGACTAATTATAATGTCTAGTCATAATAATAGCAATGTTAAGTTGCCTGTAACACAAAATGAATTTAGCCAGCTCAATCACTAAATTAAGATGCAAGTTTTTATATGCACAAAAAGGTAAAAAGTAGATTTAACATTATTTAAAAGTGGACTTCTAACACTGAAAACTTACCTATACGTTCTATTGTTCAATTGTTACGTAAAAGCAGTTCACCAAAGTAAATACCATCAACAAATATGCATTTTAGTAATAATTAGAATTAAATACAGTAAATATACAAAATAATTTCGAGATGAAAATATCGAGAACAATGTGACACATCTGATATCACATACTAGAAAACAGACAATTTTGAATGCAACAGCACATTCATCTCGTACACAATGCCATGAAACTACTGGGATCCACTTAACACGTGTGGCAGACAGGATCTTATATAAACCGTACTTTTTCCAGTTTGCGCAATGTTTATTTCATATCTGGTGTTTACCGTCCAGCGATGAAAAACGGCAACCGGACGGGCCAGAACCTCCAGCAGGGGAACCTCGTTGATGCAAGCGCTGCGAGACTCGCGCCAGTTTCTAGAAACTTCGACATTGGAAGTGCCGCTGGAGACTCTCGCTGTTAGCGTAATTAAGGAATAATTAGCACGCGCCTTGACGCAACCTCGGTAGCGTTCACCAGGAGTCCGAAACTCTGCTGTCGCAAGGAGTTTCTGCACTTTGCTATTATCTCCACGAAATGAGTGACCATACCTGATTTTTGTGATTATAAAATAAGATAAATCAATTCATAGATTACACACAGATTGAAACGACTCCAGAAAATATATTGTCTTCACCTGCATTTTTCGTTGATAATATCATTACTATAGTAATATTACAGAAAGTTCCTGGATTTGGTTGAAGAAGGCGATGAAGAAAAAAAATGTTTGCCCTGGTTTTGGGGTATATAATGTCCTCTTGAAGGCAAATAAAAACAACAACGTTGTTAATATTGATTGAGACATTCACACACACAAAAAGATGATAGAAAAAATACAAGATTATTTTAATTTTATGACAAAATCCTATGATAAGTAATTTTCTATGATTTACCGCAAATTTGGTCGTAAATATGTCTATGTTGGAAGGCAATATTCAGAATTTTGCGAAAAACATGATCCTTACACCACATGGTTACATATTCTACTGCATTGTAGGACTATTTATCCTTTCGTCTATTAGGGTCGTAATCGAATAGTAAACAATTGTATTCAAATATGGGACATCCTCCTATTAAACGTTTTTGGGAAAATATTTCCTAAAGATGAACATATTTAACTTGCGGGAAATTACTCCTTACGTTTTCAGTGCATTCCTGGTCCATATGCTGGTAAAGCATAAACACAATCACGCTGATATATTGACGCAATTACACCCTCACTTGTCACCAGCAACAGTGAGTCCAACACTAGAAATCAGTTTCCGGTGGGGTTTGGCAGCAGTTGTTATAGGAGTCTTCGATTACATTGTTAACCTTCACGAAATTTTTGTCATAATTCTTTATGCTAGAATTGGATTGGAATGTCTTAGCGAGCATGTTGACAATTGTAGCAGAATCATTTATAATTTTGTTGTGGGATTGTAAAAAAGGAATGTTAGTTATTTTATTTCCATGGATGGCTTTTACTGAATTGAATTGATGGCTTATTTTACGTGGCGAGACAGAGGCCATGAGGCCTGCTCTTCCGTCTGACCACGCAAATTTCGCGCAACGTTCCTTTGACCCTCTAGCGGAGAGACAAGGTATCACTCGGGTGACGAAACAGGCGTTTTGAATTTAGCTCAAAGGCGTCATTTAGGCTTGAGGATCTTTTACATGCAGTACATCTGCTAACGTGGGACAGTTAGCTCAGTCGGCTTAACTTCCTCTCCGACGGAAGGCGTACGAAGGATTTTTTCCTTCTTCTTCCTCTTCTTCTTCTTCTTCCTCTTCTTCTTCTTCTTCCTCTTCTTCTTCTTCCTCTTCCTCTTCTTCTTCTTCCTCTTCCTCTTCTTCTTCCTCTTCCTCTTCCTCTTCTTCTTCTTCTTCTTCTTATTCTTCTTCTTCTTCTTCTTCTAGTATTTTAGGCACAATGCCCGTTACGCCGCTTAATTTTGGTCCCTCCAGCGCATTCTTGGACGTCCTACATTCCTTTTTCCTCTCAGCTGATAATTTGCCACTTGTTTAGGAATTCTGTCGTTGTTCATTCGCAACATGTGATCTTGCCAAGAGAGTCTGTAGTTGGTGACTTTCTCTATAAGACTTTCTACATTTAGCTCGTTTCGGATTTGTGTGTTTCTTTGTCTGTCCAAAAGGCTATATCCCGCTACCGCTCTAAGGAATCTCATTTCCGCTGCCTGCAGTCTTGATATATCTTTTTTTGTCATTGTCCACACATCACTCCCGTATAAGCAGGTTGGTGTTGACATTACTTTGTAAAATTTAATGAGAGTGTCTCTTCTCACTTTTGAACTGAGTGTTCTTCTTAAAGTTCCATTCATTTGATTGAATCGTTCTATTTTCCTCATTTATGTCGATTTCGCCATATAATGATATGTCTGCTCCCAAGAATGTGAAGTGTTGTATCTGCTCTACTGTTTTATTATTTACTATAATTTTTTAGCGTATCGGGTATCGACCTTGAATTGCCATCACTTTCGTTTTGGTGTCTGATATTTCTAGATTACATTCTGCCATCTGCCTGCTATATTCTGCTCTCAACGCCAAGAAGAGGATTTCGAGAAGAAATTGCTAGAAGAACCATACATGAACATCGTTAGCGTGGAAAAGATAGTGAAGACGTCCTGGGTAGATGCAACTCAAAAGCCGTGGAAGGCAAAGCATCTAGGGCGGGCAACCAGAAAAACTGCCCTGCAAGTTTGGAGGCAGTGAGATGGCATACCCATCACCAAACTAACCTGCATATGGGCTAGAAACCCTATCAGGCGAAAAAAAACAACAATTTCTCACAGACCGCAACAATTACAACCGGACGAAGGATTTTTTCGCCCCTAAAACTTGGTTTGAATTTTTGAGTATGAAGTGTGAGTTTATGTTGTTGAGCATGATAAAACCAACGTCAGGTGGTATAAAGATGGTTGGGTAATAACGTAAGAGGTCTGGTCTAAATTACAATCACACAAATCACAGTTCTGAAATTCAAAAACTTTGATTTCTTTTCTTCCTGGATATTTTTTTCAACTGGTGAATTAACGAATTCTATTCGTATCATTCTTTCAAGGGCAAGTCAACATTCTAGTGTCTATTAAGATAATTAACTGTAAATAAGAGAGAAAATACAAACATTTTATCATAACAATATATTAAAAATAGAACCTGAATATTGTTTGGCAATTGCTATGAAACATCTTTGCATTACCTTCCGTACGTTGAATTCATCAAGCAGGAATGACAATATTGCTTCGAAAAAACTATTGATTTGCAACTACTACATTAACTAATTAATTTAATACATGAATATATTATAGCTTACATTTCGGTACTAAATAAAAAGTTGTTAGATCTAAGTGATCTTATATCGCAGAAAATGAAATAAGAGCGCTTTGCTGAAATTCCATTTCTATCGATCAACTGAGGGAAAGTGACAGCTCATTGCAGTGTGCTGACATTTTTAAAAGGCACATAAATTAAAACAAAATTGAGGTAGTGAGAGTTTTATCAACGTCTATCCCATTTTATCAACGATAAAACCGTAGTTATTTAATCAATGAATATGCATACAACTAAAAAAACTCATTTCATGTCGTGTACCACTTCATGTATTATTTTGCGTTTCACACTATACGAAGACAAAACACCCACTAGGGCGTCCCTTACGTATCAAAAGTAATTGATGTTAAAAGAAAGTAATAAAACGTTTGAATTATATGTAAATATTAATAAAAGTGAGGGTAATTAAGCCGACTGTAGAATCTCAATAGGAATGCTGACACATTTTAAGTAGTGCAAAGTAATTTTTTTTAATTAAAATGTTGAGATTTTTAGTGTTGTTTGTTTAATGAGTTACGTCTATTTTCCTCAATACCCATTTACTTTCTACTCAATTATTGTAATTTAAAACATTAAAAACCAATCACGAGTCGATGTCGGCACAGATTTTCATTCGTTATTTTACAACTATTAACAGAGTTCCTATCTTTTTAATGTATTTGATGATTTTCGTTATCTAATAAATCATGAGATAACGAATGACAACATGAATGAAATTATGATACATAGAGTAGGTGCAATAGATGTATGGTGTAGGGTAGGAACAATATTATGATGTAGGATGATGGCGTATACTTGATACATATTTTCTTGAAAATTAAAATATATTTCTGGCATTAAATTAATTGTATAAAATATGCAGTGTATTCACGAACATATCCGAAGAGCCTGGCCTTACAATATGCCGCGTAAGCAGTATGCGAGGAAGTAAAATATTTAAAAGTTAAAAAATAATACGATACCGATAGTGTTGGCAAACAAATTCAAATAGAACGAAAAATATATAATAGTACTTATTAAACAGTGTGGTATTGTATTATTCTCCAAATACACAAAAATATTAGTTTTTATTAATGCGAATGGAAAGCAACCGCCATTTTCGCCTTCGGTTATCAGTGAGGCGTTACAACAATGTGTTACAACAAGCTATAATGGCCGCTAACAATTACCGCTAGCAAGACAGTAAAAATGGATAGAAAAATATAACTGAATAAAATATTTATATATTCATCAAATTTACTCCTCTTTTAGATGCGTTACATTTCATTCCCTCCTCCTATTAAGCAATGGCGAAATCATCTATTCGTTTTCACATTTTACATAATTAAAGGAAGCAATTTAAAATTCAATTATATAAATACAATACAAAAATAAATAACAATAATAGTAATAATAATAATAATAATAATAATAATAATAATAATAATAATAATAATAATAATAATATGAAATATACAAATTCTAATTTTCGTAGCATCCAAACGCGTAGGAACATCATTATTCATTTTACGTTCACGAAGAGCAGTAAATCGGGAGCGGGCGACTATGTTTGTCGAGAAATTACACAAAAGTTACTCATAGTTTATTACCCATAATCTGATCATATTTGAAGATCTGTTTTTTGATGAACACATTTCATTCAGAAAAAAATTGTATCTCTATAATTGTAGTTGTAGGAAGACGACGAACAAATTTAGATCTTTTTCAATTTTAGAAAATTCAGAGTTTTTAACCAACATGACACCTGCACCATTTTATTAAACGTCTTTCACAATATCCAATGACAAAATTTACTCAAAAACAATGGAGTCATTTTTTTGAAAATTATTAAAATGTCCCGGGAGCTTCATGTAAAGTACCCCCCCAAAATTAAAATATCGCTTGCAAATTCAAGGAGCTGTGACAAGTCCAGATCGATCAGGGAATATCAGTTTTGAAGAAAATCGGCGGTTAAGGTGCTGGCGTTGTTCATATACGGTCAGTCGTTTTACTGTCAATCACGTTTTCGGTATCAAGAAGCAATAAAACATGGCTTCTGGCTACACCACGTGTTAGATATGTTTCTTAAATTAGCAACTGGATTTATCCCCTTTTTTCCCCTTCCGGGGCCCTATAATAAGAGTTTTTCTGCCGAAAATTCGCCGTTTTTTCGCGTAATAAGCATTACGTAACTTTCTCTCTACAGCGTACGCGGTAACGAGAAAATATTGGACATTTTATGCCCCCCCCCTCCCTCTGCGTAACTCCACTGTGCAAGATGGAGAGGTTGCCACATTTCTGACTGCTCGGAGTTTATATAGTAGGAGATTTGGAGTATTTGCCACCAAACTTCTCTCAGAAGCTGGCACTTTGAAACGATTTCATTTTAGATTATTTGTCGTGCTGTGTAAAGATTGCGAGGCGAAGCACATCGGAGTAATATTTATATTTTATATACTTGATGTCTCTTTTTTCTATTTTTGTGCTGAATTTGAGAATATATATATCAAACGCTAATGTATTTTTGAAAGGAATCATGAACGGGAGGTAAATACATTGTAGCGTGTAGTTTGGGGGATATGAAAGTTGATGTTAAATATAATGTACGTGATACAGATTGTTAGTTGAAGTTATATTTTTTTTTTGTAATGTTGTTTACTTCTCTTTGTTGGTGTACAATCATTCACAACTGCAGCATTTTATTTATTTTTAAGCACATAATACATTTGTTAAAACGTCTTGTCCTCATGCTCGTCATTTAACAATCAGTCCTTTGAAAACCTATTTTAAATGACACCATGTCAAGTAGTCATTGACAACACGTATAAAAGTAGCGATACTCCACGCGACATTAACTATTATTCACGGGATAGCAGTAGATGACAATTGATAGTAAATGCACTATCCGTGATCATTTCGCGCACAATTTTGCTGCCAAACGTCGACTGCTCCTACCGGAAGTGGCCATGGTTCACGCGACGCGGCGCCGGCAGCTCATTGGCAATGCGACGCGCGTATCGAGAGCAGCCTGTCCCGGAAGAGGGCGTCCGAATCGCTCATGCAACGCTCGGGGCACTTCCGGCGCGCCGCCAAACATCCCCTCCCTTCCCCTCCCCGCGTGTCCCGCACCGCCCCCACCCGACCCGACAAAACGCTACAACGTTAAGTGCATTGTCCATCAAGAAGCCACCGGGGCGCCACGCCGCAGCGCCAACGTTCGTCCGGCAGGCGGGCGGGAGGTGGGGTGGGGTGGGGTGGGGTGGGAGCGAATTGTTTATTAATGACGGGAGGTGGGGCGGGTGGGAGCGAGGGAGCGCGTGTGTGACGCATGCGTGCGTGCGGGAGTGGGAACGAGACACATCCACGCGGAGGAGGGGGAGGGGAGGGAGAGGGGGAAATTAAAAACGAACGGGCGAGATAAAAAAGAAGTTTAAGGTATTTTGATTAGCTGGCCAACTACTGACGCTGGCCTCAGTGTTTTATTTAGTTTTCTTTCCTTGTTTTTTTTTTTTTTTTTCAATGCGTTCGTTCTCTCTTTTGAACGTCACCTGCACTGAGCTGGTTAATTTTAAAGTCAAATCCGTGGTGAGGTCACGGTGACGTAGGGGTTCTCACTGATCGGTTTTTGGGGTGCCCCCGCCGAGATGGCAAAAACCTGAAAGGGGGAGAGCGCTGGGAACAAAAAGGGGCGCCTGAGCTACATAATCCGGTTGTCTCTAATAACTTTCTTATGGGTTGTAAATATTTAACCTCTAAATTTGTTCAATCATCTGCATTACAAGCAGGAAGATATCAATTAGGATAGGATTGAGAGCCTACAGGCGCGTGGTCCCTCGTACAAACGTGAATATGAACGACCGGTACCATACGTGTGTTTCAAAAAAAAACATTAAAATGGAACGTAATACTGATGTATTGATGTAAAACTGTGAATCTATAAATGGATTAATATCGCATTCACAATATTAAACGTGAAACTTAAAAATATCGGTAAATTAACTGAATGCAGGCAAGCGCACCAAACGTAACTCATTATAAAAATTTAATTGTCTCCTTCATACATTAATGACTAAACATTAAGGATGCAAGTAACAAGATGAACGTTTTATTAAACCTTTTGAAACACATGATTTGAATTGAACTAAAAATATTTTATTCAGAACGCTAAAGATATGTAGCAGTTTAAAATGATTGAAATTGACTCCAGTTTTGGAGATAAAATGTTCTAAACGTTTTTCGCTATATTATTTACGTCTGAAGTTATTGCTTGCAGCATACATCAGTATTTTTTTTATTTTCTTACACTGTGGATTAGCGTTTTACAAGAGTTTTGCGATTAAAAACATATACAGCTAACTTCGCATTAGCCTTAATAAGAGCGTGGCCACTCACTCTGTAATCCTCAATTTCAATTTATATATTATGTGGTTGGAAGATTTGGAAAGGAACTGGTTATTAAAGGTGGTTTGAATTTATTCTTCAGGAATGTGGATTGTATTCGCTTTTGAGTGCAGGATTTTCTAAGCTGGAAATTTTTTGCGGATGGCGAAGACGTTAAGGTTTGAAAAGGTGCTTTGGAAAGTTTGAAAATAATTGGGCTGTCGTGGTTATATCAAATTCTTTATGCAAGATATCAGGAAATACTCTTTAGTAACTCTATTTTAATTGCAACCACAAAGCATGTCCACAAGTAAGCAATCTCTCGTGAGATGCGGCATTGGAGATTACGTCGTAGAAGATTAAATCTCACAAGTTCGAGAGCGACCGTTTTGATATGATCACTATTAAAAGGTACAGGCTAGAAAACTTCACTTTGCGAATACTATGCTGATAAAGGAAAGAATGGTGGACTCGGGTCCAGCCGATCGTTTTGGAGGAGGCCTTTGCAGATTTTGTGTTAAACAAACATTTGTTATTGTAATGTATATTATTTTTATACATTTTATACATATTTAATATATTTTAGTGTATATATGACACTATATAATATTTTGGTTTAAATAATTACATAATGCGAATATAAATGAATATTTAAATTAGTTTTGCCAAATAAAGGAACATAAACGAAAATTCTAGGCATTTAAGAGGGCGGTATAACCCCCAAGCCCCCTCCCATGGATCCGCCAGTGCCGGGTACAGTGAATCACTAGGGCCCTAACTGACTCCTTCTTTAAGAAATTCAGTAGCCATTCTAATTTTTGCATTTTACACTGCAATGTATTTTGACAAGTAAGAAAGGCTGAAACGATTTTCGTTCGCTGTTACACGTTTTTTCATTCTTCGCCCAACGTTACTTTTTAGAACCATCGTATAAAACAAAACTCAACTATCAAATAATTTCCGTCGTTTACTAATCTTTAGCTAATCTTTAATGTTAATTTGTTTCGGAGATCTGTTAACTTTTTAAGGAGTAGATTGATTCTAAGTGCCACGTAGAGTGTAAAAATTTATAATTTAAAAAATTGGAAAATTTAGAAACTAATATTACTCTTACCTTTTTATTCGTTGCTATAATATTTAGACAGCATTAATGTGACAAAGATGGATAGAAAAAATTCAAAACCCGATGCTACACCAAAATTACAAGAAAAAATAATTTTATAAAACCGAATGTTTTAAAGAAACGATAAGTTCATTTGTAAGTTGAATTTAAATGATGTTCAAATTTTAATTTGAAGAATATCTAATGGTATTATGTTTTAAAGACATACAAATGCAAGTAAATATTGTTCAAGCCGTTAAAAAAAGATTACGTTAAAACTCCAGAAGGAAAAAAAAGATGTTTATCAATCGATTATCTTACCGTTATTGTGTTCTCTATCTGAAAGCTCAAGGTCACACGCCTATACACGCAACTCGAAGTAACCGATCACAGGAAACAGATATCGATTTACTGTTACATGGACCATATGGCAAGTCTGAAGGAAGTTTTATTTACCACCCGGTCCCAATGTGAATATTCAAAAATAGCACGAACCCAAACAATACAATTAACGGTTACATTCCTCTCTAATAAACTCCACCAAGTGACTACAGTTATGAAGAAAAGCAGAATATAAAAATGAAAGAATTGCAGAAATATGTGGCAAAAACGACAAGTTTAAAAATGTATTATCAAAATAAAGTTGATATCTAGGAACAGAGAAATAATCTTCAAAATTTAACATTAATAGTAAATGATGCTGCCAAACAGGCAGAAATTCCCGTTTTAGAGAAAACGCTGGGTCAACACGGTCACACTTTCCACCCTTACAAGAAGTCATGGCAGAAACGATTGCACTATGTGTCCTTGCACTCACTTGACGCGCAAACATTTGGTCAAAACAGACATCGCGTGGACTTAGACAAACGGAAACAAAACACTGGGCCCACGAAACCTAGAAGCATAAATCGGAGAGAAAGCCGAGCCGCGGGTAGTTAAGTACGTACTCCGAAGTGCCTGTAGATGCGTGTGTGGGGGTGTAAGGAGACAAAGGTCCATGGCCCGTTTGTTAGGGTACTTCTCTGACATTTGCTCTGGTAAATGATCGGAAAAAACACGGAAATTACTTATTAGGGCAGCCGATCACTAGAATTTTCCACCAGCTTGAATTCGATTTAGCTGACTAGTGAGAGAAATTCGCGACCCTCGGAACTCGATCTCTAGAACCTAGGCAATAGGTGGAGGCAGGGGCGATGGCAAGGGCGATGGTCGGGGCGATGGCCAGGTCGATGGCAGGGGCGGTGGCAGGGGCGGTGGCAGGGGCGGTGGCAGGGGCGGTGGCAGGGGCGGTGGCAGGGGCGGTGGCAGGGGCGGTGGCAAGGGCGATGGCAAGGGCGATGGCAAGGGCGATGGCAAGGGCGATGGCAAGGGCGATGGCAAGGGCGATGGCAAGGGCGATGGCAAGGGTGGTGGCAGGGGCGGTGGCAGGGGCGGTGGCAGGGGCGGTGGCAGGGGCGGTAGCAAGGGCGATGGCAAGGGAGATGGCAAGGGCGGTGGCAAGGGCGATGGCAAGGGCGATGGCAAGGGCGATGGCAAGGCCGATGGCAAGGGCGATGGCAAGGCCGATGGCAAGGGTGGTGGCAGGGGCGGTGGCAGGGGCGGTGGCAAGGGAGATGGCAAGGGCGATGGCAAGGGCGATGGCAAGGGCGATGGCAAGGGCGATCACAAGGGCGATGGCAAGGGCGATCACAAGGGCGGTGGCAGGGGCGGTGGCAGGAGCGATGGCAAGGAAAATGGCAGGGGTGATTACAGAGTGATAGAGACGATGGCAAGAGCAATGGCAGGGTAGAGGTAGAGATAGGGGCAGGTGCAAGCGTGAGGCCTAGATCCGACATAACAATTAGGCAGAGAGCGGGTTTGCATGGCGCCTCACGGCACGCCGCAAGATGATTCATCTGGACTGACAGCAGAAAGAGCAGGGAAGCGGATAGCGCGGTTAACCAGCGCCACCGAACGCTGCCTTGACAGCTCCCCCCACCCCACACGGCCATCGTAAGGCGAGAAGACGGTAGCTAATGCTGTAGGTTATTAGCCAACTTCGCGGAGCTACCATCCCGGTTGTGGCATCTCCCGCCATAACCATAGGTCGTTATTGGCGTAACTGATGTTACATCGCAGTGCTTGGCTGCAGAGTCTACCCAATCACAGCACTGACATTTCCACCAACATTTTTATTAGCGTTATACCATCATCATCATCATCATCATCATCATCATCATCATCATCATTATGTATCAATATAAAATCCTGCTCTCTATAACAATCACTAGCAATATTTATATATTTATATTTATAATAATCTGTACTTGAGTTTTTGTTTTTCCCACATGAAATAATAGGGTAGAATAGGTAGTATTTTGGTGTGTTTGTCAAAATTGGTGAAGAATCAATTGCGGAATGAGAGACAGGAGGAACGAGAGACACATAATTCTACCGTCAGCACATACTTCCACCACAAACTCACTTCCCATCATTACTACTTCTGTCCTCAAAGCACTCGCTATCTCCACCCTTCCTACAGCTGCGGTCGCCGCCGTCGCCGCCGGCGCCGCCGGCGCCGCCGCTATCGCCACCGCCGGCATCACCGCGGAGAGGCTGAAATTAATTTGCTATCGAGGCTTTGATTAATTGGTGAAAGGTTGGCCGTGACGCGCGGCGATAAGCGAGCTATCTACCGGCGATGCGGCGAGATAGTGGTGGAAGCGCGCGGTCGCCCGGCGAACCGTCACCGCCGTCGCGTCCGAGGGTGATGTATGGGGGGCGGCTGGCAGACCGACCGCCGCCGCGTCGCGCGCACCGCAGTGGGCCCAAACTCCTCCCAAAAAGCACAGTGGTAGTTTTATGATTAGTTTCGCTTAACAAGCCGCGGAGGGTTGGTGGGTTCGGTGGTACAATGGTTAGAGAATCAGGCTGTTGTGGCCACGATTACAGGTTCAAATCCCCTTCGAAGGTTTGTGCGAAAAAATTCCTTCGTACGCCTTCCTTCGGAGGGGAAGTAAAGCAGGCTGTCCCACGTTGTATATTTACTGCATGTAAAAGAACCTCAAGCCTAAAAGAAGCCTCCGAGCTAAATTCAAAATCGCCTGTTTCGTCGCCCGAGTAATACCTTCTTGCTCCGCTATATTGTGAAAAGAGCGTAGCGAAATTTGCGTGATCAGAGGGAAGAGCGGACCCGGTAACCTGCGTAAAATAAGACATTAACTAACCCTTCAAATCAATTCAGTTCAATCCCTTATTTTATATGGCGAGGTTCGGGATATTAGGACGGCCCTTCCGCCTGACCACGCAAATTTCGCTGCGTTTCGTTCACCGTAGAGTCCAAACAAGAAGGTTTACTACGGCGACGTAATAGCATATTTGAATTTAACTCAAGAGTTTTGTTTCAGGCTTGATCTTTTACATGCAGTAAATCTGCAACATGAGACAGCTAGCTTTACTTTCCTTGCGAAGGGAGAGTCTATGAAAGATGTTTTCGTTCTTAAAAATCGACGGCTTCAATCGGGTTTCAATCCGCGAACTTGGGTGTAACCTTTCCACGTCTTTCTCGAAACGAACGAGGTAGAATCAGCTCACTTCCGCGAGAACATCACGATCAACAACACCGCACCGTGCCAGCGCTGAACGGTGTCGCCTTTTTGACCTGGAACTTTCAATGCGCAGAGACGCTTCACGTGTAAAGGCCTAAGCGATTAAAACAAAACATTCTGTCGAACGTAGGATTTCCTACTCTTCTTTTTTTGCCAAAGTACTGTTTTGCTGAAATCTTTTAACTTGAAATATCATCGCGTTGTAACGCGTGTCAAAGTTGGGTGACGAGACCTCGGTCTTCGGTCTATGCAATTAACATAAAACAACTTTGAATCTCTGCACTGCATAATTTCCAAGCATTTTATGCCAAAGAATTTTTTTGCTAAACACCTTTATATTGACAGTTTGAAGCTTCGCTACGCGAGGTGGAATTGGGTGACGATGACCCGGACTTCGGCCTACACGGTTAATGTAGAACATCTTTGAGCTTGTGCAATGCATACTTTCCTATTGGCATTAGAACTATGTAAGCAGAATGCTTACCTTGCAAGCATTCGTTCTTTACCTGCATTCACCGGCCGAGTTCGGAGTCAACATGTAGAGCTGATTAAAATCGAAAATAATATACCAAAACTTTCAAGCAAAGACTCCTTTTTTTGGCAGTCCGTGACGTCCGTTTTAAAAACTTTTGGTGCTCAGTAGTCTTCCACTCGTCTTGGCTATCCTCCCTTTCGTCGGCTTGAATGACTGATTGAACGACTGTTGAGTGACTGATTGAATGACTGATTGAGTGACTGATTGAATGACTGATTGAATGACTGAATGACTGGTTGAATGACAGATTGAATGACTGATTGAATAACTGACTGACTTATTGACTGATTGAGGGATTGGTTGACTGGCTGATTGATTGATTAGACTTTCCGAGCGCGTCAACTGGTAAGGTCATTAGTCTTGTAAGTGTAGTTAATTTCACATGCACCGTTTTTTCCCTCAACTATACGAAATTTATTATGTTTATTATGTTTCTCTACTGATAACATTGTTCAATCTACTGAGTACGTTGTTCTGCATAGCAGTTTCTTGGCACTCTATGTATATGATGCAGTTCTATCATGCACCGCTCAGTTTACCACGGGGTTTGGAGGCTTCGGAGTTGGTCGTCGTCTTCGTGCGCATTCTCAACGTCCCTCAGCGTACGCACCCTTCGGACTGACATGTAAAGTAGCCAGAGCTCGACCGCAAAACCTGGTCTCCTTCAAAACCTGAGTTCGGTGTCTTTCCAGCTTGGAAATATTGGTTTTGATATTGAGATGGAAATATGTACTGATAACCTCTGAAGGGCGGACGCGAATCACGAACCACTTTTTAATTCACGCTGAGTTGAGGACAACTGACCACAATAAATCCAGTTCATAGGATCTGGGTTTCTGCGTTCAGGGCGTAAAGTGTCCCTGTTTCCCTCTTGTGGCCACTTAGTACTATCGAAATTGGAGTAGACGAAAACCTGAACAGTCGGGTGGCAGTATAAAAATCCACAGGTCTCCAAAATAGGATTCTAATTCTTCAAACATAATTTTATCAATGCCCCTCCAAGCTAAAGTCTATAGGAGATTTCTTCACGAGATTAGGAGCTGATTAAAATCGAAAATAATAATTGAAAGCTTTCAAGCGATCTCTCTCTTCAAACACTTGTTTTCAAGTTTACGTTCACATTCAACGTTAGTTTCAGAGAAAAGTACATTTAATGTCAATTGTAGTAATATTTACATCTTACACTTTGAGGCAAATTTATTCAGATTTTTTCAGTGTTCTTTTAGTACACGAAAAAACTTATTTTTTACACACATCTTACCATTCATAAACAGCATTTCTTGGAGGTCTGAGAATCTTTGCAGTTTATAAATGCAGTTTGATCACTATATATTTCACACGTGTATTCTGTAATTTCCGAATCGAAGAATCTAGAACATGCTTATATTTTATTTTATCTACTTTCCATCTGATTCTCCGTGTTCAATTTGCCATTCTGCGCAGAACGCATGCGGCCCCGGACTCCGAACAATTACGCTAAAACATTCTCGTAGTGCGTTTCGCCGCCACAGGCTGCGCTGCTCGTCCGGCGCTGGGAGATGTATGGTCGAGCAGCCGGCGAGTGATGGACACGGCGGAGGGGGCAGCCGGAGAAGGGAAGGGGAGGGCGGCCGCGTGGGTCGCGAGTGCAATAGAGTTCGTAGCGCGATTGAATCTCTTGTGTTGTATGGCGTGCGTGTACATTATTAACTTTCGAACCCGAAGTACATTTGGAAAGAATAGTAATTGCTGTAAATTGTAAAATTGGAATGTTGGTAGGTTGGTAGGTTGGTTGGTAGGTTGGTTGGTAGGTTGGTTGGTAGGTTGGTTGGTTGGTGGGTGGGTTGGTGGGTGGGTTGGTGGGTGGGTTGGTGGGTGGGTTGGTTGGTGGGTTGGTTGCTGGGTTGGTTGCTGGGTTGGTTGCTGGGTTGGTTGCTGGGTTGGTTGCTGGGTTGGTTGCTCGGTTGGTTGCTCGGTTGGTTGCTGGGTTGGTTGCTGGGTTGGTTGGTGGGTTGTTTGGTGGGTTGGTTGGTGGGTTGTTTGGTGGGGTGGTGGGGTGGTGGGTTGGTGGGGTGGTGGGTTGGTGGGGTGGTGGGGTGGTGGGTGGGAAGGTGGGGTGGTGGGTTGGTGGGTTGGTGGGTGGGAAGGTGGGTGGGTGGGTGGGTGGGTTGGTTGGTTGGTTGGTTGGTTGGTTGGTTGGTTGGTGGGTTGGTGGGTTGGTGGGTTGGTGGGTTGGTGGGTTGGTTGGTAGGTAGTTAGTGATTCCTGGCGTACCAACTGCTAAGGGCATTAGTCCCATAAGTGTAGTGGTTGTTTTTCTCTCGGGAAGTGGTATTGATCTCTCCCGCTAGATGACGAGATCCGGCGCCTATCTACCGGCGGCTACCGAGGTTTTCCTCAACTAGGTATCTCCCGCCAGCGGGCACCGCCCCTTCCGGGCCCAGCTCTAAGCTCCCGACCGGTCTCCCGGCATGTGTAGTAGTGTAGTATGTTAGTATGTATGTAAAGGACGAGGATAGGACAAGGAAGAAGAGGGAAAGATCGCGCGCGGTCCATGGTTTGTTAGGGTTAAAATCCGGCGTAAAATTGGAAGAGTCACCTTAGGAATATTCTATAAGTCAAAATCATCCCTTCAAGTAACTATCTAATATAATACAACACGATATTTTCGTAGTCCTTAAATATACTTCACATCTTCCCGATTATTTGAACTCAACGTGTAATGCAAGATTGAAAATTCAAAAATTACCAATTAAGATATTTTAAACACAATACAAGTATTACAAAATATTGTAACGTTTGTGCATACATTCTACAAACTTCAAACCCTAATATAAACTGACATTCTTAAAGAATCCGCTACATCTTCAAATAAGTGTTCCTTAAATTATGATTTTTATAACCCACCGTCATCAGTATAATAATTTTATTTATGGAAAACCAAATGTACAGGAATAAAGGGCATTATTACTTGATTACATTGCCTTGCTGCTCATGAACTATATGTACCGTATGTATATCTCAGGAAAGACTAGTGGAGTATCTGTCATTTGTAAAAGAGACACATTAAATTGTTTCATATTGAAGCAATTTATACTGGAGCCAATATTATAAACAATAAAACATGTTTATTATAGTCGTATTCTTGCCAACATTCATTACTTTACAGTTCACTCAGAGTATTTGATCCATTCTGCCACTTGGAAATAAACATTCATAAATTAGGAATTATCTTTTCTTTCACCGAACATTTTTTCTACAACTTTTATTTGCAAATTGTTCACAGATTGGGTTAACAATAATGTTGACATGTATGAAGTGCCCACTCAATAGTGACCATTCCATCGAAAAAAAATTAAAGCATTAGAATCTAAATATTAAATATAAGGGGTAACGGCGTTGGAGGTTCCTGATCTGCGTTCTCTTGGCCAGAAGGTTTAGGACCAGATGTTTGGGATGATTGTTGAGTCTCTCTGGTACTTATTGTTGAAGGTTATTACTTCTTTTACAGTTGGTATGTTTGGCAAGGAATAATTGGATACATGTCAAGGGGCTATAGCAATTGTGCAGAGAGTTTTGCATTGAAAATGTTGAAGTATTTCAATATTGAAGTTGCTTGCTTGGTACAGCAAGCCAGTGTCATAGTTGGATTCTATGCTTCCAGATTGATTTCAAAATTACCTTATACATATATATCTTATTTTGCAGCGAACGATATCACTTCTTACCTCTTCTTATAGCCAGTCAAGCCCTTTTAGCTGGCTCTTTCCTTTACAGAACCAGTAAACCCTTGCGAAAACTTCGCACTTGGGAGCAGGTGCCAAGGGCATGAAGGGCGCGCCTGTTATGTTCGCCCTTACGCTTGCTTAGGGAAATCTGAAGTCTCTGATTGCGTTCGACCCCTCCGTGAGAAGTGTGTGTGTAAAGTTTGCGTATTTTTTTCAAGGTTAACATTCTGCAAAATAACGTATTTTACTTGCAAACTTACTATTATTGAAGTCGGGAAAAAATCCTATCCGCTGTTGTCGTATTCGCCGCTGTTGACTTCATATTATTTGAAGAAAGTGATGTTGGCTACAGAAATAATTTTTATATTTAAAACATAAAGGGTTTTGTTTGGAATGCAAGTTGAGAGTTCTTCTAAACCAAATATGATTTTTGCTTTAAATAAAAAGTAATGGGCCCCAGATGTGTCTTAGCTTTTTATTTTTCACCGTTTTTTTAGTATTAACATGTTTTTCAATCATTAAATTAATGTAATAAACGCTTATCAGTCATCATTTGTTCCTTATTTTGTTCTGCGAGATGCAATCGATGAAGGTTTCGCGACATGACGTGGGAAAGTATGTGAATGTATGTATGCATTTTGGCACAACAACTCTTTACGAGCTAAGGCCTACCAGAAGCGTCCCGGCCTTGCTGCCATGGGTTAAGGGGTACGTGTGGTTAGCACAGTCATCTCTACGCTGTATTCTGGACTTCTCAAACTGAGAAGTGAGCTTTCTCATCATCACACCGCAACAGAGACTGATACATTGCAAAGAAATCACATAATTAATATTTGCCCCGACCGGAAATCGAAGCCGGAGAGGCGCCTTGGAAACTGATTACGCTAACCAACGAGCCACCGAGGGCTAGCATGTGAATGTGAGGTTATAATAATATTTACAAAGGCCTTGATTGTGCAGACATAAACATTACGAAAGAATATTGATATTTCATTAAGGATGACATCTCTACTTTTTTAAATACGTGGAACGTGAATACATGTGAAGCTTTGTTACAGAAATTTGGCGCACAATATGCCTGAATAATCAGGCTGTCTGATCTGGTCACCGGTTCGTTTGAGCCAAGTGTTTTGTACTGAAGACAAGAACGGCTCTGAGACATAGCTAACTGTTAAAATGCACAAACTCGGTGTTTGGTTTAATTTAAACAAACGTAATTAAACCAAAGGTGTTTTCATTTATCCTGATATACCCCTTAATTGTGCTCACAGCAAAAACAATAGGGAATGGAAGACTAGAAAAATATTTACAAATCTTGGGTTTACAAATCAGTCTCTTTGTAGATTCCTTCTCAGTTACCGTCGGATTTTGATGCGTTTCCACTATTATTATTATTATTATTATTATTATTATTATTATTATTATTATTATTATTATTGGCGTATAGGCCATTACTGACCACGCTACACGATTAACGTGTATACTTCTTCCAGGATCAGCTTTTCAGTTGTATCCTTGGATTACAACAAGATTGTTACGCCTTGAAGTGTGAATTACGAGATGAAAGGATGATGATGATAGGCGAAGGGACAATCACAAATACGACCTTGTCTACGCAGGACTCGAACCTGCAGCCTCCTCGGCACAGACGACGGCTGCCGCAACCGTCTGCGCCACGGGGCCGACATTATTATTATTATTACTATTATTATTACTATTATTATTACTATTATTATTACTATTATTATTACTATTATTATTACTATTATTATTACTATAATTATTGTTATTATTTTCTAATTATAACTTTTACTATCATCATTATTAATTTATTTAATTTTGGGTGATGATAAACGTAATAAAAAGCCTCCACGGCTGTGCGTGAGAAGAGCACGGCACTGGGTTCTTTTCCCGCCCCTCCGCCCAAAGGCGCCGCGGCACAGGTGTGCGTGCCGATCAGCCTCCCCCACCCTCGCCCCACCCGCACCCCACACCGCCCTCCCCCCGCCCTCTCGCGCTGATGTATGGAGCGGCGCGTCCATACGTGTTATTAAAATATATTTCACCAGATATCAGAACAACTCATTTCAGATTACAATAAGGGCCGGAATATAAATTGCGTGTCTTAAAAAAATCCACGACGCTAAAGCACATAAACCTCGGCTCCGGCCCCGCGTCGGCGCGCACCTCTCCTCGGAAAGCGGCGTAAAACAAGCGAGGCCATGGCGGCGAAGGGGGGCCGGAGGTGCGACAGGGGAAGCGGGGGATGGTAAAAGTTGCAGGGAAAGGGAGGAATGAATGTAGGAAGGAAGTGATGAAAGAAGAAAGGAAGTGATGATGAAGGTAGGGTTGAAGGAAGGAATTGTGGAGGAAAAAGTGATGAAGGAAGGGACAAAGGAAGGATGAAATAAGGGAAAGGAAGGAATGAAAGAAAGAAAGAGGGGATGATGGATGAAGAAGGGATGAAGGAAAGGTGAAAGAAGGCAAGAAAGGGATAATGGAAGGAAGAGTAAAGGAAGGAAGGAGGAAAGCAAGAAAGGATTGAAAGAAGGGAGAAAGAAAGAAAAAAGAGAGAATGGAAGGAAGAAGATAGAGAGGGAGCGAAGGGTTGGCGACGTGCGCCAGAGCAGGCAAGCGTGTGTGGAGTGGGGGTGACAGGGAAGGAGGATAGAGACGGTGGATCTCGCCACGGCGAAAAAGGCGGCGCGAGCCTCATTTCGGAGTGTTTTTATATTCGCAGTCACAGTTTGCGGGTTTAAGGGCGCCGGCGATGCTCCCTTTTAAAGCGTCTCGAGATTGTGTTTGCCGTGGCGCGAGCCGGCGCGACGGGTACTCCTCCTACCTCCACCTCCGCTCCCCAGCCCCCTCCCCGCCCCCGCCCCCCGCCTCCGCCTCCGCCTCCCCCTTCGCCCCCGCCTCCGCCTCCACCCCCGCCCGCCCCGCCCCGCCTCCACCCCCGCCTCCGCCCCGCCCTCCGCCTCCGCCTCCGCCCCTCCGCCTCCGCCTCCGCCCCGCCGCCTCCACGTCTGCCCGCCCACGGCCTCCGCAACCAGGGTGAAAGCGGAGTTGATAAAAGGCTCCCGTTGCCGCGGTGCTCAGTTTGTGGTCTTCGCCACCTGGGCCGCGTTGTGCACTTCAAGGGATATTTTTGTAGAGATTTATAACGATCGCCAAAAGAAATGCGATTTCGGTGTATTTCACCTATTGTAGAACGATTCGACTCTCAAACTCGTAAGATCGTTGGATATCGCCCTTGGTTTTCAGCACCGAGAGAATTTTCGAATTAAGTTATAAAGTTGAGGAAAATCATGTTTGAACGGAGAATTGCTCCCGCACAAAACTTCACTCCACTATTCTCTGAAATCATGGTAATTTGGTGAGGCGAACTCACGAACCTAACAACGGTACAGCCACTCACAAATCTAAAGTAGATTGTTCTGTGTTCTAATGGTGGCCAAGAGTTGAGGCTCACTAAAATGCGTCGTAATGAAATGATAAACGTATAACGCACTAGTAACTGAATTATTGTACTTACATTTAAAAAAATGTTCATATCTTACGAGCATTTAGCTGAAGTTTTAATTATAATAAAAAAATATTTTATATATTCCTAGCCTTATAGTTTTTAGCCGAGATAATGAGTGAAATTTTGAGCAGAGTGTTTAAACTGCTCTTAAAACTCATGATAAATATATGATATACATTCAATATGAAAGTTTTTGGAGTCAATATTTTCTTGGATAGTTTGATACACAAACAGTTTGAGAGACAACAGAAGACTTGCAAAAATATAACTTTATATGCCCGCCATCAATAAGAAACTAATTATGTAAATTAAGTTTCTGGAAAGCCAAATTAAAAGAAAACATTTTATATCTTGATGCAAAACAACAAAAACTTGTATTAGTTTTTCAATGTAAATCTACACAATTTAAATATTACGTCAAAATTTTGTAAACTTCAATGCGTTTCTGTTTTCGTAGAAGTAGTTCATTAATCATTTTCTAGAATAGCATAGAAAATCATTTTTTATTAGAAAATTCAGCAGTTAAAGTAATATGTTATAAGATAATTGTATTTCACATGTCATTAATCAAAGTAAGGAAGTAACACGGCAACACGGAAAAGAGAGAAAGCGAAAACATTCAGCTCTGAAGACAAACTAACTTCCTACAAGCAACAATAAAAATATATCACCGAGAGCAATTAAGCACACGGTAACACTACGAGAGCTCCACTCTTGCTATAAGCATACAATATCTACCTTTCAATTTTTCATTAAAGTAAACCTATTATTCTTACGGAATTTCTCCGTTCAAACCTTACAGCCAAACAAAATATGTATCTATCCCCCGCAGATATACTTTTTCTCAACAGCTCTCCGACCTCCAATCGAAAACCGGCTACAATAAAAATATTGTTCTTCTGATCATTGCGCGGTCGAAGCGCGCGGGGCAACGAAATGAGTAATGTCGGCGGCTTGCATAAATAGTGCGCCGATTTCGCCACGCGGCGCGCCGCGGGCGCGGGCATCGGGCGAGGGTGCGTGTTGCGGGGGAGGGGGAGGGGAGGGGGGAGGGGGAGCTCAAAGGGACCGCGGGCCCCGCGGCAGGTGGCCGCTGTGAAATACGGGGCGCCGCGGGCCGCTCCGACTGTTGCGCATTTCCTTGTGAGCGCCGTAATTTACGGGTTCGAGCGGGCCGCGATAACAAATTGCTCCCGCCGCCCGTTGGTCTCCGGGCGGTTCGTGATAAACCTAATACACTTGTCGTTAATACGCGGCAGCGGCGGCGGCGGCGGCGGCGGCGGCAACAGCAGCCGTGGAGCCACGCGGACTGCTGGTGCTGCTGCTGACGCTCTCGGTAGCTCCCGGCGGCCACCCCTCCCCCCACCTACGGCCACCGATCGGTGCCCGACGGCCACACGAATATAGAAGCCGCCAGACGCCTAGGAACTTGGAAACAGTTGCGAGGCAGCAACAGCTGCGTTCTGCGAACAGAACTCCGCGCTGCTTTCACAATGTTTTTATTTATGTCAAATCGGATTTGGCGTTTACAAAAGTAAGGCGAGGCAAGTTAAAACTACATTCACGGTTTGAAAGCTGTAATATGGCTTTTGTCGTCAGGTTATTTTGTAAGATTCACTGCTCAAATCATTATATTTTTTTTTCATTTCATATTAAAAATATTTAGATAACGCATTTTCATGAAAAACTATTGTAGCTGGGTTGCTGACATTTGGCGGGCCTTGTTGATTTAATGTTGAATTGACGAAATCTTGCCTGTCAAGATGACTTCATGAGCAAACGACAAGTATAATAGTTGACTATTAACGTTATTGTCGCAGTTATTAACGTTATTAACGTTATTGTGGCAGTCGTGTCATGGTCTCGCAGTCGTGTCATGGTCTCCGAGCTGTGAGGACGTATTTCTTAAGCGCTCCGAGGGTCACCGCAGGTAGTTGTCAGTGAGCGGCGCAGCAGGTAGTTTTGTTCAGCAGTACGATCGTAAGTGAAGAGCGCCGCACACATAGCCAGTGTCTGCTTGGTATAAGCTAAGTATAACGACAATATTCGCTAATTTTATAATATATTGTTAATACTTTTAGTTTTTTCCTAAAAGTAATTTTCATAAAAGTAAATTCGTTTTACCTCTAATTTTTCAACATCATGGCCACAGGCAACGCTAAAGCGAATGACGCTGTCTGCTTCGCTTATTGAAAGCATCCTGACATCGGATGTTTTCATAAGCAAAATTGCCCAGGTTGTTTCTGAAGCAGTGGAAAAGAAATTGGAGGTGTTAGTTTCTCGTTACGAAGAGAAACTATTAGAGAAAACTAAGGAGATCGATGATCTCAAACTTCAACTGGAGGAGCGGACTGACGAGCTTGAGCAGTACCAGCGGCGAAACTTCCTAAGGATCTTTGGGGAACCCGAGCGTGATGGCGAGGACACCGACTGCATTGCAATCAATGTTGCCAAAAAGATAGGTGTCCAATTAGATCTAAGCGATATTGATCGCAGTCATCGAGTTGGCCGGAAAACGAATGGTGGTACTCGACCTATAATTGTAAAATTCATCAGTTATAGGAAGCGCCGGGAAATGTTTTCATCCAAAAGAAATCTGAAGAAAACGGGTATCACAATTCGGGAGGACCTGACGAGGATGCGGCTGGAAGTGTTAAAAAAGGCTGTGGAACGTTTCGGCCAACAGAATGTTTGGACAACAGATGGTGTCGTCATCGTAAAGGTGAGAAATTCCAAAGTTCGCGTCAGAACTATAGCAGAACTGGATAGTATACATAACTAGGAGCAAAGACTATGTACTATTTTTCGTTCTTAAAACAAAAATATTTTTAATTATAATTTTTTAATTTTTTTTCGTCTTTTGCTAATTTTTATAGTGCTATTGCATTACTATTACTATTATTAATATTATCATAATATTTGCTATTAACACTTTTACTTCTAATTTATTATTACTAATATTAGAATTATATTATTTTATATTACAACATTTTAATTATATTATTTGTTTCACTAGTGTGCTTATTCTTATAATTATAGTTAACTATTATCCTAGAATATTTATTAGTTATAAGAAATTTATAATGATTAGACTAATTCTAAGTAGTTAGTGCCCCACGTGTAATTGTAAGCAACTTAATTAACTCCAATTCCTTTCTGCTTATTGCTATTGATTTTTTTCCAACGCGGATATCTTCATAAATGTGGCAACGAAGCTTAACACCGTCTTTTCCTCAGTACACGCGTTCCAGGAATTCTGTACCTGTGTTTAGTGCTAATCCGGAAGTGGAGAGGATACTGGCTCACCCCAGCCCCGTGGAAAGTCCCATACCCGCTCGAAGTAGCCCTGCAACCCTCCAGGATTTACAAATTTCTTTGTCTCAGTTCCCTCGTGGCTTGTCTGTTTTCCACGTAAATGCCCAATCACTTAAGCAGCATTACTCCGAAATTTCAAATATTATAACTGAAACGAAACCAGACCTGTTATTAATAAGCGAAACATGGCTAAAATGTACAATAAAATCAGGACTCGTATCGGTAAAATCAGGACTCGTATCCCGAAAACGGGAGTTTTATCCGAATTAGAGATTCCCCTTTCGCAGTTCGCAAGTAAATATCAGGATATCATAATCATGGGTGATTTCAATTGCGATCTGAAGGTACCGCTCACAAACTCGGCCGAAAAGTTTATTGATACTTTTAATTCATACAATTTACAAATATTAGAATTTGGCCCGACTCACTTAGCATTAGGAGCTGAAACATGGATAGATAACGCGATTGTGTCAGACACTTCGAAAGTATTAATGTACGGTCAGATATCTATTTCGGGAGTATCAAAGCATGATTTGCTATTTATGGTGTACCCTATAAAATGTCCTAAATATAAGCAAAAAATTATCCGCTACCGTGACTACAAAAATATTAATTCTGAGGCTATGTTCGACGACAGTGCCAAAGCTCCTTGGCATGACGTTTATAGTCAAACATCTCTTAATAGTAAAGTAGAAGTCTTCAACGAAATTATATCTAACCTTTTCGATAAACATGCACCATGGTAAACGCGACGTGTGACACGTCCCGCGGCCCCATGGCTTACAAATACATTGAAGCAATTCATGCAGGAACGCGACTCAGCTTACCATCGCTTCAAGTGTAATAAAACCTCTGAAAATGAAAGAGTACAAAAAGTTACGAAATTCCGTAAAACAAAAAATTAGAAACGCAAAAATTCGATATTATCATGATGTCTTTAAAGTAAATACAAACACAAAAGACGTTTGGAACAAACTGAGAGACCTCGGAATCACGAAAGCAAATTCTTCTGAAATTTCTATCGATATGCCCTTGAATGATATTAATGACTACTTTGTAAATGTTTCAAAACCAATACCACCTTCTGTCAAGCGTAATACATTACAGAGACTTTCAAGCAACTCACCTGCTATCAGGGATAAATTTTATTTCCATAACGTTGATCATCAAGAAGTTAGTAAAATTGTTCTTTCACTAAAATCAAATGCAAATGGCTCCGATGGTATCACAGCCAAACAATTGAAATTTGTTTTACCATTTGCCCTTCCGGCACTCACGCATTTAATTAATTTCTCATTAACAACGGGAACCTTTCCTCAAGCGTGGAAGCTTGCACATGTTCGCCCCCTGCCAAAATCTGAACTGACCTCGGCGTCTTGCAATTATCGACCAATTAGCATATTGCCGACAGTGTCTAAAGTTCTGGGAAAAATTGTTCGAAAACAGATTGTAAAACACGTATCCGACTCAGATCTGCTCGATAACTTTCAATCCGGCTTTAGAGAAGGTAGAAGCACACAAACCGCTTTATTGAAAGTAACTGAAGACATACGAAAAGCGCTAGATGATGGCCTCGTAACTGTATTAACTCTTTTAGATTTTAGTAAAGCATTCGACTCTGTAGATAACGACATCCTAATAGCGAAGTGCAAAAATCTAAGTTTTTCTGATTCCACCATCTCTTGGATTGCAAGCTATCTCTACAATAGGCAACAAATTGTAGTAGTTGACGATCTGCACTCCAATCCAAAACCTCTCCACCGAGGAGTACCTCAGGGATTCGTGTTAGGGCCACTGTTCTTCCTAATTTACATGAATGACCTATCAAGCGAACTTACGGAATGTAGTCATCATATGTACGCGGATGACCTGCAAATTTATATCTCCGGGAAACCATCACAGGTAGAAATGCTAATAATTAAATTAAACAATGAACTCTCATCTGTAGTCAAATGGTCAATGAGAAACGGACTCAATTTAAATCCTACAAAATCACAAACCATAATAATTGGCTCTTCTCAAATGCATAAGAAACTTGAAGGTTCATATGTTCCTGATGTGCTTATAGACAATGTTGTAGTACCTCGTCATACACAAGTCAAAAACTTGGGCTTAATTCTTGATGATCATCTAAGTTGGGAATATCAGATCCGAAATGTCTGTCGGAAAGTTTATGCTTCTTTGCAATCCTTTAGATATATCGATAAATGTCTCCCTACTAATACGAAGGAAATGTTGGTAAAAACCCTGCTGTGTCCTCATTTCGACTACGGGGATATGTGTACAACAATTTAAAAGATTCACTCGCTCAAACTCTACAGAGGGCTCAAAATTCCTGTATTCGTTTCATTTATAACATAAAAAAATACGATCACATCTCTGGAGTTTATAAACAGCACAAAATATTAACACTAAAGGATAGGCGCTTGTATCACAGCCTTTGTCTTTTATTTAAGATGCTAAAAATGGGTTCCCCGACATACTTAACAAATTATTTTGTACACTTAAATCATCTAGATTCAAAAATCCCAGTTACTCTGCATTCCAAAAAGCAAACCAGCTACTACAGTAAATCGTTCGCAATTACTGTAGCCCGCGAATGGAATAAATTGCCTCCCAATATTAAAAACTCCTCTTCATTAACATCTTTTAGAAGCACCTGCATGAATTTTTTACAAAGTAAAATAACACCCATTTTGCTATTTAAATCACTGTAGATTACGGGTCAAATTAAAAACTATTCTTAGGAGTGTTAAGATTAATATGTTTTAGAAATAACATTAATGTTTCTTTTGTAAAAAATGTTACTTTCTTGCGACCTGTTTTGATACTGCCGGAACTGTACTTTCATCCGTAGGAGCAGAGGCGGTTTTAAACAAGAAAACCACCCTTTGCTGCCTGGACCGCAGCTGAGGATACCATCCCAAAGACCCGTTACTTCATGTTAGCTTAGTTTTCCATTGTATTAGGACACCGTCTGCCTGGTGGGTATTTCCCCGACTAGCGGGTTTTCCTCCAGGATCGAGCGACGTGTGATGGTGTCCTTTCTGTATTAATAGATCACAGTCGCTCGGGTGAATACCAGGCTGCCGCGTAGCGCGCAGATATTTAAAGCACATAATCTTATTTAATTCAAATTGTATTTTCAATCTCAGACTTGATTTTAAAATTATTTCAAAATTATTATTGTAACATTTTATTCATTTAACCTCTGATGTTGTCTATTTATAAGTTGCTTTAAATAACGTTGGCTTTGCACTAACTACTTACAACTTGTAGAATATATTACATTTAAATTTTTAGATAACATTACTTTTTAGTAATTTTACTATTTAATACATTACATCTGTATATTTGTGACATGTGGTCAGGCGGAAGAGCGGGCCTGATGGCCCGAGCCTCGCCATATTAATAAAGGCATATTATTATTATTATTATTATTATTATATTATTGTTCACTCACTGAATTGTCAATCACTGAAACTGCCACCTTTGTCTCAATACACCAGTTTATTCTTTCTAATGTGCTTGCGTCTAGCGTAGATAGAGAAAAAATCTTCCTGCAAACAACTACCTTTCGTGGGCTTGAAGAAGGTAAATGTCCAGCATTACGGGTCTCTGTAGACATGAGAAGTACGTACACGTTTCTCTACAATTTGGTTGGTATTCAGCACAGTTGTTACATAATATACGACCATGATTCTTATTATTCGATTGTTTCTATGTCTTGTACACTTAATACTTAGTCAAAATTCAAATCCGTGTCCCCCTACAGTGTGAATTATAGAGCGTAAAACATTGTGATTTGTAATCCCAATAATTAATTTTGAATCTGAATGCTAAGGTGTGGATTTATCATGATACATAAAATATTACTTCTAAACTTTATGACGAATAAATGTTGTGTAATCACAATGCTTCAAAATTTTGATTGAATGTGAGTAGCAAAAAATTCTAGTGGATGTTGTACTATTTGTATTAGTATTTAGTTTCGCATTAATGTGAATTTTTTGTCTTCCACATTGGCGTTCAACTTACATGACTTCCAAGAATTCATTTGTTATTTTTACCCTATTTTGAAGTGTCACTACGATTTGAAACCTGTTTTCGTTGCCGTTTTTGATTTGAAGTTTAGAAGTGTATTTATGTCTTTTGTTTTATAAAAAAAACTCTTTCCAACTTGCTCTTTCTCATATTTTTGTAAAGAAAACATAGAACAGATATGAACAGTTCACATTAGGCAATTGAATGTGAAATAAACAAGCACTCTTGTAAATGTATACATGTTCTTGATTCACGAAATTTTTACTCTCGAACGTACTACTATGTACATACACAGCAAAGAGAAAGTATTATATTGCTGCGAAAAAATGGCAATTTTTCGTCAGAAAACCAGCATTATCGGACCCTATTGTTGGAGAAGTTGATAAATCTTGTTCCTATGTGTAGTAAATTGATTCCTCTAAGCGTCAAGACGAGATCAAAAACTTCATAGAAGGAAAGATGCTCCGGAAATCGGACACGATGTTGCCCACGGAAGCCAATTTCTCCGTTATCGAAGGGGTTAGACTCAAAACTGACTTGGTACTGAAATGCCGGGAATGGGTCCACGTGTTCGATGTGACTGTCCGCCACGAGGATGGGTCTGACCTTCTGAAAGCAGGGTAGGAAAAGGTGGTAAAATACCAACCAGTCCTGGCAGCCCAACTTCATGGAGTACCCAACGCCAAAATCCTGCCAGTGGTGGTTGAAACCTCTGGAGCTATGCCAATATTTACAATCAGTGCCCTCAATATCATGGGGATCACGTCTCGAGGCGACCTACTGACTATCTCGTTAATTGCTCTCAGAACCTCTATTAAACTTTACACACAATTTGTAAATGGCGATGGAGCAATTTATCATTGCTAACTGTAAATACAGAAAAGGAACTTCTTGCTCCCGTGGATCTAGGGAACCATGGGATACTAAAATGTCTAGGAATTACTTAGTTGCCACGACATTAAGTGAGAAGTGTATGCTATTTAATGTAGCATATACAAAATTGTGTTGTCAGAATTCAGGATTTGTGGGTCCTTGATACCCAAAAATTGGTTCATGGTAAAACGTCTGTCTGTCCGTCTTTCTGTCTCCGTTCATCTGTCTTTTCGTCTGCCCGTCTGTTCATCAGGCCGTCTGTGGCGAATGTTCCCGATTAAATCGTTCAGATAATTTCTCTAACTTCTATATTCCCCTATCAATTTGCACAAACGCAAGTCTCTGCGTGTTTTAAACGGATATTTCGATTTCTTTCTTTATGTGAAACCTTAACCTTTCAAAATTTTCTGAAGAGTTGCTCCAATTTTTAATTTTTTTTTAAGATAGAAGAAAGGCCGCTTAAAAATGACATTAATGATTGTTCGGAAATGTGAGTAGGTTTTGTGTAACATTTCGTGAAACAGAGGCATTTTTTGACCAATTATTTTCAAAAAATGACACTAACTTGTTTTTTTGTTTTTCTCTGATATAGCAAAGGACTCTAAAATTGGTTCTGGTCACATGATTTTCGAACATTTCAAGAGTCCAAATTTTGTTCGGCGTCTTCCTACAACCATAATATTGAGGATACATATTTTTTCTTATTGAAATCTGTTCTTGAAAGTCAGACCTTGATATAAAGTCATGTTCACAATTTCGAAAACATGCATACTTTTCGTGTAATTTTGCTGAAAATACAATTTTCAAACAGTTATATTCTCAAGAAGACTCCAAAGGTTTTTCCGAAAATGATCCTCATATGTAGCAAAGGACGGCGATAAAAGTGGTGCTGCTTCCATTTTCGGCAAAAAAATCGAAAATAGGAAACAAAAAAATTAACATTGCAGAAGTGCAATATTAATGACAGAAATTTTCTCCTTAACGAAATCTGTTCCAGAAAATTAGAGTTTTAAATAAAATCAAGTGCAATGGTTTGAAAAAGCAAAATATTGCTTGTAGTATTCGCATAATTTTTGCTTGAAGTTAGTTGAATTTTTTTCTTGGTACCCAAAAAACCAATTTTAACATTTTCCCGCCTTTAAATCACCTCTACATTCATTGTACTTTGAAAATGTTTACAACAGTTGTGTGCATTTTGTGTGTGAGTTTTTTATACATTTGTATACATTGCTGTAGTGCCCAGTAATATTTTGACTTTTTTATATTAACAAATTCTCATGTTTTTAAAGCATCTAATTCTGTGTATACGTATATCGTACGTTAAGGAAGAACCATAGATTTTCGCAGTTTATGAAAAACAGTTCGGTCACAGGTGAAGGATAAGGATGTAGACAGAAAAAAGTTAATTTAATTTTATCGTGAAAAATATTTTCGGTATTTCCCTTCAAATTAGTTTTACAGATTTCGGCGTCTACTCTTTTTTGTTCGCCGATGCTATAGATTGGGGGCACCCAAGAGAGCTATTCTACAAAATGATAAAAGAACGATCCAAAGGTATTTTGTAGAATACTGCCTAAGAACGTAATCTGGGTCCAATCTGTCTCCTTTCGTTTCACCACTGACCCCCAACTATCCTTCACTTCCACCCGAACTCTCCCTCCTCATTTCCCCATTTGTCATCTACCCATCCCCAATAATACGTCATCTGTCAGCATTTATCTGCACTAGAAATAAAGTCTTGTCCCCGTAGGACACGCAAACCGAGCCCCACAGCCTAGGAGGCATTGCTTCCGGTTTTTCGTGATCATTATGTGTGTTACAATAATCTCTTGTTATTGTATGTCATTATCTGCAAACTTCTATTTTTCTTGTGTGTAGGATTGGGGTGTAACATTCACCAGTATCTCACAAGGTTTTGTGTTGATGGTTTCTTATAAACCGCCAAAACTATTGTCTTTCCATTTGATATTCTTGAACAATGAATTACAAGCTTTAAAAATATGATAATTTGTTTTATATAGCAAAAACATTACTGGGTGATACAACAATGTATACAAATGTTTTAAAAAACTCTAAAATAAATGCATAGAACTGTTGCAGACATTTTCAAAGTATATTTAAAGTCGAGGTGACTTAAAGACGGGAAAATGGTAATAATGTTTGTTTTTTTTTATTTTTTAACTGCAGTCCATCAGTCAAAAAATCTGAAATAACCCACAACCATTTTGTGTTTTGAGAGGAACGTTTGAGATTTTTTTCGAGTCTGTTCTAAGACATAGTAAAAATATTTTTTGTTATCTTTTTCAAAAAAATGTATATTTTTTTGCGTTTGAATTTCTAACTGAATTTTTTTTTCTGATAGAATGAATTATTTTCTTTTTTTTCTATTTTTTAGTCAGATAAAATAGTGTTTATTTTGACGGAGAAAATTAAAAATACAAATTTTTGGCTGTAGAGAGGCGTGGGTGGTGGGGCGGGGGCCAAGAAACCGTTTAAAAATATTTTTGTCAGAGTTATAGTGTAACAACTCATAAGTCATTTGGTTGAGAGGAACTTTTACCATCTGAATCGGGGGTACTCTTTTTAATGGCAAGATGCTCTCTGTAGAGGAAAGAAAACACACTTATTTGCACTCCACCATTTCATTATCACCATATTCATTTCAGATTGATAGCTTATTGAACATTAGAATGGGTCTCTTAAGGAATACCATTTTAGGTATTGACCCATTGGTCTATTTGACAGCTAGTGAGTGTGCATAAAATAATTTGTGATGAAACAAAATTGAAGCTTTTAGAGAAATCAGCATATTTTTTAAATATATGAGAAAAGATAAAACGTTTGAAATCCGAATTATGTGCTCAAGTTTACTTAAAGTGCAATGTTTTTTTCAAAACGTAGCAACCGTGGTTAAAATAGTTATAAAATGTCTCTAAAACGTCTAGTTTAAAAAAGGTAATGACTGGTTCCTGACAATATTACCTTTGGAATCGTGTCCTTTGGAATACTATTGTAGTAAAATTAGTGTAACTTCTCTGCACTAATTACATAAAACATCCTTATAACATGAAAAACTTCAATGGTTCAATGTTTCAACACTCAATGTAGAAAATTATAGACCAATAAGTCTGTTATCATCCTTATCTAAAATTGTAGAGAAAATTATTCAGAAAGGACTCAATCATTACTTCAACAAAAAAACGACATCGTTCCGAGACATCAATTTTGATTCACAGAAAAGTTGTCAACCACACACCAACTATTAAGAATCACATAGCAAATCCATACAGCATTTCAAAGAAAACTACATACTATATCAACCTCTCCAGACATTTCACAAGTATATGACACAGTACCGGCATCAAGGTCTCACGTATAAACTTAAAATCTTTGGCACACCCAAATAGCTAACCAACATCATCAATAGATTCATAAACAATAGAACGTTTTCACTTTCAATAAATAAAAATCTCTCAAACCACAAACCAATATTGGCTGGACTTCCTCAGGGGTCCCCACTGTTACATATATTATTTAATCTTTACACAGCTGATATTCCTACATCCAACACAATCACAATTCGCAGATGATACAGCATTGTATTGTTCTAGAACATCACTTATTACATTAAGAAACACAATACAACAACATCCAAATCAAATTTATCCTTGGTCAAAAAAATGGAAAACTAAATTAAACCAAGGCAAAGCACCCATAGGCACAACCAGAATAAAAAAAATATATATATATATATATATATATATATATATATCTCAAACATATTTTTACATACCTTTTTGCAAATTTGGTTGATTCTTTGTGAGGTGCTCTGTGGGTTTCCCGTCTCTAAGAAATAATTGTCAAGAAGTAATAGATTAGATTTTTTAAATAGATAGTAAGCAACGTGAAATAGTTTGTACTGTTAAACTGAACCATGTATCTCATTCAAAATAATAAAAATAAATAATAACAAAAGAATATCCTCAAGGGAAATAAGAAAATCGATAGAAAAAATACAGATGTTATCTTGCACATGCAAAGTAGAATTTATGGAAGAAATTCACGAAAGAGTTAAAAAGTGAACCAGAATAAAAGTTGAATACTATAAAACTGGATATTATGAGATTACCTATGTGCTCTTTATTTTGATCCTAAATCAAAAGACTGGGTTTACTTCTAAGCAATAGTGACAAATACGTAATATTTTTGTTCCTTTAGTAAATGGTATTTTCAATCATAATTGAGCTTTTTATCGTAGCTCAATTATGATTGAATAAGAATGTACATGCGAGACGTTACATTGTCCTATTGTATTGTATATTTCTTCTAAAGTTGAGCGCAACTTTTAAAGTTGGAACGTATTCTTAGTTGCGAAAAAGTTCAAAAGAGGATTCAGGTCCCTGGTATTATTTTGTCAATGCGTCCACGTTCTTTGAATCATTCAATACTCTTACACGATAGAACGATCATGCAAAAATAACAAGAATAAAAGCAAAACATCTAATGCAATATTCAAGATGAGGAAACAAAGAGTGAGCTAGAGTGTGTACAGCTTAACAGGCATCATACCAGAAACTGTCAGTAGTCAACACCCGCAGAGAAATCAAATGGCTTTGTCGAACGCCCAGATCGCCAAATGCATTGAATTTTACATTTGTATTCATCAATTCGAACGGCCTTCTTTTTACCTGTCGCCGTTCCAGGCATTTGAGCATAAACATTCACGGAGTGTCGACTCTCTCGTTCTCTTTGATTTGACTTTAACAATGCATTCTCTCCCTTCCCCCTCTTCCCCCCCCCACACCGCATTCCCTTTCACTGGGAGAGGGCCGCAAGAGAGGAAGCGTGATGCATTGGCATGGGCCGGGAGAGAGGGTTCGAGCCAAGGGCTCACCTCGTAATGGCTTTCATACATCAGCGCGAGAAGAGTTCGTAGCGCGCTGCCGCCGGCTTATGGAGGCATACTGTAATGAGAAGAGGCTGGCCGGGAGCGCCGCGCCGCGCCGCACCGCGCCGGGAGCAGAGATTTACTGAGCTGCGGCTCAGCTCCGGAAGGGGTCAGTTGTTACCGGAGTTTAAGTGGGTTATTCCCCCTCATCATTCCCATGGGGTACGTTTTAATATTCCGACTAAATTTTTGTCATCCAATAATCGTAGCGGTATGTAGATGGGATTTTGAGGATGAATGTTCTGAGTGGTGCTGCAGTCACTGGTCGAGTTATGATGTCAATTTCCTTTCGATGAAAAATGACTTCGACTTCTCAATACTCGGAGGGTTACATTCATCAATTAGAGTTCACCAAATACCAGAATATCTTTGGAAACACATTTTCTTTAAAATACATCTCTTAAAAACACTTATTTTTTTACTAAGAGTCAAAAAAATTGAAATATTGTGGGATATATTTTTGAAACACCAACAACAATAAAATGAGATACAGAAGTCAAAAAGTGATGTTTATTTTCAATGTCAGAAAATTGTTGATAATGCTTGTCTGCATCCAAAATTTGGAAAACTGAAAGGTCCTGGTATAGGATTCTTTTGTTCTAAGTGAGTAGATGAGTCGGCCGATGCCAAGGCGTGGATGAGAATGGAGTTTGGAAGAAAGAGGCTGACTGCTCTGATCGTATATTTGAAGAGTTTCGCTCCAAACCAGGCGGATTACATATAAATTAAATATTAATTGTTTGATGCATTTGTTTTTCTAAACCACTACAGATGAATCTTAAAATTTTGAGGAGACATACAGACTATTAAATTTATTGTGAATCGTTTCTGAAAGTGATAATGACAAATATGGGAACGAGTTTAAAGTCAACTAGAAATCCAGCTATTGATTTTGAAAATAAAATGTTAATGCATTGATGGAGTTAAGAAAAACTTCATCTGCAAACCTTCCGAATGTTCACTTGAACATTCACTGACGCCCCTGCGCCTAAAATTTGGCGTTGTGTGCGCTAGTTCAGTTGGCGCGTCTGTAAACTCGCCCTTACAAAGTGCTTATTGGTAGTGTTGCGACATTGAGAACAAAACATCAATGTTAACCCTGCAATTGCGCACTGATTTTTTGTTACATAAAATGAGGCACACTGAGGTCCTACCTACAAATGTTTACCTAAACACCTATAAATGTTTATTCTTACAAAATATTTAGAAAAAATTTGTATGGTTCCAAAGTGTGTTATGTATTTTATTGTTTTATTTTCATTTACGAATGCATGGAAACAAAAAGAACAGCAATACAAAAATGAAATTTAAAAAGTACAATTATAGTAATTTTAAAGTAGTGCCTTTCTTCAGATTTTAGCAGGATGATTACAAATACTCTTTGAAATCACGTCAAAGAATAATGCCGAGGAAAAGAAAATCTTAAGAATTCCCATTGTCACATCACGTACGCATTATAGGAAAAATACTATTCCTGCAGAAATTACACATTGGGTTCCAGTAGATCGTAGTTGCACCACTGACGAATTAGCACCTATCCCGACAAAGTATTAGCTCTCACTGAGACTGAAAATAATTTTAAGTAATTAAGGCAAGCTCACGGTATAATTCAAATTTACGTACTGCGTTATGCAGCTATCGTTAGAAATTTCTACTCGGTGTGAATTTAAAATGTCGTTGGGTCCAGTCGACACCAGTGCGCAGTTCTAGAGTTAATAACACATCAACCAAAAACCATCGATGATTTTCAATATCGATGTTTTAAAGCTGGTTTAGTAATCTCTGTCATTAAATTCGTACACAGAAAAAATTAATCGAAAGGGCCGGTGTATTATAATTTATTACTAAAATATAACCGAAAACAAAATCAAAAAATGCCTCTCCATGTGCGAAAACGAGGAAAGACGAAGGAAATACCAGTGCATCAGGGTCCGCTCGGGGAGAGGATAGTCTGGACAAATCACGTTCGTTTGTAAAGAATCAGTGGTGTCATTAGTTATTATTTCATCTTTTAACTTGTACTAAATTGCGGTTATTGACTTTTTCATCCACGAAAAAAAAGAACAAAATTGTAAAACAATCGACGACAAAACATCGATGTTGAAAGAACATCAGCTTCAATAAATCGCTGTTTAAAACATGGGTATATTACAGTAACATCGATGTTTTGAAATCATCAACATTGATGCCGCACCTCTCCGTGGTGGGCGAGCACGTGGCTGGCGTGTTGCGGGCGTCGCCGCGTGGCGGAGGCAGCGGCGGAGGCTGAGGCGGAGGCGGTGGCGGTGGCGGCGACTCCCGCGCCCGCCGAGACAAATGACAGCGGAGGCGCGGCGCGCCGGCCCGCGAGAGAAGGGGCGGGGCCGCGGGGGAGTGGGACAGTGCGGCGCGGATGGCACGGAGCGTTCGGGACGCCGCGCGACGGGACGGGTGGGACCGTTAGAGACGAGACGAGACAAGACGAGATGCGACTCGACGCGACTCGACGCGACTCGACGCGACTCGACGCGACTCGACGCGACTCGACGCGACTCGACGCGACTCGACGCGACTCGACGCGACTCGACGCGACTCGACGCGACTCGACGCGACTCGACGCGACTCGACGCGACTCGACGCGACTCGACGCGACTCGACGCGACTCGACGCGACTCGACGCGACTCGACGCGACGCGACTCGACTCGACGCGACTCGACTCGACTCGACGCGACGCGACGCGACGCGACGCGACGCGACGCGACGGGACGGGACGGGACGGGACGGGACGGGACGGGACGGGACGGGAGGCGACGCGTGAAATAAGTATGGACGACACTCGCGGGACTAATAGCCATTGTACTTGTCCAAACTCCACTGGTCTCCCAATGTGTGTGGTAGTGCAATGCACGTAAGCGTAAGTGTGTAAGTAAGGGGTGAGAAAACGATAAGAAAGGAAAGAGAAAGGAAACATCGCACGCGGTCAGTTTGATTGAGTATTTCTGCAGCATTCGCCTGGTGTTGATCGTAAAAACTGCGGGAAACGACCGATCACAGCAGCCAGCCGCTAGAATTCTCCCCCCGACAGCGGCTGAATTCTTTTTAGCTACATAGTTGGTAGTCTAAAATTCTGCTGCCGTCGGGACTGGAACCCTAGGACCCGCGGGCACTGCAGTGACATCAGTCGATGCCCTGAGCCACGGGGGGAAGGCGTGGGACGAGGCGATGTGGCCGCGAGGGGGCGGGGCAGCGCGTGGGGACGGTCCGGGACGGACGGACGGCGCGAGCGGGACCGAAAGGCGTGGAAGGGGGCGGGACAGGCTGGGCGCGACCGGCGCGGCGCGACGCGGCCGAAGGAAGAGTTATGCTACCGAAAGAAGACAAATGCCCGCGCGAGGCGCGATACAGCACCGAAAACATGGACGCCGCGGACGGGCAAGAATGCGCGCTATTTCGCAGGCGTCCGGGAAATTCCGAGGCGCCCGCTCGCGAAGATTATGGATGATCCGCGACGCGCCTCGCCACGCGGGGCGGCGCGCGCGCGGCCTTTGTTCCCGGCGGCGGTTGCGCACGTCGGTGTTTATTTTTTCCAGGGGTTTATGGGCGAGGGGAAATAATTACCGAGGTTCGCGCACGAGTATTTCCCGACGAGAGCAGAAATTCTTCCTCGAGGGGTTTTCACACTGGAGATTTTGTTTTATTATTAAATTCTTTTGTCTTGTCATATCCATATTTTCAACGATATTACTCAAATTTTCACAATCACTGCGATAATACCGTATTACGCGACAGTCACCCGAGAACACAAACTGAGGTTTTTTTTTGGCTCAAATTGATTAATTGATCAATGCTTGAATTGTGGAACAACGTTTATTAAAGTAATTCTTGCCTCATTTGTGATTCAACGGCAGAGCCCGACGTGGATACGTACCCTTCAGGTGTAGTTGTCAATACGTAGTTTAGTTCTTACCAGAAGTCACTTCACTGCGATAATACCGTATTACGCGTCAGTCCCCCAAGAACACAAATTGAGTTTTCTGGCTTACGTGGATTGATTGATCAATGGTTAAGTTGAGGGAAAACGTTTACCAAAGTATTAATTGCCTCATTTGTGATTCAACGGCAGAGACAGACGTGGATATGTACCCTTCATTTACAGGTGTAGTTGTCAATCCATAGTTTAGTTCTTACCAGAAGTCGCATTTGAAGCAAAAAGGCCTAAGCCTGGCAGTAACATTTTAGCGTGGAGTGCTGATTTTAAAACTATACCATCTTAATAAAATTAATTGTCAATCATGCTGTAAAGGTACAATGTCTTCATTTATGGCAGTGCTCAGGCAAATCGGGCTTGCTCTTCCGCCACACCTCATACAAAACTTTAATACAAACATAAAAATTATTAGAATGGGAAGACATGACAGGTTACAAGCAAAAACACATCACGTCCATGCTTTGAGAGAACTTCACACGCTATATTCATTACAGTAATCGGGTAAGCCGCATTTGTCAATCTCCGGTAACCCCCAGACAGCCGTCACGCAAGGTTAGACCCCTTTCCGGAGCACGGCTTTAGGCAAGGGCCATTGGTCGCGTCTCGAGCAGCTGTTTGGGAAATGGTAATTTTTCGTACCCCTGCGTAACTAAAAAGACTTAAATTACTACATAAGAAAATGCTTAGTAAACTCTTTATAACGACAGAGTCGCCACATTAAAATGGTGGAAGAAATGAGATATGCATTTGATGTATCTTCCAAAACAATTACAATCTGTTCTTATATACAATGACAGAAGTGCATCGACTTACAGCGCGATAATTTTTAAATCTACTGAACCAATACCGCTTTATTATTTGTGTTAGCTGTTTTAAAGGTCTGGAGTAGTATATGCTATGATTTACAACCATAAACCTTAATGTATTAACAAAATAATTACTTTTCTGGACATTTTTTGCCTAGCTTTACATCAAAGATTCAAACGTGCATCAATGTCAATAGTTTAGCTGCGGGCTACCAGAGGATGACGCCTGAGATCTACTACTGATTTCATCAATGCATAGAATTGCGTATTTAGAGAAGAAGACTGTTTATTTACACTGTCAATTGGATGTGCTAAATATTGAGTAAAAAGGTATGAATGAACACATGTTAAGTTGTAGTACATTAAGCATGATTATGATGTATTTGCGATTTGCCCAAGGGCAGTACGAGCAAAAACATTATTAATGATTTACATATCATGCTGCATATCAGCAGTACAGCTCTGAAGAAGGCCACAGCAAGATGGCCGAAACGTCAGCACAATTGACCGAGACGAGGCTCATCCCGGAGAGCCAAGAATGTATTGACTCCGACCGCGGAAGCTTACGAACTCATTCCGAAATCCTATTGTCAATAATATTATTGAAAATTTTAGCTACCAAAAATGCATCACAATGTGAAAAGAATCTAGACGTCGCCAGACTTTCTAAATTATGGCGCGAAGACTTAAAACACAAATTGAGAAACAGAGGTCCCTAATTACTTAAAGAATTTCATGTTACCATGTAACTTAACCCGACATCCTGATTGTGGTTTTTCTGAGTTTACTCAATCGTTTAAGGCCTACGTCGGAAAGATCCCTAGTTTTGGACTCTCAGCCGTAAATGTGCAGCTTGCCCCGTCTTATATGTTATTCCTCTAGGTAAAACATTTATACGCGGATTTTATAGGCGGAAGAGCTTTTGGCCAGAGTCTCTCCATTAATAAAGACATTATTATTATTATTATTATTATTATTATTATTATTATTATTATTATTATTATTGGCGTATAGGCCATTGCTGACCATGCTACACGATTAACGTGTGTAATTCTCTAGGATGATGATGATAGGTGAAGGGACAATCACAAACACGACCATGTCTAGGCAGCACTCGAACCTGCAGCCTCCTCGGCACAGACGACGGCTGCCGCAACCGTCTGCGCCACGGGGCCGACATTATTATTATTATTATTATTATTATTATTATTATTATTATTATTATTATTATTCATTTTTTATTATATTCATCTTCCTAGCTAATCGTTCTCCGACCGCATCAAAACATCAACTCCCTCTCCCACACACATCGTTGACGGCTTTTTTCAAGGCTCTCTTCTATCCCCGCAGTTATTCAACACTTATGTCTGAGATACTAACGTCAAAGATTCATTGCAAATTGCACTGTTCGCTGATGCACCCTTCTACGCATACCGGGTGCTCTGCTAGACTCAGCACGAAGAAAGATATAAACGTATGTTTCAGCATTAGAAGCGTGAACCAGTAAATGGAAACTATTCTACATCAATAGCAAAGTTATATACGCAGGGCTTCGTTTTTTTCTTTCCTTTTACAATTCGATTCTGAACCTATACCATGGTCACTCAACAACTTATCCGTCAACTATTTTGAAGTCAAACGGGAGACAATTCTACCATGATAAGAACACGAGTCTTCAAAAATCAAAGAAGCTAATGAAAGATTAGGAACATGTCGTCCGCTTAGTGAAATTGTCGAAATTATGGAAGCCCTTTCTGTCCTGTTACTCTTAAATCATCCTTCGGCTGCTTAATCGTTACGTCAGGCCGGTTTGAATAAACGCTGACGCAACTACAGTTAAACCAATTGACCAGAACCAATTTCCTAGAATTGCTGAAAATGCTCCTTGATTTGTCACTAGGCAAATCATCGTAACGATTCTTCCATGGAACTCATAGTAGCTCACATCATTAACAAAATTAACAACGTACTATAATATTCCTTATTTTTCTTGTGCAAGCTTCTATAACATGATTAGATCATTGATGAATCGCATCTCTCCGTCATATATTATTGCAGAAAACGCATGCGTTCACAACTTCGACATGCACTATTTTTGTTTCAATTGCTGCCAGATTTTGTCTTCTAAATATAGTCTTCTCGCAAACTCTAAGTCTCCTGATCCAGATTATTTGTTCAATCAGTCAATCCAGATTATCTATTCAGTCAGTCAATTTTAAAACAAATTCTAGTGTCGGAGGTTTCGAGCAGCTTTTCAACAGCATGCATTTCCAGTAATACAACCTCAATGCACCAGGGCAGGCGTGGAAGCGCAGGCCAAGGCGAGAAGTCGATCGACAGGCCGATGTCCCGACATCCGTACTCCACGACGAGAGACGTCCGACACCGGGCCTCGACTGCGAGCCATCGCCTCCTTCAGCGCTGCGGTCTTCAGCACCGAGGGGCAATAAGCCGAGCGGGGCGGGGGATAGTCTAGGGGGTGGGCGACGGGGGGCACAGGCGTGGGCGGGTTTGGGCTTGCGCTTGGGCCTGGGCCTGGGGTTGGAGCGGGGGCGGGGCGGGGGCCCCGCGTGACGGCAGCGCTGAGAGCCGTCGCCGTGACTGGCGCACGCCGCGCCGCCGCCGCCGCCGCCGCCGCCACCACAGTGGGGCCCGCTAACAAGAGCGCGGGAGGCCAGAGGTTAAGCAGGTATTCGGTCCACACTGGCAATTACAGGCAATCCATCTTGTATCGAGGTGGGCGGAGCGGGCCGGGGCCGGCGGCGGTGGCGGCGGAGGCAGCGGGACCGGCGAGGAACGCGGCACGACCGCAGCTGCGAGGCTCCGGGGATCTCCGCGCAGCACCGCCTTCTCCTCCGCCTCCGCCGCCGCCGCCGCGTAGCGCGGGACCGCGGCGGCGGTTCAGCGGGAGGCGGTGACGGCGGCGGCGGCGGAAAAGGCACAAGCGATCGAGTACGTGAGTCATGCAACAGCGCCGGCGGAGACGGGGGGAGGGTTAGGCGGGGGTGGAGGCGGGGACGTCGGCGCTGTTGTGACGTCTGTTCGCGCGGCGCGCACGACCCCGCCCCCTGCCCGCGGGGCTGCGCGGCGCTCTAGACAGCCGCGTTCGAAGGCGCCCTCCCGCCCGGTGCGGCGCGGCGGACGAGCTGAGATCTCCGATCGCGCGCCGCCGCCGCCGCCACGCTTCGGCGCGGAGCTGTGGAGTGGTGGCGGAGAGGGCGTGGCGGGGCGGTCGGGGGGTGTGGTGGCAGAAATGCGGCGAGGTGGTGGAGTGGGCGGGGCCGGGCGGGTGGTGGGTGTGGCGGTGGAGCGGGTGGGGGTCGAGGCGGAACGGGTGAGAGGGTGATGCTGGAAGGGTGAAGGTGGTAGTGCGAAGGGCGCAAGGGGGTTGTGAGAAGCTGGTGAGAGGGTGGTTCTGGGGCTGGTGTAAGAGCGAGGGTGGATGGGGGAGAGGGCAGCGTGGTGCGAACGAGTGGTCGGGGCGGGGCGGGGCGGGCGAGGGAATAGTGCGAGAGAGGTGCGGGATGAGCGAGAGAGCGGTGCGGTCCATGCGAGAGGGTGGGGCGGGGCGTGGCGGGTGTGGTGGGGATGGCGGGGCGCGCTGCCATTCGACACGGCCTTCGCCGGAGCGCGGTCCAGCGCGCGACGCGTCCGCGCGGCGCGGGAGACGACCGATGAGTTCGCAGGCGCCGTCGGCCGTGCAAAGCGTGCGAACGAAACCCGCCGAGATGGCCAATCCACGTGGTTTGGGGTGGTTGCTGTTTCTAACGTCGATTTGCTATTCCGAGGCTCTTGAAAATGTGTCCGTTTGCCAACTCCCGACAGAGGCTGCCACGCTTGAAAACTGCTCGTCGCATTTCATTAGGCTCCCTGTGTTATCCTACAAATCCCACAATCAAGATCCAGATCAAGACTCGTATGTTCGCCGCTAGTATAGTTCGGAGTGGACGGACATGATCGTATGTTGTTTGTGGGTGAAGAAGGATGTAAAGTCCATTCATCAGTGCACTGAGGCACCATATGAGAATTGGAAGCACCGAATTAGAGATGATGAGTGATCTAAACGCGAATCGCCCTGAGGAAGGCTAGCCGGGCCCATACGATGGTCAGGAGTGACAAGGATATGTGATCCAAGTGAGATCGACTTTCATTTGGAAAACGGAGAAGCTAAAAAGCAATATTGGCAACGGAGAGGGATGAAAAACAGGGTGAAGGAGGTCAGGCGATTAGGAAAGGGTATTTTGTGATGCCAAATAAAGAATTGGGGTGAATATCCCTTGGAATCAGATTAACATTACAAAGTAATGATTGCAATTAAGGTATGTGAAGAAAGCAGGTGTGGTCGGTAGTTGGTGATATATGTGTGACGGGTAGAACAGGCTCAGAAGGTGAATGAGGTGTGTTAGAAAGCAACCGTAGTATCAAATTTACGTGAGATCGTGTTAATGAAGCAGGTGGAGTATGTTTCAAAGCGAAAATTGCCTGTGGAGAGAGTGGGGGTTATACGATCGGTACTGCGGGAGAAGCAAAGATGCAGGAACCATTGGACAATCACTCAATAATAAGAAATCGACATGCGCGTGAGATGGGGCTGATGGAACGTAGGGGAAGCGAAATAACGTGAGAGGAAGAGGATACGGAGAGGAGAGGGATGAAAGGAGGAGGGTGGAATGAAGAAAGGTTGAGGAGAGACGAAAAGAAAGGGAAGAGGAAGTGTGTGTGTGTGTGTGTGTGTGTGTGAGAGAGAGAGAGAGAGAGAGAGAGAGAGAGAGAGGGGTAAGATGGAAAGGGAAGAAATGAAGAAGGAAGGAATAGAGAGGAGGGGTGGAGAGATAGCTGAAGGGTAGTTCGGAAGGAGGATACGGAAGGGAGAGGGAGAAGTGAGGCAATAAAGAGAAAGAGGAGATAGAGAGGTACGGAAATGGAGGGTATGATTAGGTAGCTTGTGGATAGAGAGGTGAAGGATAGGAAGGGTGGAGAAGGAGGTGATGGAAATGACGGAGAGGGAGGCAGGTGATTGAGAGAAAGGGGTGGAGAGGGAAGTGATGGTGAGAAAAGGGTGAAGAGGGAGGTGATGGAGAGGACGGGGTGGAGAGGAAGGGGTTGAGTAGGAGATAATGGAGTGGAGACGGTGGAGAAGGAGGTAACAGAGAGGGAGTAGATGGCAGGTGAGGAGGAGTGAAAAGGGAGGAAGAGGATGGGTAAAGATTGAGGTGATGGAGAGGACGGGAATGGAGAGGGAGGTAATGGAGATAACGAGGTGGAGAGGATGGTGTTGAGAGGGTGATAGTGGATTGGAAGGGGTGGAGAAGGATGGAACAGAGATAGAAGGCAAGGAGGAGCGCGAAGGGAGGAAGAGGAGGGGGAGAGGGAAGGGAGAGAGGAAAAGGAGCGAGAGAGGGGCGAGAGGCGAGAGGCGAGTCGCGGTCGCGGTCGAGCGGCGCGCAATTGGTCGCGCGTGCTTATCGGGGGCGTTGAAATGTTAAGTGGCGTAAATCATCCATTTTCCTGCTTGAGATTAGTGAAGCCTTGTTCCGCGCTGTCACGTACCGGGTCTCGAGCTGATTTTCCAGTTCGACCGCGATTCTAGCGGCCGAGATAATGCACCTGTTCTTTCGGAGGTGCATTCGTCTATTTGGTGCGTACAATGGAACGGTAATCAAACGCAGTATTTTATATATTCTGTTACATGTAGAAATCTTTAAAATATCTAGAAGATGGTGGGGCCCTGATCAATGGCACTTTACATTTAAATGGATAACTGTGCTAAGAAGGAAGGCAGTTTAGAATATACTATTTATATATAACACTTTTATGTCCAACAAAAAAATAACTACTTATAAAAAGTACTTTAAAAAATTAAAAATAAATATTATACTTTTTCGCGTATATGCTAATTTGGACCACGGGTGCATCCTGCTGTAGCAGGTGCAACTACCTTTCCGGAAAGGGGGATCAGCATTTTAGCTGAATCCCGATTTGTATCCCCTAAGGTTGTTATCCCTGGGGTAATGAACGATGAGCTGATGATGATAGGTGAAAGGACACATATACAGACATTCACAAATACACCCATGCCCGATATGGGACCCAAGCCCGCGGTCTTCTGGTCTGATACCACTGCGGCACTACTGCCCTAACGATCTCGTCCATCTGAGTGGCTAATATAATATTTTGTTTTGATTCTTGTAACGTATTACCGTTCAGAACATGTAATGCTGGTAAGATCTACCTAGCCGCCTCTCATAAAACCTGTGGAACATGGTTAGCATTTCCTCTCTGTACTTAATGTGTGGTCTTCCAGCCTATGCTGAAAGTGTTTGTAAGTTTTATAAGATATGTTATCTGAGCCTTTTGAATTTACTAGCAGCAAAACGTCGATATAACACCGCTCTCAAACGGACAGCACGGCAGGAGGTCCCACAAACCGACCCGAACCCACTCGAGCGCATACAGCATTCCCTACCGCGACTGTCCTTCAAATATAAGGAATACAACCCACCGGATGCGCGGGAAAGGAACATCACGTCTGAAAAGCACCAATAAAAGTGGGTCCTTATCTAGCGAAGAAAACGTGTTTCTTGAGCAGCCTCCCGCTCGACCACGACGTATCTCCTCCACTCCGCTTCCAGCGTTTCAGTCACAAATGGCGGCGTCCAAGGAGGATCCAACCCGGCGAATGCGCGGCCGTATACATTAAAGAGCGCGCATCCTCCGCCGCGGCCGCGTGCAGTGCGCTCGGCGCATGTAAGATGTAATCGGCGTTACGCAATCTGCTGCGAGCCGCGAGGACGCGCCGACCGGCGGCGGTTCGTCGAAGACTAGGAGTGTTCCTGGGCTTATACGGCGTTCGCAGACGCGCGGCCTCCAATGCTACACTGCCAGAAACGGCATTAAATGTAGATTAATGTAGTTAATACATGTGCACATTCCGAAAATTCCGCATTGTTTTAATGAAATGTATATTAAAGTAATTATCATGAATGTACATTAAATTTAATGTACATATGTATATTAGGATGCCAAAGCTTTATGGTAATATCTGGAATGAATTAATGAATGAATGAATTAATAAATGATCTTCATGGACTGATGATTATGAATATACTATAAGAATGATGAGCGGCAGGGGAAAGGGAGAACCTCTATATTAAATCTTCCACTAATTTTTATTTAAGTATTAAATTTAATGCACAAATATATTAAGCTCTTTTTAATGTACAAGATTACATTAAGTTTCATGTATAATACTAAATCTACATTAAATTTAAAGACAATTTTTTAAGGTGACGATGATAGAAACGTCATTACATGCAGATTAATATGGATTAACGTAGTGCATTATGTATGCAAAGTATATTAATACATTGACCCTGTATAAACTGTCAGAAACGTCAATAGAGTTAAAATAGATTATTGACCAGGAAATTTAATGTACTTGTTTGTTAAAAAGACCGAGCAAAGTGACTCAGGGCATAGCGCACTGACTTCGCATTCGGGAGGACTGGGTTCAATCCTTCTGCCGGCCATTCTAACCGGAATTTTCGTGGTTTCCCTCCGTCATCCAGGCGAATGCAAGGATGGTTCTACTGAACGTCTACCACCACGAAACCGTCGTCGCTAGACGAATTCGTTAACTACGTGAAGTCACGAAGGTTAAGCGAATTCGAGATATTGCAGGTACCTGGTTGGGTACCGACTAGGTAACCCGGGATCTAACGGCGCCGAGGCCAATTGCTCTTTGCGGGACATATAATGGCTAAATACAAAAATATTAAAAATAACTTAACATCTGCACGTTAAAACTAATGCTTAAATTAAAATGGGTGTGTAAAGTAGAAGTTTTCTCGTTTCTCCTGCTTCTCATCATTCATACCATATCATATTCATAATCACCAGTCCATCAAGATCATTCACTCATTCATTCCAGACGTGTCCACACAGCTGTGACTTTTGCATCCTAATGTACATGTGAATATTAAATTACGTACTGTGCACTCATGATAATTTTTTAAAATGATTTTTTCATTAAAGCAATACAGAAATTTCTGACAGTGTAGTACTCGGGTTCAATAAAGATGTACACGACAGAGCTCGCGGTTTTCGAGTGGGTCAGCCGCTTGGGTGAGAACCGGCTTCAGCGCGTATGAGCGCGCCAAGCAGTTCATTATGGCCAGCGTTCGTTCTTTTGTTCGGCGCTTAATACAAGACGCATATGACCATACGCGTTAAAACGCATAACTCATTTCGTTCCCTAAAACGTGCGTTAAGACTGAATTACTACCCTGATGCGGAGCCAGTGGAAGAACTATAAATCAACTCGAGGTTAAAAATACGAATAGGCATTAAATAACCAGTCAGCGATTTTTCATTAAGCTTGTGTAAACAGATGATGCAAACAAATATATTTCTTTCACGCTGGAATAAATGGTATCAGGTCCAATGATGGCACTACCTGAATTTACGCACATGATGAGTCAATAAAGTGTCATCCAGGTGAAACACTTGTGCGCAGGTTACGGTTATAAGCTCATCACAATCAATTGTGCTCTAAGTCAATAATATAACTGTTGTGCATCAATTTCCTACGGACTTGATCTTTATATGTGGTGAATATAATGTTATTATTGAGGAGTTAAATGCTAATCGAATATTGTATGATGAATACGTAGATATACATAAACTTATGACTTTACTAGTGTGACATGATAATGTAGTGGACAAAGGCAACATATATATGCACGAAGATGTATATTTATCATTTGACGCGGAAAAAAGTACGTTGATCATATTTTACTTTCGTAATTAAGGAGTTAGGTTGTTTCCTTACTGTGAGTGTCGTGATTAACTACTATTTTGTATATGAAGTTCCGTTTTCAGAACTAATGAATTATTTTATTAAAAATGTAAAATTTAATTTACATGAACTTCAAATCTTTTTATTCCACGGAGTTGTGTAAATCAAACTTAATTTTTTCCCTTTAAAAAGAGGAAGTTAACTTGCACAATGACGATGATTGATTTCATTTATATTTAGCGTATTTTAATTAAGACATGTGTCTTTTCTAAATCAATCGATTACGATTCGTTTAAGTCACAAAATCGACGTTACTCTGAATATAAAAACTGTTGGATAAATAGAGAAAGAAATCTTGAATGTTATACATAATTGTATCTTTTAGTTCTATAGATGTATTGATGAAGTATCAAGGAAAACCAGAATTAATTAAATTAATTATATGCGACAACTGCCCTTTTTTACGATCTGGTATTAACAGAGGATGTAATTCTTCTGAAAATTTAATTTTACATTACAACAGTTGTACGACACTCACGATTTATGATGGTTATGTATTTGGCAAAATTGGATTCAATGACTTGTGAACAGGTGACAAGAAATGCAAGTATTACATACTAAGATATTGAAATAATACTTAAATATCGTTTTTTCACCAGAGAGACAATCGTCTTGTGATGTAATCGCAGCATGAAAACCCACTTTTCTCAAGTAAAACCACCATAAAAATTATATCGTCAAACTTCTTCGTTTATGTTTTCTGCTTAAAATGATTTCCATCAATACCTGAGTAAATATTATAGCAGAAGAGAGAACCATACTCCATTATTTTGATATTTTCAATTTCTTCATTCCCTCTTCTCACAAGGAAGTTAAGTGCAGATTTTTAACTCTCTTCTTCTTAATTTAAGGCGATGAAAGTGTAAAAAAAAATTCAAGAAGGGAGGCGAACTTTTAATTTATCTGTATGTGCAATAAAGAAAGTATAAATTCATTTCAATAATAAACACAACAAAGAAGTTCATCGAAAGTTTAAAAAAATACAGAGTAAATAAGTTTTATATTTATACCACAAGAAATAACTACTGCAAGTATAAACCTTCGAGGAGAAGAATAGAACTACAGAAATCTTACATTACTTACAAATAATTTAAATATTCTTTTGGGTGTTGGTTCAAAAATGTTAAATGGTTTACCGTAGCTTAAACGGTAGCATATGCATTAGTATCATTCGCAGAATTCATTCACCGGTCAGCCCGCAATCCTGCACCCTTCACTTCTATCATTCTCGCGCCATTCTTACGACTCCAATGCTTTCTCTCTTATCTTTCCCTTCATGAATAATTATCCCGTCCTTCTTTACTCTCTTCGCTACAGTTCCCTTTTTTCTCGCTCACGGCCTCTGTGCACCTCGGCCCTCCGCCCCCGCAGCCGCCACGCCACGCCACGCCACCCCCGCCGCCCGCGGCCCGCGCCGCCCCCGCCGCGATATTAATTACTGGGACCGCCACTAGGAGCGGGTCTGTGCGCGCTCCCTCCCCCGCCTTACCTGGCTATTAATTTTGCCTGCCTTATTTATTGTGTGATTTACATAATTCCCGGCCGGTCCGGGGCTCCAGATTTATCGCGCGCGAGCCGGCGGCGGGCGGCAGGAGCGAGGGTGGGGGTGGGGCGGGGGCGGGGACCGCGCCGTATGAGAGGGCGGGGACCGCGCTGGAGCGGGGGCTGTCCGGCCGGCCGCACCTCCGTCGCCGCACCCGGGGCATTAGTTATCGTAACACCCTTCGAGCCGGGGGCGCGAGCGCGCCCGCCGCGCAGCATGCATCATCGCCGGCATTTGTCTGCGCGTGGCGCGGGGTGGGAGAGGGGGGGTGTTGGGTAGTGGCGCCCTCTGACGAGCGTCGCGCGCGCCCTCTGCTGTAGCATCACGGAAACAATCGACATGCCGTCCTCAAAGGGGAACACATCTAAACTGTTGTAGTTATGTATGTGAATATAAAAATAAGAGATTTTCGGCCGAATATTCGCCGTTTTACGACGCACGATTACATGACTTTCTCTTCTTATGAAGTACTTCGAAAGGCGAGAAAGTAAAAACGAAACTACAACATATTACCTGATTTCAGACATACGTTCAATATGAAAGAAAAACTCGAACAAAAAATTCGACAATGCATCATCCTCAAGACAGGTTCTGCATAATAAGTGGCAATAAAAAATCACTTGAATTCAGGATCACAGAGAAGCACTCTGAGGCCACAAAGTAAAAAGAAATTTCACCTAACAGAGAAAAGGGAATGTATTTATATGAAAGGGGATTTAAAAGTGTTTCATCTTCTCCCCTTTGAAGATTACCAATCCAAATTATAGTGATCGGCTTTTATCATGGAAATTCAGTTTGAGACATTGAAATCAATACTGAATGGGAAAAATTGAGTAGACCATTAAATACACTGTTATTTAGCACACACTTTATTCACTTTTTGTTTATATTTACTAATGAAATTAACATTCGTTTAAAATGTTATCGTTAATCGACGCACGCTCATCCGTTTCAAATTAATAATGATGATAACCACCAGTGTCTTATACTCCCGATTTAAATGCACTTCTCACATTTGATCAGAAGGTTCGTCACTACATAATGTTTTGTCTTAAAGCTCCCGATTGGCTACCGCGTCCCAGCTGATCGAACATCAGAAGTCACAATAATTAAATCAGAGAATATTGCAGCTCTTAATTTGTCACCAGGAAAACGAAGGAGACACACTGATGTGAAGTGTCGTGAAGAAGTGACTTTTCACTCTCTCGCTACCACTTACGCAGTGGAAAGAAAGTTATGTAGTGTTGCGCGAAAAATGGTCGAATTTTCGGCACAAAAATTCTTGTTACAGGGCCCTGGTAACAAAAAAGGGATAAATCCAGATAATAATTTTAGAAAAAATCCTCTATCTCGTGGTGTAGAGAATCTGTTTTATGGGCCCTTGAAAAATCGATTGACAGCAAAACGTCTGTCAGGCTATTGGCCCGTTCGTCTGTGAACAGCGCTAACGGCCAAACCGTTCAGTCAATTTTCTCCTAAATTGATACTTCTCAATTGATTTGACTGATGTCTTGAATTTGAAATCATATTTTAAATTGGGGAGGGGGATACTTTACATAAAGCCTCTGGGACATGTTCAAAATTTTCAAAAAAGTAGCTCCATCTATTTTTATTAAATTTTGTTTTTGGATAGTGGTAATGGTGCTGCGCACATATTCATTGAAAGCTCTGATTTGTTTAAGAATTGCAAAAATTCAATTTTTTTCGGCATCTTCCTTCATCTAGAATTATGAAGATAGAAACTATTTTCATTAATGAAATGTGTTCCTTAAAGAGAGATTTTAAAATAAGGTCATGTACAATTTTTTTCAACATTTTAAGTGGTTTTCACATAATTGTGCGTGAAAGTGAGGGGCAGAAAATACGTGCTGTTTTAGCACCATTAGTTTATTTCTATAACCAATACACTGATCGCAACATTTTTAGATGACATAGTGAAAATATATATTGTAATCATAGTGAAGATAATACCCGTGCCAGTATTTATCCCTTTGATTCGTTCATTTACCATTCATTTGGGAAATGCCTAATAAACATTCTGACCATTTACATATTTTCCATTCGAATAGCAGCACTTAAGCCATCTTTTTCTCCACGAGAAAGTAAATATTCACCCCTTTAATATTGCTCTTCTATTTGAAGTTCTTGAAATATATCCAAGAGTTACTAGTTCCCATTGACAAATACAATTTCTGTACACGCAGGCTTCCGCGGCACGAGTCCATTACTTCAATGCTGTCCGGAAGCCTGCAACAGGACGGGCGAAACGTCGGCCTATCTGCCAACGACGCGGCGTCACCCGGACAGCATTGAAGTAAATACAATTTCTGTACAGATAATTAGAGTACAGAGATTTGATTTGAAATTCTCTCTCATAAATTATGAAATCAGGATTTTTTTAATTGAACTGCTGTAAAACTAGCAACCATTTCACATTAGTAAAATAAACGTGATTTCATTAGTGAACTGAAAAGGAAATTATTATAACATTGGTCTTCTGAGAGAAAGAGGTTCATTCAATTGAACTCATAATTAATGTTTTCCATTTTTTTCACGGCGGTGCTATTTTCGAAACAAAATCACACCTTTACCTAAAAAATGTGCTGACCCCGTTTTTGAGAATATTTTTTTTTTTATAAATTTGATTGGTGGGAGAAATTTACGAGTTAATTCGTATTTAATGAGTGAATTACAAATCTACATAAACCTGTAGCAAGGAACATATCTTTAATGTTTTTTAAAGTGTCAAACCTCGACCAAGAAGGACATTTAATCAGCAGGTGTGCAAATGCACCTAAGGAGCAGGCTTGAAGAGACCTCGTGCCTAGAACTTTAACTTTGTCGAGAGGTTTATTGACCTCCCTCTTCTACAATCACGTTCACCTTCCTACACGCATATGGAGTATTCTAATGGGTTCCTTGCTTCCAGCGTTTGCAGGAGTAATGAGGTTCTGCATTCTGATTTGATTAGTAAATCTGATTCTGAGTTGCTCCTGCTGTTGCGAGTAAACTTCTAGGCTCGGTACAACAAGCTGATGGTCTGTAATGCAACTTGTGCTATTGATTGAGTGATTGACCGCTTGAAAGCAGTTGAAATAAGGCAAGAATTTTTCAAGTCGAAATGCGACCTTCCCATGGTTTGCTGGTAAAATAACGTAAAATCGCATACATCTTGCATTTGGAACAATACGAGTATATTTAATGACCCAGAAGAAATAATACGTTATGAGAGGTACATGTACCAAACCATTACGTACTTCAAGAAAATTTGCATCCATTATTCTATTTTGAAAATTATGAATGAGTTAATGTATGAGAAGTAAATTACATTAATCAATGTAATTGTAAAACCCAGTCGAAATGAAAACAATAGTTCTTTAAATGTCCTAATTAACTTAATAGACGTTATGCGACTATATATATATATATATATATATATATATATATATATATATAGTCGCATAACGTCTATTAAGTTAATTAGGACATTTAAAGAAGTAATATATATATATATATATATATATATATATATATATATATAGTCGCATAACGTCTATTAAGTTAATTAGGACATTTAAAGAACTATTGTTATACTATATATATACTACTATATATATATATATATATATATATATATAGTCGCATAACGTCTATTAAGTTAATTAGGACATTTAAAGAACTATTGTTTTCATTTCGACTGGGTTTTACAATTACATTGATTAATGTAATTTACTTATATATATATATATATATATATATATATATATATATATATATATATATATAATCATTCAGAATTATATTTGATAGTTTTCAGTTTACAAAAAACTACGGTTCAGCCGTTCGAATCCTGATTCATTGTTCGCTTCATGTATATCCTATTTTCATTTCTATCTATCACATAACTATCTTTTTCATAACTATCTTTCACATCTTTTTTTTCGTATTACCTGAGGATCGCACAGTGCAGGAGAAAAATCACTAAGGCAATTGATGATGAGGTATGATGTTACCAAGACTGACGCAACGTTCTGACGGTACACAATAAAGTAATGCAATGATGATTATGGTAGTAGGGATGACGATTGAGTAATGACATTCATTTGATGGTTACTCTTGTTCCAGCGATTGTGCCTGGCGTATTGCAACAACATTCACAAAGCAAATTTACAAAACTTAATTTTCCTTTCGTCGCAACCGTAAGTACAGGTAGTTCTACCCGTTGGACCTCATCTCATCCTTTCTCAAGCAACTTTTTTGAAACAACACCGACTATTTTCAAGTGCACACGAACCCTATTAAGCTGTCACAACACGTGACACGGCGGTTCCGGACCATTGTATCGACCACTTGGGAGGATCGGGCGCCTTAAATTAATTGAAAGGTGCGTCCCGTTGCCGCCTCGACGGCGGAGGCGGAGGCGGAGGCGGAGGCGGAGGTTGTGTCCAGGGCGAAAGCTGCCGGCAGCGAAGCAACGAGCTCAGAACGAGGCTGCCACAAGAAACGTCATCCAGGCATTCCTCCACCAAAGCATTTATTATATTTCGATTTATTCATAGTGTCCTTTGACAGGCCATCAGTTGTTACGGTGTCACCCAATCGGGAGCTTAAACGTCAACAACGGCGGCGGTGATGGCGTAACGGTTAGCGTTTCGGACTGTTGTACCCAAGTTGGCGGGTTCAAACCCGATCGAAGCCGTGGATTTTTCAGGGCGAAAAAATCCTTCGTACGCCATCCTTTGGAGGGAAAGTAAAGCCGGCTGTCCCATGTTAGTAGATTTACTTGTATGTGAAAGATCCTCAAGCCTAAATGACGCCTCTGAGCTAAATTCAAATCGTCTGTTTCTCGCCCAAGAAATACCTCCTTTCTCTGCTAGTTGGTGAAAGGAGCGTAGCGAAATTTACGTGGTCAGACGGAAGAGCAGGCCTAATGGCCTGAGTCTCGCCACGTAAAATAAGGCATTATTCAATTCAATTCAACGTAGTGACGTCACCAGTGACGTTAAAGCTCCCGATTGGATGACATCGTAAGAGCTGATTTACGACAAAGGGCTCTGTGTTTAAATCGAATCCACATAAGTTTTCTTGACTAATGGCTGGGAAAAATGCAGGTAAACTGGGGGGCATTAGTTACGAAATCGGCCACTAGATTTTATGAAGCAACGTCAATCTCTCGAATATCACTCATGTATTCCCAGCTTTTTTTTCAATAATTTGCGTTCTAACTTTCTAAGGTGTTTGAGGATACTCCTGTGATAGATCTGGGCCTGCCTTAGCCATTTCTTTAGATTTTTGGAGAAAAACCACCAACAGTCCTCACCTTAAACAGAAAATACATTTTTATGAGCTTACAAACGTGTGTTTGGAATATTCAGTCATCAGTGCTTTCTGCGAGAGTGTACCTTCAACTTTAAATTGGTAAGGAGGGGGAAGGCTATCGATCAAGCAAAGTTGCGCGCGTAATTCCATACTATGCCCGCGACAACTTTTTTTAAATTTATTTCTTGTTGTTCGACAGACTTGCATTTCTAGAAAGTTAATTTTGCGTACAAAGGTATTAGTTTTTTGGGAATGGCCACCCATAATCAATGGTTTTATTTTACTCGGAAGAACGTTAACATTGCGCTAAAGTAAATAAAGCGAGGTAAGCTGTTTCAATTTTGATCAAGTGACAGTTATGGGGGATTACGGTGGTTTGAATCAGTCATTGGGATTCATGGATTTAATACGTGGGTATGCAGCATTGCGAGCTAGACAGAAGATTAAGAAGCATGGGGAAGAGTGAAGGGTTTGATAACAACTTTTTTGGCAAACACCTAAGCAAAGAGAGAAGTAAAACAGGGGAGGAATGCGCTGTATAAGAGATGACGATTCAAGTTGTACGTGCTCAGGTAGCTTAGTTAAGTTACGAGTAGTTTAGAAAACCAATTGCCACTTTGATACCATCATTTTGAAAAGCTCCTTTCGCGTATTTTGAAGCCGACGGCAGACTCTGCTTTCCATCACCCAGTTATCATAAAACGTCCGTGTCCATTCAACGCAAAATACGCGTATTACACGTGTATTCCATTTATGCAAAACGATGGTCTAATTTTAAAATCATGACATTAAAATCTGATATGCAACGCGAGGTTTCATATCTTTCCTATATCATATGAGATTGTGTTAATTGAAATTGTCTTATTTCGTAGGAAATAATGAGGTTCATTATCGGAAGCCAGTTGTATGCATATATTGTGCATCTTATAATAATAATAATAATAATAATAATAATAATAATAATAATAATAACAATAAAAATGTGTAATATCTTCAGCATGGAACTTAACTACACATCACATTACATTCAATGATCTTATTGAAGAATATTCAGATATCAATATTCGAAAGAAAAAAGCAGATGATTTTTCATAACACACATACACATATTTATTATTCCACAATTATTTATTCCATTTATTATACAAAATTAATTAACAGCTACAAAACAAATAGAAACAGTCAGAAAAACCGAAATAGAAACGCCCAAGAAATAATCGCGTATACGTATTGAATGATAAAGGAAATGCCTCAAGCCCCGCCAGGCGATCTGTTTGGATCCCGCGACGCACCATTTAGGCGCGGTGCCTCGTCTGCGTGCGTGGAAGGAGGGGGGGAGGGAGGGTGGCATTCGCTGAATGAGCGGAGCGTGACCGGCGCGGCGGGCGACGCGGGCGACATGGGGCGACGACGTCGGGCGTCGCGCGGCACGAGCGGGGGCGAGGACGAGGGCGGGCGTCGCCGCCCGGTTCGAGCCCCGCGGAGGGCGTGGGCGGCGAGATTCCTTTCCCACGGCCACCGCCACCGCCACCGCCGCCGCTACCGCCCCCGCGAGACCGGCCGGTCGGGGACATCGCCGTGAGAACGGCGACGTCTCGCTGCTGGTAAACCGCGAGGCTCAACGTCGCCTTCGCGGTGGCGGCGGCGGCGGCGGCGGCGGAGGCGGCGGCGCGGGCGGCGGCGGGCGCCTAGCCGTCGAGTCCCTTCCAATTAACCGGGGCTGGTCATTAAGAGGCAAGGTCCAGCCGGCCGGCCGGCGGCGGTGGCGGTGGCGGCGGCGGCGGCGGCGGCGGCAGCGGGAGCAACCCTGCTGTATCGCCTGCATCTGAGGATGCGGGAGAGAAGACGACGGGACGGGACGGGACGGGACCGGCCCCGCGCATGCGTGGTCGAGCCACCGCCGCCGCCGCCGCCGCCCGCTTCGCGCTGCTCGTTTTTCACTTGTCCCGCGTGATTTAGGCCGTGTTCGACGCTGCGGAGCGCGGCCGACGGCGCGGCGGGCAGAGAGGGCGCTGGGCAGACATTCTAACAAGGTGTAAACTTAAGGCTTGTGTGTGCGAGAGAGAGAGGCCGCGCGGCCGGCTCGCTGGCGCCGGGGTGGGGGCAGCTTGTTTTAATTACGTTCGCTTTCATTATTGTGAGAAGTGGGGTCGTGTCCGGGCGGCCGATGGGGGCGGGCCGGGGGCGGCGAGGGGAGGGCACGGTGTGAGGGGGCGGGGACGAGTGGGTGGGGGGAAAGGGGAGGGGCGACGCGCCGCCCGAGACAGGCGCACAAAGGCTGGGGTGTTGGGGCCAGATACAGATGTAATGGACCATGGGAAGATGCTGGCTCAGCGCGAGCCTGCCTGTCGATGGGCGACGGGCGGCGGGCGATGGGCCGTGGGCCGTGGGCGGGGGCGGGGGCGACGAGAGATGGGCGGCCGTCGCCCCGAGGGGCGTTACCCCGACGCCCCGCCCCGCCCCGCTCCGCTCCACTCCGAGGAAATGAACCTCGCGGAACTTGCATTTCACGCTCGCATCTCAAGATCACGACGACCAGTGTCTATTGCCTAGATTTCGTTTTAATTTTATTGTAAATGTTTGCTTTACTGCCGGTTTGATGATTTATTCACCGAGATGTAATAAGACAAATGATTTGCTGTGTTGATGGCTAACGCAGTAATCTAATTCAAACAACAATAACTCAATGTGGAGCAGCATGTCTTACCTCGCATTCAAATGATAACTTTTGTAATTTTGCCACAATCTGTCTACTCACCTTCGCAATAATAACTTTTTTATTACATTGAAAATCTCTAGAAAACAAGTTTAATCGTTTCGATTCCTTTCTCACACATAATATTAGTTCTTTGGCTTTTGAATACTATATTTACGACCACTTTATTACAAGATTAATTATGTTTGTTCAACTATCTAATTTTGTTTTACAATTTTTATTGCACGGATTATAACCAACCGGATAAATTGGGACCTCCTGGTTCTAGATCTTTATAAATACTCTCAAGGCAGGACTCCGACATCACCGGATGTAATTTCCATATTATCATCAAATAAGAGTTGCTCGTTGTGTGAATCGCTAAAATGTAGTTAAAATATATCTCGGTGCAATATTGCAGAAAGTTGGGCCCTGTGATTTACTTGTGCCCTTATCACATTATTATGGACGATTCATTGAGATTACATCACATACGTTTCACTCCTCCTTAATTGTTGTTTTCTCAAAGACATGCATTATCGTGTTCTTCAATGTCTTCCTAGATGTGATTTGTGAAAATTGTACTTAGCGTTAAAATTGCAAATTTTCAACAAATTATAATAAGCGTACATGTTATTATCCTATTGAGTAACTATTAAATTTAAATCTTTCTCCTACTGCTCATAACACACAGCATATATTTTTGTAGAACATATAAAAAGATTATGTAATTTGTAGCAGATGCTAAGTTAGTGGAAGAAAGTACAAACTTTAACTAACGGAAAAAATGTGAAAGGGAACGACCTTTATGTTTGAAAATACATGGATATTCCTTAGCTTGAAAAAGTCAACAGTGTTAGCCAAGTGAATAACCACTTCATAAAAACGCCATTTAATCTGCATAAAACATCATGAGTATTTCATTTTATGATTTGAATGAAAACATATTTCTTCAGTGCTGGACGTCCTTCAAATGGTACGTCGATGAAATATCCTGACGAGCACTTGGCAGACATTCTATACGGCCAAAAGTGTCGGAGAATCCCATGTACACCTTAATTTGCTGGTGACACAAAAATATTTTCATGCATAGAAAATTTAATGACAAGAAAACGTTGTTTGTTTTCATAAATTTCCGTGTTAAAGTCATAGATTGTTTTGTGAACGAGAAAAAAGCCAAAATTACACTCATTAGATGTCTGTCGATGATTTGAATATCCTCTCCGTACAATTTCAATTTAAATGACACTTTAATTTTTTTTAAATATAACATTGGTTGTTTAAAGTGAACTTTTAATACACATATATCCAATTCTCTGCACAGTCTTCTTCTCTAAGAAGTTTTATAATCAAAATATATTCTAAAAAATTTAAGTGCCCAGTGACGGGAAAGAATAAATCATTTTTAATTGCTCTGAAAATGTGTAACTCGCTTCGTAACCTGGGGTTGTGTATCATATGTAACAACAGCAGGGCGGGATTTAGTCTGTAATTCACATTCAGTAAGTTCACGAAAATGAAATTCTAATTTATTCCTTAGTGTTATTATCTATTAGCTTCAGTAACCTCCGTTGCCGGGTTTTTAATATAATTGTTCATAATCATTCTGCTTTATCTAGCCCGCCCTGCCCCTCCCTATCCTGCGATATTTGTTATAATCAGTGTTGCTGCCCATAGAGGTAATCGGTGTGCATACTCACGTCAAAAAACGTTTAGTTCAACTAGATTAACATTAGTTTGACCTTGAATTACTTTGAACGTAATTGAATTATTGGAAATAATCGAAATTTTTGGGCTTTCAGATTGGGCTATTTCCTTTGTTGACTTTACACCCTGTTTTGAGATATTTTCGGAAAACAAAAGAGTTCACGCTTAATTTTTTCACTAGGTGATACAAAAAGAGGATAGAGTTTATACGGAATCTCATAAAGTCGAACTTTTTGGTTGTTCTAAAGACCGCGCGTAGATTCACTAACCTTGAATTGTAACTGTAGATTTCTCTAAACAAATAAACAAATCAAAGCTTTTTCTTTATATCATAAAAATAATAATTGGAAAAATAATGAGGAAATCGACTGAACGGTTTGTTGGGTCGCTAGCGTTGCTCACAGACGGATAGACAGACAGAGACAGACAGAGGAACGGAAGTTTCGTCGTCAATCGATTTTTCGGTATCAGACTTACAAAACATGGATTCTGGTTACACCATGTGTTAGAAGATATTTTTTCTAAATTAGGCATCTAAATTTATCCACTTTTGTTCCCAAAGCCCAATATTATGAGTTTTTCTGCCTAAAATTCGCCTATTTTTCGCCCAGCATCACATAACTTCTCTCTACCGCGGTAACGTTAGGGAGGAAATAAAAATTATGAAAACAATTGAGTGGGTATTTATATCATGCGAATGTCGATATGTGATTAAAAAGTGGGATTAATTATTTTGAAATCACAGGTGAACACCCCATTTTTTAAAATTTACAATTATTTTCTTCATGCTACTTGTCAGGCAAATTTGAGTTTAAGTTTTGATTTAACAATAGTTGTGCACCTGAAAGTCCTTCAGCATCGCGAATTATCGCGCATTCAAAATTTTCCGTACGTTTGGCAACTCTGACACCAACGATCGCAATGACATCTGGCTTCATTTCATTTTGAAGCGATAATTCAAAACATGTTTTCCAATTACTCGAGTTTGAATTCACTTTTCATTTTATTGTTTGCTAATTAACACTTGTAAAAGTATTCTACTAGTACTACTGATACTGATGTTGTAAATCTACCTCTACTCAACAGGTATTATTTGGATTTGTTTTATTATTTTTATATGTTTGTGAAATATATCTTTCTTGAGTGACAAACGCCATAGTGCGACAATTGCCGAGGTTCATAAGAGTGCATGAGCATGATTCCTAACATCTAGATTACGTTTTTTTCATAAACACTTTTTATAAAAATCTTATTTATTACAACACATTTAATATATAAACAAGTTCACCTGTGCCTACCAATGAATATACTACACAAACCATTTCCACAAGTTAAATTGCCATCATCATCTATGAACACAATACACGTAATGTCTTATAGTGTTTACATTCATATTTATTCTTCGATTGTGCGGACGATCTTCGGGGACACTTTGATTTCAGGTGCTGAAAAGGCCAAGCACTGGAAGGATAATGCTTGACGTCCGCGCCATGAAATAAATAATTTTAATAGTCGAGTAGATCAGCATGTACTCGGCTTCTCACAGGGGGTTTTCCCCTTCAGGGCTTCTTTTCCCCTCAGCCGTACCTTACGGTTTCTTTTCCGCAGCTTTGATGCTAAGGAGAGACCACTTGGGAGTGATTACCAAAGTTCGACAGTTTACAACGAGGTAGGATGCATGTATTTTAATGGCTTAAAGGTCTTCAGCCTAGCCACATGGTATTACGTTATTTAATTTGTACATGTAATAATTACCTATTAAATAAAAAATATTTATTCTTATTTACATAATTATGGTTTCGCCTCTTAGTCGGCACAATCGGCAGGGTTTGATATTCCTTTCATTGTGCCGTTACCATCTTTGGAACAGGGAGTAGGGTGATATACTTCTAACACTGTCATGGCCGCGCTTACTTGTCAATCACATTACGGAAATCAACATTCACAAAACACTCTCATATACAAATTCTACAACTATAAATAAAACTGTAGCAAGGGCACTAATGCTCTACACACGCCCAATATGACCTAGCGCAACCCAAACATCAATAAACTCCAAATGATTCATAATATATCTCATATTAATCACAAATAGTTAAGTAACAAACAACTCAATTTCGAATTAAATATCACACAACTTCGACCAAAACCTAACAGACATACCAGCAGCATCTCATTGCAGACAAGCGAAAAACACCGCCCAGGCTCAAATAAAAAATATATTCCTATTTCAAACCTTTTGGAAATTTTAGCGAAATGCATAACTTCGAGGTTCTCACCTAGAGTAACCTCTTCTACATTTATTTTAGGTTAGCTTGGGTTTTCAGGTCTATGGTAGTAAAAAATCGATTTATTTGTTTTGCCTCAGGTGGCTCGGGGGTGGGCATGAGGATGCTGCCCCCGCAGCGTACGAAAATCTTCGGAGAAAACCTCCGCGAGTAGTGAGATACACAATTACACTTAACGGCGTATTCCATCTAAAATCAATAAACACGTTTATAAAAGACGTCAGGGAAGCTGTGCCATAGTTATGAAAATCATTGGTATCACATCGTTGTTTCATATATAAGAACTTTGCAACTCCAAAGCAAACGAAAAAGTTGGAAATTACAATTACACAGTGTGTTATATTTAAAACTGGTTTTTGAGACTATCTGGTAAAGAGCGCATCGGAGTCAGAGAGTGGGTAATGAAAGTTGCTTGCATCAACGAGGCCCATCCAATGATACGAAAACACTTACCCCCAGGGATGGAGGTGGGGAAAAATAAAAAGATAAATGGGAACCAGTTTTTTATTGCCGATTAGAATTCTCAAAAAAAAAACACGTAAGTTTTAAATTTAACGTTTTTTTTCGTGTTCGTGATAGATGGTTCTGTAATTGACTAAAATAAATATAAGCAAAAAGCTTAAAAAAAAGTTCTTTCTCAACAATTACATGTCAAATCAAAAGAATCAAAAAGTACGTTTGCAATAATTTGCAATAAGTAACTCAATGATATCAATCATCGCCCTGTACCTTCTTCCATTGGACAACCTTCCTTCTCATTCCAGGATGGAAGTACGCAAAGCGCTAACAGCAGCGCTCTTCTGAAGTTCGCATGCTGAGTTGTCACTTTTCTTTGGCAATTCGAACTAAAATCGCAGGTAGGAGAGCAGCATAGTTGGAGAAGCCTGCAGACACCACGTCTGCCATAATGTTGTTGTTGTTATTGTTGTTGTTGTTGTTTTTTGAGAGCGGTACCATTAATGTTGACTTAACGAACATAAAATGTTGGCAATTGCAAACCTTGCTTTGTTTCTTGAGTTACGCTGAAAGTAAGTTTCTTTTTACGATAACTACACTGCTACTACACTAGTAGGCTCGCATTTGCCTAAACGGTTACCTGCTTCAATTGGTTATCGATTCCGCGCTGGTCAACTGCTATGATCGTTAGTCCTGTAAAAAGAAGTCACTTTTTTATCGTGAGAAGCGCGGTCCTTATGTTGGGGTACTGCACCGACATTCGTTTGGTGTTGATTGGAGAATCCGCGGAGAACTCCCGATCAGAGCAACCGGCCACAAGAATTCTTCTCCCGAGAGCATATCGCATGAGAAATAGCGGCTGAATTCGACCTAAAGGTGTATGGGCGACCCCCATCGCCACCATGCCACCATCGTGCCTCGAACTGTAGGACCTCCCGGTCATAGGCATCGCAGTGCAATCAGTTGATGCCCTGCGCCACCTAGCCGGTGGACACCTCCGTCAAGCTGGAACCCCCACTTGTTCGAAATTCAAAATAAACTAGCCTATAATTATGTTCTAATTATGTACTAATTTTGAGCGACAATAAAAAAATTTGTACTCAACTATAAACAACAACAACAAAAAAAAAAACATCCAAAAGTGGAGGAGCTAGCTTGACGCCAAGCTAGCACCCCCACTTTTGGATGTGGTTTTGAGACTTGACGTGAAGCTAACACCCCAACTATTGGATCTTTTTTTCTTGTTGTTTATAGTTGAGTACACATTTGTTTATCGTGGTACAAAATTAGTACATAACTAGTAAAAAATTTTACGCAAGTTTATTTCAAGTTTCGAATCGAACAAGTGGGGGTTCCAGCTTGACGGAGGTCCGGTGGACCTGGTCCGAGGCTGGCGGCGGCGGCGGCGGCGCCTCGGCGGTGGTCGGCGCTCCCATGCGCGTCACGCGGGCCTCCAACGGCGGCGGCGGCGGCAGTGATGACAATCTGGCTTGGTATCCGGGAAGACATACCAGCGGCGCCCGCGGGGGCTCACTTTCCAGGAACCTGCCGCCCGCGCCGACTCCCAAGTAGCGCCCCCGTACGTCGCCCGCCGCCCCCGGAGGATGTCCTCCCCCGGGGCATTGTCTCGCCCCGGGCGGCTCGGGGGTGGGCATGAGAAGGGCGCCAATGAGCCGCCCCCGCCGACGACGAAAAAGGTCTCGGAGGAAACCTCCCCGAATCGTGAGATACACAATTGAACTGAAAAGGGGCCGTCGGTCGCAGAGCTACCAAAGCTTTGGAACTGGATGGAAAGCATATTATTCTTATGATTATGTGTTGTTGGGATTCAAATAGTTTTTTTTTAATGTTGTCTTTATCAACATAATCATAATCAGCTGCACCACAAATGCGAGTGAGGAGTACCATACATAACGTTTTTTAAAAAAAGTTACACGCACACTGCTCCAGAACCACAAATAAAATTCTGTAAATATCACTCCTATAAATTGAATATTTTAATACAAATAATTTTCAGGAGTCCTCCAAGTACGTAATTTAGTGAATACTCAGTAGATCAGATCTGTACTTGCAAATAATATTAAAAAATGCTGGTTCTTAACGCAACTCGTGAATAGGAAATATTTAATTGCAGATAGCCTCTTGCCTGGGCACTTGCTGTCGCATGACGTCATCTGTTTCGTAAGCAGTGATGAACGGAAACGGAATTCAGTTGGTACGCACAGCAACAAAATAGGCCAAATAGCATAATAAAAGAATGATTTGCATTTTGAGGTCAAAATTAAAACTGTTTCATTGTCTTTAAATGTTTTCCTAGTTTTGGGGTATCTTACGATACGAAACCATAGACACCTTTCCCATGTACAGAGGCTGCATTCGATTTCTGTAAGCGTTAAAAATACGCGTTTACTTATATATATATATATATATATATATATATATATATATATATATATATATATATATAATAAAAGTAAATAATAACGCTAAGATAAACTATTGTGGTCATTATTCATATAACCAACTAAATATTTTATTTCATAATCTAGTAGAACCAAACATCAAATCTCTGATATTTAGTCATCAATATCCCATCGATGATAATAGAAGAAAACTCTTACAATAGAAACCAGTTTGAGACGAATAAATTTTTATAAACAAGTATTGAGAGAACTAAAATGTATGTGATATAAATATATTTTAATTTCCCAGAATTATTTTATACATAAAGGAAAGAAAGATTTGTTAAGAAAAAAGAGGACCGCTTCTCAGTAGAGTAAAAAAGTACGTACTAGGTGCAGTGAACCCAGAGGAATGCCCAATAGTCTGAGCAGATGTGTCTCAAAAATAATGTAGAAACATTTCAATAAATTTCTCAGTTCCAGAAGTCAGACTGACTGCCTCTCCCTGCATTTCTATATTCGAAGTTTTGATGGAAAATATTTAGAATGCTTATACAAACTCAGAGGTTGCAAGGAATGACCATTACTAGAGGCAAGGCAAACTTTTAAATTTTCTCGAATTCGAATCTAAGAAATATCTCCAATTCCTCGAAAATGTTTAATCTCAAATCTCTCTAGTGCTTCATGCGTATTAGAATTTGTAGAGCTACACTGTGTCAAAAGCTGCTAGGACGAACTAATGGTCAGAGAACTTACCAAAGACTAAAACTAAATCACGGAATATTAATTTATGAACATTAATGGGAAACAAGTGGAGGTACAGTACGTCAGAAACTTTATTGCACTAGTTTGTTTTATCTCTTCGACCTAGGCTAGTTTTCTGCTATTGCCCAAACCACTTCCCAGCTGCTACCTATCGACCCAAAGAATACATTTTTTTGTAAATTTCTCGTTCTCATAATAGAAGATTTGTAATACGACTTCACGAATAACGTAAAAGAATTAAACTTGATCAATAACGCAAAAATTTCATTGATAAATTCGGAGCCGTTTTTAAGAAAATGTCTGAATGTACGTCATTTTGAGTTAATTTTCACAGAAAAAGGAATTTTTGAGATTTGGAGAATCTTCCTGGGACATTATTTGAAACATTTGTGCTCACTAATCCAATAATCTATAAAAATGTCCGTAATGGAAATATTTACGTCGAAATATTTCAAAAAACTACATTTGTGTAATTTTAGAAAACAACTAAATAATACACCCAAATAGCATATCTTTCATGTAATTCAGACATTGAGCACTATCCGTATCAAAGTTTTAAGGAAAACTGAAGAATTTTTTTGAGAAAATATCGTTTAAGCGTTTCAGCAAATGCGCAATTCAGAGTTAATTTACAGAATTTACTTTAATATTTGAAAACCTTTATGAGAAATCTTTGGAAACACTTGTAATCACACCGATTTTACGGAGATAATAGTAAGTTGCACAAAAATGTGTTAAACGGTTCGAATAACGAAATAAATTGCAAGGAACTAAATTGTAGGAAAAGTGCTGTAGAATATTTTGATCAAGAATAATTGTTTGCCTAAATTCGATAGCTTTTTAGATATGAACAAAAAGACAGAAGAAAATGATATTTTTTCATGTTTTTTTATAACTCATATTCCAACGGAAACTTTTGGTACACTGCTGATATGTATCCAGCATCACGCGAAAAAAACATAAAGGAACAAGAAATTAAAACTACACCACAAAATGTGTTTGAACAGTTCTTTTGAGCTCGTAATGATTGGACTACACGAAATGTTTTAATGATTGTGTTGTACGCCCTTCTTTCTGCACTTCATCGTTGTTCTTAATTTTCTCTTCGAAATTGTACGATACACATTTGGCTTGTTCCCCGACGCGAAGTCAATTCTGAAGCGGCTAGGAACATTTAACACCAACACACAATGATTTGGGGTCAGCAGAACGCGAGGCCCTCCGCGACAACACATTCACAAGAGACAAACCACCATGCCCAAAGCGGATCTCGAACCCCCGACCCTTCGCACCAAGGCACTGAGTCTGTTCACGCTCTCAGATACCTCGCCCATCCAGGTCGGCTGGCATTTACCGAGTGAAATCATAAATATAGTATATTAAGAAGATACTAGAAGTGCCATGAGAGCCACTGTTTCACTCACAAATTGAAGAGGTCCGTAGCTGCCATAGGATGAAAAAAGCGATCAGCTATTAACTGCGAATTAGCGTGAGTGTGGTTTTTTAAGCTGTTTAAGGATACGCATGCGGTGTGAGGTTAATTTTAATTCATTCTGAGGATTTTTGAAAAGGTAAATTCTGTTGCACGTCGATGAATTACTGTATGACCATGTTTTTATGAATAAATAACGTCGTTAAACTTGACTGCCAGTGAGTTACCTTACAAGCATCCTATGAGCCTTATCATAGTAATTCATTTATTTATATTGGTATATATTATATTAGTTATAATGGTTGTTTCCTGTCGTGCGTATAATTTCACAGATAGAGCTGGTAAAATAGATGTAAATGGGAGTAAAATTACGTTTCACAGGTATGTTCATGTGATTAGTATAAATGGTTGTGATCGTCATAAACGATTTATTCGCATTATTTGGGAGTGCGTTTCGCCGCCGGTCGCTACGTGGTGGCGGGGCCCTGAGAGAAATAGACAAATTAATTCTTCTGTCCGTTATAAATTCAAAACGATTTTTATCTTCCCTTCCAACACTTTGACGATTCCTCAAGTACCACGGCATTCCAAACGGACAGTAAGCTTTAACGCGTGACTCGGGACGCGCGACGTGGGCGCGAGAGCGGGCCGAGAGCGGGCCGCGAGACGCAGCTTCCGATGGGGCGCCGACGCGCCGCCTGGCGGAGGGTGGCGGGGGCGCCGTCCATGAGTAACGGTTCCACGGCGCCGCCCCCGCATCCCAATGGCGCCCGTCGTCAGATGGCGCGATAGCCGCCACCCCCGCAGTCTCTCCTTCTCCCCCCCCCCGCCGCCACAACCTCAACGTCCCTGCGACCAACTTTGAACCGAAAGGCGTGCTAACGATTTTCATTATTCTCAACATAAATATCCTTTTTCATATTTTTAATAATCAGTAATTACTATACAGAGTTTTTTGGAATTAAAATAATTGATTTATATTATTCCCAAAAGAAATATCTTTATTAATCAGTAATTACAATAGATAGTTTTTTGCAATAAAATAAATGTTTTCATTATTCTCAACATGAATATACTCTCTATTTACTATTTTAAATAAACAGTAATTACAATAGTTTTTTGCAATAAAATAAAAAGTGAGTTGTTACTTGCAGTATTTTAGCCATCGGTATACCATATACGTTTGCACCGTTCTTGTCAGAACTACAAATAAAGAGTAATTAATATTAGATCAACAGTAGAAAAATAATATAGAATTTTGTTGGATGTTTGTTAAGAACCAAATAAGTAAGGAAGATGGAGAGACATTCTGTTGATGCATTTTCTTCTTATCTATTCTAAGGTATTCTATTTCTTGGCTATTACCGAGGATGTTTAAAGCTTTTAGAGTTATATTTACTGGTCACACCGAAGCAACAATGAAACATTCATGGCAACAGTTACCCTGGTAGTCACATACGGGTTGGAACTCGTGAGGGAACTTCTCAACGAAAACGTCTTAAAAGAGAGAAGTTGAAAATATTTATCGGAAAAATGTCTTAAGTTTGTCTACTGTCTGGGCTATCACGGGAACCATTTTACGTACAAGACTTGCGATGCTGGATGCTGCTACCTCACACGAAACTATCAGAAGAATTCCTACAAGAGATAAGAACGGAGAAGGAAATACGAGAAGATTGCTTCACAACGGACGCAATTATAACTCGAGACTATGAACAAAAGAAGGGTGTAAGAATTGAGGCACTTCATACCAAGATTCGCAGTGCGCAAATTTCGCCACAAACTGTGTGTCACATGAGAATTCCATGAAACAAACTCGGAGAGCATTTGTGAAAGGTCTGGTACCGCGTGTGAAACATTGCAACGTTCAAGAAAGAAAATTGAGAAGAGAGTACAATTGGTATCTCTGTTATAAATACTTCAAATGTTCGAATGTACAGACTAAATATAGATATAAAATACAAAGACTTAGTCTCTTTACACAGAACAAAAATTAAAATCTTGGAAAAAGGTTTTTGTTTCCATCCCACTATTAAGTACTGCACCCAACTTGAAGAATAAGCAGCAAAGTCTCAAGAAGTTGCTATTTATTACGACCATTTGGAAAGGTCTAGAATTATTTATCACAATGCCTAGAATAACCATCAGTAAGGTGGAAAATGGAATCATACCATTTTATGGCGAAATTATTCCAAATTCATTTTTAGCTTTTTCGTTATTATTCAAAGATACTAAATTATCCGTAAAAGAAACTTTGCGTTTCTTCACAAGTACTACATAAAAGGCGACTAAAACACAAAAAACACATTCTATGCCGGTCCGATTGGCCGAGATCGTTAAGGCAGTAGTGCCGTAGCGATTTCGGACCGAAGGATTGCGGATTCGAGGCCCGTCTTGGGCATAGTTGTGTTTGTATTCACCCCTATCATCATCACCATATCATGTCATCTTCACAGTTACCATATCGTTATAAGCAATAGTGGTCGCTAATGTCCTAGATGTTGATGCGACCTTAAATAACAAAACAAAATACTCTCTGTAATTTACTTAATTGAAGAAAATATTATTGAAAGAGACATTCTCACAACTCTGATCATTCAATAAATGAATATATTATTCAGAAACCTTTAATGTGTAATAAAATATATTGTTTGTGTATTTTCATTTTCAGTTAAACATTTACCCATATTTTTGAAACCTCTATTTATTTAAAAATCTCATAAAAATGCGAGGCGTGTTTATCATGCTATTTCGACCAACTGTAGGCCGTCACCACCCACCACCTACACTTTTGTGAGTTCGCACCGGACGAGAGCTTGTGAATTAATGAGGGAGGCGCGGAGGATACGGAACTGACGCCCGTATATTGCAAGCAATGCGAGATATGGCGATAAAATAAAAAGGAGCCTAGAAGAAGCAAAAAAGGTGCAATGAAGCCTTCCTACACGAGAAAAGAAATGGAAAATAATCTGCTTCTACTACGCAAGGAGGGTTATTTGCTTGATGCTTTGACATTAAAGTACATTCAATGACACGATTGTTACACACTTTGTTATAACATAAAACCTCACTTATATGGCAGCAATCAAGTCATCATTAGTACTATTTTTTGATAACTCTCCTAACAAAGTTAATTATAATTAATCCTGACACAGGTTTCAATAGTCTTTGCGATAAATCTTTGCGATTAGCAAATGCTATCCTTATTGTTCCCCAACTTACGTGAGACTTACTAGATTTGTTGTCTCTGTACACTTCCGTAACCCAAAGCTTTAATTTTTCGTGATTAGTTTTCAATAGTGTGTTCTGTCATGTTCTTAATTTATACAATTCATCATTTTGGGAGCACTCGTATTTGTGTGTATGAACTATGATGTAGTATATTACCTAAGTATGCATTCTGTGTTCTGGAATCTAGCCAGGTCTTGAAGTTAGGAGAGTTAGTTAGTTTAGGAGAGAATTTTTAAGCTTCTTCTTTTACTTCTTCTTCCTCCTCTTAAAATCAGTAACCAGAGAAATTTTGTGGAATTTCATAATAGAGAAAGAGAAAAAGACTACCGCAAATAGCTGTCTTCCCCTTTTTTAGTCTCAATATTGATTTATTCTAGGTTATCAAAATTATTTCATTTAGAGTTACTTGGATACCACAAGGTTCTCAAGTCTCCACCTACTTCCGAAATTATTCTAAAATATCTTTGTCTTTCCGGAACATCTGTGCTTAATTTCAATACGCCAGCCAAGCATGCACAGCATCCAAACCATTACACGTCATTACTGTATCGCTTTATTAGGAGAGAATACAATTAGCAAATTAGTATCAATAATAATAATAATAATAATAATAATAATGTAACTGACACTTAGGGTTGCATTAATCCGAGTTTTACCAGGTAGCGAAGTTTCCAAGCCTGGGTCCTGTTTTCAGAAATATTTAATTTATTGTTTCATCATGTCTTACAGTCATACTTTTGAGACGTTCTATTATATTCGCCTAAATCTAACTTAAAGTTTGCTGACTATAACTTTAATTCTAACCATCACTTCATAAACATAGAAAATAAACCTATAACAGAAATATGAATTTTCCTTGAACATATGTTACCCATTATCTTCTGGGAATGTCTGTCTGCTATTGAGCTAGGCTGCTGTTAGTCGTGTTTATCCAGGATGGGGATATGGGAAACATGTGGCGATCATGACGCATTTCTATCACCGAACCTAGCTTATCTGGCCAGAGCTATCTGCCAGAGGTTTCTTTCGTTACACAGATATAGAAACGGAGAGTTTGTGTTAAAAAACTACAGCATCTAGTTGGCCCCGACCGGGACTCCAACCGGGTACCGGCTCACACAGCTAGCACGCTATCCATGATCCACTCGAGGATAATGATAATAATAATAATAATAATAATAATAATAATGATAATAATAATAATAATAAAATTAACAGGAAACACTAATAGTAATTTAAAAGACTGTTCACAAAGCATTTTGTTTTATGAGCACGGGAAAGAATCCATGGTTTCGCCCCCAGAAGCGTTGCAGCCCCTAGATACACCCATGCATGCCCCCTGGCCCCTAGGCGTCGCAGGCCGCTCTAATCCCTCATCGCCCTCGCCGCCCTCGCCGCCCTCGTCCGCGTCGCCCCGGCGGGAGCGCGGGCCGCCACGCGCTCATTAGCATATTTCACGCCGGATATCGGGGCGGCCCGCGCAGTGTCCGCCCGCCCGTCCGCCCGCCCGTCCGCCCGCCCGCTGGCCCCGCGCGATTTAGCCTCCATCTGATAGAGCCGTCGCGTCGCGTCGCGCCGCCCCGCGCCGGCCGCTGCGCTGCGGGCGCCGCTCGCATCCGCCACTATTTGCCAGGCGCAGGGAGGGTCGCAGCAGGGCGGGGAGAGGGAGGCGGAGTGGGACGGGGCTGGACGGGACGGGGCTGGACGGGAGACGGAAGGCTAGGGCAGGGCTTGGATAGACAGGACACAGAAAGAGGGTTAAAGGGAAAGACAGGGCTGGCAAACACAGGGCGCGGAAAGACGAGGCAGGGAAAGAGGGCAGGAAAGAAGGGGCTGGGAAAGACAGGGCAGGGAAAGATAGAGCAGAGAAAGACAGAGCAGGGAGAGATAAGGCAGGAAAAGACAGGGCAGCGAAAGACAGGGCGTGTGCAGACAGGGCGGGGAAGAAAGGGCGGGGCAACACAGGCTAGCGAATGAAATGGTAGGCCAACATAGGGCAGAGACATACAGGGCAGGGAAAGACTGGCCAGCGAAATAGGGTATGAAAAGGTGCTGGGAATGACAGTGCAGGGCAAGACAGTGCAGGGCAAGACAGTGCAGGGCAAGACAGTGCAGGGCAAGACAGTGCAGGGCAAGACAGTGCAGGGCAAGACAGTGCAGGGCAAGACAGTGCAGGGCAAGACAGTGCAGGGCAAGACAGTGCAGGGCAAGACAGTGCAGGGCAAGACAGTGCAGGGCAAGACAGTGCAGGGCAAGACAGTGCAGGGCAAGACAGTGCAGGGCAAGACAGTGCAGGGCAAGACAGTGCAGAGCAAGACAGTGCAGGGCAAGACAGTGCAGAGCAAGACAGTGCAGAGCAAGTCCGGGCAGAGAAAGACCGGGCAGGGAGAAATCAAGCAGGGAAAGACTGGGCAGGGAAAGTACGGTGAAGGGAAAGACCGGACAGGAAAAGACCGGGCAGGGAAGGCAAAAGCGGTGAGAAGAAAAGGTAGGGTTTTCCAGCCGTGAGCTATCTGCTCGCCCGCCTCCCAACAAACGAATCCGTGTACGCGTCGAGTCGTTCGTGCAGGCGTCCGGAGCGAAGTCGCGCTCGTATCTCGCTGCCGCAACGCCCCGTGTGGTGGTGGACGTGATCTCCCCTGCTTTACGAGCGAACGCCGAACGACGTCTGCAAAAGCGCGTCTTCAAAAGGTAATGGGCCATTATGGGAGGTTTTAAGCACGAGGTATGGCGCATAACAAAAATTGTGCGTGCTCTTGATGGGGAATAAATCGGAGTATAATGCCGACGTGAGGGTAGAGCTAAGTTGTTTTGTTAATCTGATATTATGGAGCTTTGTTTTTTTTACCTGCGCATTGCTGGAAAATTTGCAAATTTGGTGCAGTACATTTTACGTCGTTAGTAATAAATCACTTTTCAATTTTTCATTGAAAATTATAAAAGGGAAACTCATATCCTTGTGTGCACACGAAGTTCAAAAGTTTTTTTCGAGCAGTTAAAGTATACAGATTGAGTCATTTCACGCAGTAAAATACATCAATTTATTCTCCTCGCTTAGATAAACAAAAGATTTCTATAGCACTCCGCTAGGGAACGCTTTGTTTCTACAAAGAAGTTTCGTGACAAATTCTCTTCTTCTATTATGTTCGCAAAGTTGTGTTTATAGTGAGTCGAAGCTTTCAAAGTAGTGCTATGAAGAAAGAATCTCCTTTTTTTTAACACAAGGTAAGAAAAAGAAAAATGTCTGATTTGACGGAATCGGTGAACATATTTCAACAGTGCTTTATTGCATTTGTTGTACTTTTAGGCCGTCTGAATCTTAGACGGTGAGCCAGCCATCAGAATTGCGGTGCCCTCGCTGCTCACACGTGACGCTAATGTCTTCACGTGTCTACTACAGCGCCTCGAGTCTAGGAAATACGTGCAAAATTGCGGTGACACATAGGCTGTCACGAATTCGCAATATTACAAAAAACACTTTCTACAGGAATCTCATCTGAGGCCAAAATGGTAAATTTATTATTTATTGCTAATATCATGGATAACTTGCTACTGTTTTTTTCCACCTGAAATGATTACTGGACTGTATATGAATAGCCTTAGCGAATCAAAGTATATCACTTGCAACATACACATACATAAGAGGAGCATTTGTAATGGCAACAAGAGAACACTTAATCAAAACGTAAGGCAAAAATATCAATTTCGGATAATATCGGAGGTGTAAAGAAAATAATATTTTTTTATGAGAATCAGAATGCATTAATATTAACAGTGAGCATTGCAAAGCTTGCACTCAGGACAGGGAATGAATCCTTGATAAGAAGAGGAGAACTACACGAATATTTAGTTGAATACAGAGCCGTAAGTTGATATAGTAGTAGTTGTAGTATCATTTTAAAAAATCTTTGGTAAATTAGAACGTTCATATATTCATACATATGCCTAAATGTATACAAAAAAATAAGAAAACAACAAACGACGTGTTTAACACCGAAAAATTGGCACCTTATGTCATACGTTAATGCAGCATTTATGGTAAACAAACCATAGCGCTGCTACAGTATACTCGCTTTCATTTGCTGTATTTTATATATCTTCTTAGTTGTATACGGAATATTAGTAGATTTAATAAATACATGGATTGGATAATGTACATCTCAGGTTACAATTAACCTTTGCAGTAAGCTCCTTTGCTACTTTTCTATCTAGAAACCGAGGAATAGCCTTATGATTATCTTCGCAAACCATCTCTGAGACACATCGAAAATGGAAACTAAAAGGATTTTTAGTGCAATATTGGGCATTTGAAAATATAGAAATAAATTCGACACATCAACTTAACATTCCAAAATTTTCTTAATTTAATTTAGTAAATTTAATGTCATGCTTGGTAAAATATTTAATGACGTTAGATGGCTGTGTACAATACTTACGTTAAAAAATCGCTTTCTTGGAATAAAAACAAAAGATCACCTTATTTTTGTTGATGAACTTGAAATTTCTTAGAGCGATGTGATACTCAAACCATAGGGATATTTTTAAAATAATTTATTGCTTGTTAAATTACATAAGAATTTCCAGGAGTTTGAAAAAAAACCTAAAACATTATGGGAAGATGCAAGAACTTTAATTTTGTAAATTATGTATTTACCAATTTTTAAAGTAAGTAAAGTAAATAAGGAAATATAAGTTATTGAAATTTGTTGGGGGTATACTAAAAGATAGAAAGAATAGTTAAAGGTTAAATTTAGAATATATTGATTTAAACAGAATAAACATGTAAATTGAGGGAGGACGTAAAATGTCTTTGGGAAAGTGTGAACGAATACGGAGAGCAGAATAATTTTGACCTCTAAAGTGTCATGTCAAATTTACATTTACGCACTGTCAAATTTGTAGTGCTGATATGCAAGAGGAAGTGGTGATGTAATAAAGACATTTTGAGTTTGTTTAATTATAAAGATTTTTATAGCCAATTTGAAGCTCTCTATAGATTTATTTGTCAGGTATAAACCAATCAGCAATTAGTACTTAGGAAATTGTTTTGTATAATATGCATTTTCTTGATGCCAGTAGATGAGGCATTAGGATTGGCGTACGTAAGGGAAAGGGGAATAATGAATTAAAAAACTGAAATTCCACAATCTACTCTAAATTTTGAATTGTTATTAATTAAAGACATCTAGCAAAGAAGAACATTCCTATGTGAATGGATTGTCAATAATGAAAGTGTCCGTATTGTGACGTGAGTCACACACTACCTGTTCTGGTGGGAATCTAGTGAGATCAACTTCTTGGAAGTTACACGTGCACCACTAGGCTCTGCTAGAGCCATGGAAGCTAATCCAATTAGTCTTCCCCCAAAAGATTGAGCGAGATCATAAAACGAAGCCGATACGAAGTACACTGCAAGAAGAATTCCACTTTAATGGTGGGCGGATGAACTTCAGATTCCGCGGAGATGAGTTTCCCGTAGAGAGCGAGAGATGGGGGCGGTGGTATCCTAATTGTGAAGGTCGCGCGGCCAGGAGGTGACTGGAAAGTGCACGCTCCTTGCGGCAGCCGCAAATATAAAACCATCCCGCCACTCCGCGTGAGTTACAGCCCCAGGGATTTTACCGCCTGCAAGAAGGCAGAAACCCTGTATTCCTCTGACATTGTCATAACAAGGGGCAGATTTTGATGACCTAAAACATCGCCAAAAATGATCAAAAAAATTTTCTTAATTTTTTTTGAAAATGCCCCAAAAGCAAAGAAAAAGACGATCAAAACCTGTCCATATGAACAACTCGAGCAGTTGCATATTTTACTATTGTAATGGAGGTTTCTTCCTTTCGTTCCAGTGAACTCAACTTGCAAGCTTTCGGTTTGAACTTCTTCTTTGCCTGGAAATCTGACTTTAGTTATCGCGAAATCGGCCGAACCGAGAATGGAGCTAATAGTCGTCTCAGGAATCTTAAATTACATTCTCACAACGGCTGACATTACATTTTTTTAGCAAAGAAATAAAATAGGCTAATCAGGAATTCTGTGTAGAACATTTGTTGCATATCGTAAATATTATTTGAAGCAAGTACCATTAATATATTAAAATCGATTAAATCAGCAAAAAAATGCTTTAGAAATGTCAGAAAAAGGTAAAAAAAATGACGTATTAGTCGAAACCGAATACATTTTTCTTAAGTCTGTAATGAATAATTTCATTTTTTCATAATATAAAATTAATGTCTGTACCAAAAGGCATTGTTCTAATGTAAAAAGAACGAAAGGAACATTTCATTAAAATCCGCCCCTAGTCATAACGTGCAGCAGGAAAGTCTCTCCGCACCGAGCCGAGTCAGGGCTTCCTATCAAAAATTGCATTAATGTTGATAACATCCAGATCCCTTGGAAACAAGTAAACGGAACAACTATTCCAGCATCTGTTATGTTTTGGGAGATACGCAATCTACGTTTCCGTTTGTCACAAGCTGCAGTTCGTGCTAACAACATGATTTCTTTTGCTAGTCATCTCAGCAACAATGAGCCACTGCAGAGAGACGTTCCAGGTGCACTGTATTTCACTCACATAGAAAGCTACTTCTGTTTTATATAGGAATCAATTAAACCTGCGCGAAATTTCGTACTTCGTTAATCACAGTTTTATAACTGAAAATAGCTTTATTCTGGAACTAAACTTCAGAAGACTTGGCCTTGAACTGTGCAATACATGAACACCCTCGGTAATGTATGTAGATGTACTACATTCTAATGTTGCTACGCGTTTACTATCAGAAAGACAGACTCGTGATTTATATAGCCAGTAATATTAAGAGGTCAATTTAATTTCATTTAAATTCTCGGTTTCTGTATATTTCAGCTCACCCACTCCATGGAATAGATATAATCGGAATATCTACAAAGTAAATACTATAGAAGGCTCAAAAGGTTCTGTTACACCACAGCCTGAGAAACATGACTCAGTTCTAAGAGATCGAAAATAGTTTTTAAAGTCTTGGGCCACCCAGTTTCTGAGTTATGCAAAATGGTAGCGTGTGTTGTCCTTAATATATTAAATAATATGGAAGGGATTGTCACACTGTCAACAGAAGTGCCGCTATCTATTATTCAACTCGAAAATGTATCTCAGAATCATATATATTCAAAAGCAAAGTTTAAAATAATATGAATTATATATTGATTATACTTTAAATTAAATATGGACTAGTTTTCTACAATACGGCATCTGTGGGCCTCCAATCGAGGCAGATTTTTGACACTGGCTACATAGCTACATCGAACCTAACCACTTTTCGGAGAAGAATTCTTGCGGGTGGTTACTCTGATCAGTAGTTTTCTGTGGTTTCTCCGATAAACTCCAAGCGAATGCTGGTGCAGAGCCGTAACAAAGGACTCTGGACCGCGCGCGATCATTCCTTCTTCTTCCTATCCTCTCCCCTTACCACACACACAAACTTGAAAAGACTAATTTCGATAATGATAAAATTTACGACCATAAATCTAAGAGAGTAATACGATATCTACTACAATAACAATAAATGTCTTACTAAAGAGCGTATTGACTTCCGAAAAAGTCGACAAGAAAAACTCCAAGCCTCGTCATGAGATCTAAGTAAATTACGACAGTGTGCCCTCTGCTATGCTCCTATACTTTTAGATACGAGATACCAACTAAGAGATAGCGAAAGAAACACCATTTGAGGAGAAAGTAATATGACCTACTACTGATGGTCATCAGTACTACTATTATTGCTGCACCTCTGACCTGTGGCCCGATACCACCGTTACTCTCAAAATCATTTTCAAACATCAGCGTTCCGAAAAGTCACAAAAATGCATCCAACCGCTATCCCTAACATCATGCTCTTCACCGCCACTGTAACCGCCACTGCAATCCTCACCTCTACCAAAAGGTCTTCGCGGCAAAGTTCCCTCTCCCATCGACCCTACCCCGTCTTATCCCTCTTCTTTTTTTCTCCCGCAACACTATTCTCTTCCTTCGATTTATTCCTATTCGATTTCTATCGCCACTTCCATACCTTCCACAATATCACATCCTACCTTAGTATCCACGCTTAACCACACCTCTGCCTACGCATCGCTAGGACCATCACCAACTCCACCCTTTGAACCATCTCCACTAACGTATCCTTCCTTCCACCCCCATTAACATATCTTTCCCTCCACCTCCATCACCATATCCTTCCCTCCACCTCCATCACCATATCCTTCCCTCCACCTCCATCACCATATCCTTCCCTCCACCTCCATCACCATATCCTTCCCTCCACCTCCATCACCATATCCTTCCCTCCACCTCCATCACCATATCCTTCCCTCCACCTCCATCACCATATCCTTCCCTCCACCTCCATCACCATATCCTTCCCTCCACCTCCATCACCATATCCTTCCCTCCACCTCCATCACCATATCCTTCCCTCCACCTCCATCACCATATCCTTCCCTCCACCTCCATCACCATATCCTTCCCTCCACCTCCACCATATCCTTCCCTCCACCTCCATCACCATATCCTTCCCTCCACCTCCATCACCATATCCTTCCCTCCACCTCCATCACCATATCCTTCCCTCCACCTTCATCAACATATCCTTCCCTCTACCTCCAACATATCCTTCACCTCCACCTCCAACATATCCAACATCAACATACCCTTCTCTCCACCGTCAGCAACATATTCATCCCTCCACCTCCACCAACATATTATTCCCTCCACCACCAGCGTATGTACCACTTCCTAACCGACAATCATTCCCCACCACCACCACCACCTTGAACTCCAAAACCACCAACACCTCTTCGACGAGCAACACCACTTCCACCCCATCTCCCCCTCCGCTTCTGCCGCCAACCGCCACCGGGGCGGTGGACGGGGCGTCCAGCTCCGCCGGGGCCGCCTCCGTCGTTACAATTTAGAAGCTCACGTCGCAATAAACGCACCTTGTGCAGCGAGGCTGCGGGGGCGGCGAGGGGGATGGGCAACCGAAGCGCCCCCAATAAACGCGGCTGCCGCTGTAAATTTTAACGAGCGCCTGCCCTACCCGTCTCCCTGGCGCGCCGCCTCACCCCGCCCCGCCCCACCCCACCCCGCTTCGCACCGGTGTAAAGCGCAGTTGCGGTCAAGGCGAGAGCTGGCCAGGGACGGGGAGAGGTAGAGCGCAGGGCAGGGGTCGCGATTCGGTGCGCAAGGGAGTGGACGGGGTTCTTCAGATGGAGCGGGTATCCGCACGTGCGGACAATCTCTCCTTGAAGCGAACTCCGGAGGCCGCTTTCAAACTTCGAGGTCCTGTACTTGGAATTCTCCGGAGGAGGTGGGGGGAAAGAAAAAGCATCATTGGGGTCATAGTTAAGAACGTTTTTGAATCTGAAATATAACTAGTTTTCTGAAAGGCCTGGGGTACAGTGTTAAGGGAAACAGATTCGTTAACTAAAACAAAATGCACAATTAGCATCCCTCCATCTGCACTTGGCTCTCTTGGCACGAAAATAACAATTTTCTTTTTTTCTCTATTTTATTAAATTATTCCCAAACCTTAATTGATTTTCAGTAGTGGCAAACTGAAAAATGAAAAAAGTTTGCTAATGGTCAGATATTGGACTCAGAAATTGCCACTATTTTCTACTCCATGAACGTGTTTGCTACACGCCTCTATTAATTTGTCTTGTTCTCAATAAGTGTCTCTAATTGTCTCGCCTTCATAAGTCATTAGCTCCACGTACAATCACCCAATGTATTAGGTGATTGGTAAACCATTAGTGTAGACTGCGAGCAAATCAGGCAGCAAACGTTTTCGAAAATAGTTTTGCGTTAAATAATAATAAAATAACTATGATGAATTATGCTTGAAAAATGAACACATCAAAGACCAAACATAATCGCCAGTATTTACGATAAGCAGATTTGTAATGTTGTACTATATGTGACACAATTACCTCGTGAATAGCAAGAATGGGTAGTGAAAAATATTCAAATGCTTTCAGGTGCTAAGGAGGAGGTAATGTAGCATATTAGTTTTTGAATTTTCATAAATTAATTTTCTTATAAGCGGTGATATAAATATAAATGTTTTGCAGGAAAGTGACCACTAAATAATCAAAAGAAGTGGTCCATTTATTTTTTGCAGTTGGCAGAAAAACGGAGGTACATATTTCACGGCATTATTTCCCTCCTCTACTGTAAGCATAATGAGACAGTGAGCTCAAACTGTACACAGTTTAATAAAAATATCTCAGTTAACCAGTTATTTGATAATATCCGTGTACGAAAACGGCCCTAAGAACAACGAAATTATTAGATATTAAAAACCATGATCTTCTCTTATACCAAAGAAAACATAATATTTCTCTAAAAAATTAATCCAAATTTTCTAAACAGTTTTACAATCTTTGCATAATACATTTTGTTATATGTATGTTTTAAACTATTTTTTATGTATTATTTCTAGTTCATTTTAAAAGTGGTATGTATTTTATGTACTGTGTATTTTAGTATTTGAAAATTATTATATTTTTACTTAAAATCCTGTTACAAGTTGTGAAAGCACAAATCAAATATGTATTATAATGTTTTAATACACTTTAGAAGTTTATTATTCATTTGATTGACATTGTCCCGGTAATGCAGCACATTACCTCTAAAATTTCGTACCATCCATTTTTGCTCCTCTCTCACTTTTCTGTATTCTGCTTAAATTGCAGGTTTTATTTACTTGACTATACACATTGTAGCTAAAGCATTCTTCTATATATAGATAAAAAAATTCATTAAAGTTATTTTCTTTACTACGAGCGGAATTTCTTGTAATATTAGCTTCATAACGTAAAATCAAACACAGTCTCGAATTTTCGGAACAATACTGCACACGTCTTTATTGACGTAGAGAATGTTATCAATGAATTATTTCTTAACATAATAAATAAATTCGCTTAACAAGTTAATGTCCATACGTACATTGGGTAAATGAAAAATTCCAAATCCAGTTAATACAATATTTCCAATTTCAAATCTTTAAACAATTATTAAATGTGCTATTATTTCAATTTTTGTAATGTTGGAATGTAGTCAGAACATTGAAATATGTTTCAATCCGTTCGCTGTTTCAGTACACGTACGATTACTGTCCAAATATCAAATTTACAGACCAATTAGTAAATTAAATTGCTTGAAAATTAATTACTACGCAGGTAGAATCTACAAACGTACATATTACTTTGAGAGAAACTAGAAATATTCAAAATACTACAATTCGGTTCCAAAACTCAAAGTACGAGCTCTTCACCTGTCAAATTGTAAATTTTACACGCACGTGAAGCAAAAAACTACCATCATAGTGGGCCGTTATGAATTACGGCTTCCGAGCGATTGATTAGGTAACAGCGAGGCACCATCCATATTTATTTTTTAGTGTCCGTACTAGTAGTAATCTTCGGGCGAGTCTATCGTGCAGCGATTGCCCGCGTGACGCTGTATTCGGCTACGAGCGCGTAAAAACAAAACAGCGACGCGCTATCGACGCGCGCTCTGGCCGCGGTGTGGGCGGTGGCGCTTTCACTGCTTCCAATGAGGCGTAACGCTCAGATATAATTCTCCCGATTACCCGGCGGTAGCTGTGGTTACTGCTCAGATTTCCGGAATCCTGCACGCTTTGTGGGAGATAAGAAATTTAAGCGGAGAAAACTATTTTCTATTCAACACAGGCTCGGGTTTGTTGTGGGTGCGTGGCTGAAATGATTTGGGCGAAATGTAATTAATTATTATTGTGTCGGTGAATAATGATTGCTGAGAGATATAAGAAATTAACAAGATAGGTAACATCGGCTTATAATAGGATTAAATTAATGTTAAGTAAACTCCGTTGTCTTTCTAAATGTTTAACATTGATATTGTGAAGCAAGGTTTATCGATATTATTTATGAACACAAATACTTGTCAAATATTCTTTTTCGGTTTTATTAATTCATTTAAAGTCACATCTATCATTAAAAATTAAATTGACACCCCAGCTAATACTTCTTTGAAAATCTCTTCCTCTACTCGCTTTCATTATTTAGTATTTATATTTTAATGTTTTTGCTTTTCATCATTATAGTAAAAACATATTTAATTGAATACAACGATGTTTAAAAAATTCAGAGAAGAATTATTTTTATTATATTTGCAATATTTTAATCGAGGTTGATGAACGAGTTTTCCCATGATCTAATTATGTCTTACTTGTGCACTATATATTACTCATCACGTTCCATTTTTTTCCTTTCTTCTCATCCTCTTCATAATTCTACCCTATGGCGTTCTGCAATGCTAGATAATCTCGTAATGGGTTTCCATAAATACAAAAAACTCCCTACAAAAAATACTTTAAGGTAAAAGAGAATTATACTTTATTTATAGTATTCCGCTTCATTACGTTCCACTTCAAATACATTATTCTTTATATAATAATACTGCTGTGTTAAAAACGAGCTTTTTTTTTGTTTTGGGCAGTCCGCTAAGCAGCATTGCAGAAACAGCTTTTGTTCAAAGGTTCGAGTCCAACCACATGAAATGGAGGTTTGTTTATTCACTTCTCGTAATAATCCTAATAATTTTTACATCCAATGGATAATTATATTAGTTTTGAAATGCTTATTGATTAGAATTTCGAAAGGTAACCGCGTGCAATATTTCACGTTATCTCTTTGTGTACGCTAAGAAATGATCTAGTGTACCTCCAGCAAGAATGTCTCTTCACGCAGTCCAGTGGTAGTTCGAAATCCAAGGAAATGCACAATATCAATCAAAACACCCAATTCTGAAGATATGGTAACAAATTAACGCGCAGGCAAAAATATCACTTCTACCAAATAAATTAAATTATTATTTTCCGTTATGTTTTTCATTTTTTTGTTCATTTTTATTATTTTTGGTTTAAATGAATCTAGATAATAAAAGAGATAACCATTGTTGAATATTAATCACATACCTTCCGATCTGTAGACACGTGATTAATGTGACACTTTAAAAACGATGAGTATTGATACAGAATGAATAATTTTACGAATTTGCTACAGACGTAGTTCATATGTTTTCATTAAGGTCTACGCACTCTATTTTACCAGTGACATAGGACTAATACTAACGTACCAACTCTGGACGTGTTCATTCACGACTGGAAAGTACGATATCTCTGTTCGGGAGGGTATAGCCTTCGAGTCCCGACGGTAGCAGGATTTTTGTTCCTAGATTCATTGTTAAGCCGAGAGCAGCTGCTGTCTCAAGAACCCTAGCGGTCGGCAATTTCTCCGATCAACTTTACACGAATGCCGAAACATTATGCTAACAACGGGTCACGAAACACACGCCATCTTTCCTTCCTCTTTTTTTTAATGTCGCATCAACATTTAGTTCATTAGCGACCACTATTGGTTTTCACGTTGTGGTACCTGAGAATACATATATATATATATATATATATATATATATATATATATATATATATATATGTATATATAGAAAGTATATGGTGATGACATGGGGGTGAAAGGACGAACACAAATTCAACCATGACCGAGGCGGGACTCGAACCCGCGATCCTTCGGTCCGAGATCACTATTGCACTACTGCCTAAGCGATCTCGACAACCGCCTCAGCGTTTCTCTTCCTTGTCCTATCGTTACCTCTTACTTAAGTCAAGCACTTGAGTACTACACATTTTGGGAGCTTATAGTTTGCTCCGGGTGAGGCGGTGTCTCACAGGTGAAGAGGATAGGAAAGGGGATAGGAAAAACCTCGCATACCGAGCCTCAGCTGGGCTCCGGATCTCACCATCCAACTCATTGCCCTCAGTAACGGAGATTGACATGGATTTGTCACTCCCCTTTAGCTGAAGCCACTGTCATCAATATCACGTTATATGAATCGTCTTTAATTTTACGATCATCCGCGGAGTGAAATCAAATTAAATATATTTTCTAACATTTAAGAGGGTAGATCACTCTCGACGGGGTGAACTCAGTCTTCCAACAGCTCACACTGGTCGAGTGCAACCGTCTCGTCCCCGGGGTCAGTCCAAGGGAAGGGAAGGACGGAGAGTCCGGAGGAAGCACTTAAAACGAAAGCCACTATTTCACGCCGATCGGGCGCGGCGCGGGAGGGGGACGGACAGATTGCAGCGCTTAGTTCGCACAAGGGAGCGGAGGGCGCGTTGCCATCGAGAAGCAAAACCTCGCGCCGCTGGCTCGCGCGCCGCGCTTCCGCTGTCTGAGCGCATCCGCTCGTTCCGCGTTAGGACGTGGTCAGGATGGGGCGGGGCGGGGCGGGGCGGGGCGGGGCGGGGCGGGGCAGGACGGGGCGGGGCGGGGTGGGGTGGGGTGGGGTGGGGCGGGGCAGGGTAGGGCAGGGCAGGGCAGGGCAGGGCAAGGCAAGGCGGGGCGGGGCGGGGCGGGTGGGACGGGGCGGGGTGGGGCGGGGCGGGTAGTGGCGATCTGGGGCGAGGCGGGGCGGGGCGGGCGGCTGGCCAAGGCGAGGGCCGGGCGGAGGTGGTTGAGGCCGTAGAGAAAGACTGCTGCGATCAGAGGGAAAATGATAGTGCTGAATGAACAGTGGTGGCGGCAATGGGGATGCTGAAGGTAGGGATGGCGGTGGTGGCAGTGGTGGGGATGATAGTAGTTGTGGGCGTGGGAATGGTGGTGGTGGTGGTGGTGGTGGTGGTGGTAGTAGTGGCAGTCATAGTGGGGGTAGTGATAGTAGTGGTAAGGGAGGTAGTGTTGATAGTGGTGGTAGTGGTAGTTGTGGTAATGGTGGTGGCTGAGATGGTGGCAATGGTGGCGGTGGTGATGGTGACAGTTGTGGTGATGGAAGAGGTGTCACAATGGTGCGGGTAACGTGCGGGTGGCGATAAGTTAAGGTGGGAAGACTGCGCTACAGACGTGATAGGCGCGACAAGGTAGCGTGTAGCGTGGGTAAGTGGAGTGTGGGTAAGTGGCGAGGTAGCGAAAACCGTGATAGTGTGGCCATGGTGTCAGCGAAGGCAGTGGAAATGGCGAGAGTTAGGCGACGACGAAAGCAATAGCGTCGGCAGAGACGACGGCGGAGAGACGACGGCGGAGAGACGACGGCGGAGAGACGACGGCGGAGAGACGACGGCGGAGAGACGACGGCGGAGAGACGACGGCGGAGAGACGACGGCGGAGAGACGACGGCGGAGAGACGACGGCGGAGAGACGACGGCGGAGAGACGACGGCGGAGAGACGACGGCGGAGATGACGGCGGAGACAACGGCGCAGACGACGGCGAAAACGACCGCAAACACGACGGTGAACATGTCGGCAAAGACGACAGCGACGAAAAAGACCAAGAGGAACAACGAAGAAAACAACAAAGAAGGACAAGAATCTGAAGAAACAAAGAATATGAAGAAGACTGAAGGAAAAAGCCATCGCGACATTTGCAATGCCAACGCGACGCCACGAAGGAAGGAAAACTAAGTAATGGCGATTGGATGTCGGGGACGAGTGGGCAGGGGGAGGCCCCTGAAGAGTGAGAAACAGAGGCTCCGTTTCTGGCGCGAGGGCGCGGTTGATCCGGCGGAAAGAGAGCTGCTGCTGCCGCTGCTGCTGCAGCGTTTGAGAGCCGAGGATCGTGGTTTAGGACTTCAGCACCGGGGCAACAAATCCAGGGGCAAAAAGAGAACGCGTTGCTGTAAACGAAGTTTTCCGACGGACGGGTTCACGTGTTCGTCATCCTCAGAGAATGGATTCGCCTGTGAAGAGGGTAGATGGTCCTATACTCTCATCACCAAAATTGCCACTGGCGTATCCAAAAATTCCAAAAATATACAAAAGTTCATATATATGAGCAATATAAAGTACATAGCAGTAGCTGTACTCATAAGACGTAAAAAATCCAAAAACTACACATCAGTCGAATAGACTAATCTGTCAATTATTGTAGATGTTGAAAGAGCGCTGAAAGCTGACAATATTGACAAATTTAAATTAGCAATTATGACGTGATTTTCCGTCACGTCAAAATTTGAACTAGAAATATCAGTTATATTTTTACCATCACTTATTGAAAGCAATAGTCATTGGTTGAAACATTGAGTGTTAAATAAATTGTTAACAAAGTGTATTACATAACAAAGAAGGATTGAATAATTTGATTATTTGCAGAAACCCTCACAAGAGAACTGAGAAAATTGTATTGTCGCATCAATAGATTACATTAAGTAACACACATTCAGTAGCGAATGCCAGTATTATGCGACTAATGAAAGTCGAATTGGGTATCAATAGAAATCTTCTTTATCTTATAGAGAATTCTTTAAAAGTTATTAGCTTTGGAAGAAGAAAGAACGAACAAACTAGGAGGCAAAGAAGGAGAGCTGGTAAGAAAGAAAGCAGACGAAGAGAAAAAGTAAGGAAGATGGGCGAAAAGAGAAAGAAGAAAAGAGAAACAGAAAAAGAAGAAGATAAAGAACATGGGGAGAAAAGGGAGCAACAGAAGAAAAGGGGACAAGAGGAGGAAAGAGAGCCAGAGGAGGAACAGCAGCAAGAGGAGGAAAGAGGGCAACAGGAGGAAAGGAAACAAATGGAGGAAAAGGAGCAAGGGAAGGAAAGGGAGCAGGAGAAGGAAAGGGACGAAGAGGAGAAAGAGGAAGGCGAATACGAGGGAGGGCCGGAGGTGGGTGCCGCGTCAGCCCCGGAAGCAATCGGCGCGCGGGCGTGGCCGTTTCTTCCGCGCCATAGCGCCTGCGCTGCCCCGCACGAGGGGCGCCCTGCTGGAGGTCAGAGGGGCGCAACGACCGGACATCCCCCTGCCGCCCCCGCCGCCCCGACCGCCCCCGCCGCCCCGCCGCCCTCGCCTCCCTCGCCGCCCCGCCGCCCTCGCCGCCCCCGCCGCCCCCGCCGCCCTCGCCGCCACCGCCGCCCTCGCCGCCCTCGCCGCCCTCGCCGCCCTCGCCGCCCTCGCCGCCCTCGCCGCCCCCGCCGCCCCCGCCGCCTCCGCCGCCCCCGCCGCCCTCGCCGCCCCCGCCGCCCCCGCCGCCCTCGCCGCCCTCGCCGCCCTCGCCGCCCTCGCCGCCCTCGCCGCCCTCGCCGCCCCCGCCGCCCCGCCGCCCTCGCCTCCCTCGCCGCCCCCCCCGCCCTCGCCGCCCCCCCCGCCCTCACCGCCCTAGCCGCCCTCGCAGCCCAAACCCCGCCAGGGCGACGCCAAGGCGACGCTGATGTCTTGCCGTCCGTGCCACGCCGAGCCCCCGAAGCCAACTCTCGAAGATTGAAGGGTGTGGAAGCGAGGTCGTGACAGCGCAACAGCCTGTCTCAGAAAATCGAGTTGTCATTAAATCTAGCGTGGCGCCCCCGGAGACAATTTCATGTTTAATATTTATTATTTGTGCTAAACAAGTTCATAATATAATCAAATTTTAAATATAATATACCTGCCTGACTCGTTCTCGGCATATGAAAGGCCTGCTCAAAACGATTATCATTTTTTTTCATAAAAAAAAAAAATTAATAAGTAATTTCGTTATATTATTCTGAAAAGGCAGAAGAGTAATTCACAGTGATTCACTATCATAGGTTCGGTTGAGGCGGTTCAGTGGTAGCCATTATTGCTTTGACGTTTCTGATCACGAGGTCCTATGGTTCGACTCCCTGCGGTTTCGGATTTCCCAGACTAGGTATAAAGCTGAGTTGAATTCAACCTATATTTAGAGAAGTCTAGTGGCCGGATTCTCTGATCTATAGTTCTCCGTCGTTTCTCTGATAAATCCAGGCGAGTGCCAAAGCAGTACCTTAACAAATGAGCCAAAGAGCTCGCGCGATATTTCCTTCTTCACTGTCTTTTTCTCGGCTTTACATTTTCTCATTTAGATGTAATGTAGACACATTAAATGTGGTCACTACTCTCATATCATATTCTGGTTGGAATTAGCGGTGGTATCTAGAGAAGGAAATTCTCAAAGCCGGCGTGAAGATCGACACATTTGTTAGAATGCCGAATTAGTAAAAGCTATTTCTAATATGTATCATTAGCTTCTGGAGGAGTATCGGAAGCTCTATGAGGCTCCCCTCGCCTTCTCTGGGGTGCGCCACTGGATGATTATGACGACTTATTATGTACAATAGTGGAGCAAGGGGAGGTAGGAGAAAATGGTGATATACCGAGAAAACCTGCCGCCAACCTTTTTATGCACTACAAAATTTCGATAGAAATGCGGTTTGCGATACGATTCGTTCGCGCGCGCTGTCGATTCCGAGAATGAGTCACTCGGGGCTCGCCTAGTGCGCGCGGCCGACGCACTTTCCAGCGGAAACTGACGCTTCGCTACGCAATTCCAAGTTGAGGACGAGGATCGGGTCTTCGCGTTAACATAAAACATCCGTGAGTCTGTCCAACGCATAATTACCAACGCATTTTATATAAATAAATCTTAAAAATCATTAGATCTGTATATTTTCTTAATGCTTTCCGAAAAAAAAGTATATTTTCTTGCCTTCTGTTTGCTTCACAAATTTTTCCTCCATGTATACTCGCGTTCGAACGAATCATGCGAGTCCGCGTGCGTGAACGAATCGTACGTGTCCGCGTGCGTGAACGAATCGTAAAACACACTGCCTTTCAGAGCAAATTTCTCATTCGTTTGCCACTATCTGAACCCCAGTTCCTGCGGTGGCAGGCGATTCGTCGAACTTGCGCAGTAGAACGTTCATGAATAAAAATTGTTTTGGTTGACCGAAAGCATTGTATCCAACTAAACTACTGCAGAAGGATGACAGCCACACTCTCCATTTGGCTGAGTTATGCCAGACGAACAATTGCATTCGGTTGCACAAACGGTTTGTATTTGAAGTCGTAGGCTTCCGCGGCCAGAGTCATGTGCATGATCTTGGCTGTCCGGGTGACGCCGCGTCGAAGACTGTGTTCGGTTGTATTTGCATATCAGGTGAAAGACCATGTATCGGTCATAGCAAGTAAGATGGAAATGATTGCAAAGGTGACAAGGAAATCCTAGATTAAGGGAGAATGAGGGAATGACAGAGATTGGGATAGTTCTGGTAGTAACATCAGCGGAGTGAAAGTTAAGGAATGGAGTGACATTATTCTGAAGGAAAGGGATGTTGGGAGGGGATTATGAAGGTTGGAGGATGCTGATCATCAGTGAAAATTTCCTCAAGTTTACACTACCAGATGTCCATGATGATATGGTAAACATTTATTCAAGAAATTGTAACAAATATGGCTTTTTTTAAAAATAAAATATATGAAAGTGGTGTTTTTAAGCGTTTATGTTTGCCGTGGAGGAGTTTTGGTCAATACAACGGTAATATTGTGATTACGAAATAGCGTGGCTCCTCGTTACAGCATTTACCTCGACACATGCTGCAGTAGATCAACGTTGCTCATCTCCGGGAAGCAGAGAGATCGAATTAGGTTATTTGATGGGCCTAGCGCCTGTCAACAGATGGATGACTTGCCGTATCGTTAACATCGCTGACCACCTCCGGGGCTGAGATGAGTGACTGCTGCGCTCTCAATGATGCATTCCTACGACTACCTCATACATTTTCACTACGCAGTTACCTTCTAATAGCTCTAATTTCTGGTATTGACCTGACCTGCGTCAAAATAACATTTCTCCACACATTCAGTGTTACGGACAGTAAATTCTTATTGTAACACAAATTGAGGTGTGATATCAAGTTAACGTTTAGGATAAATCACCTCGTCTGTGACGTAACAATTGACAAGTGTTTTGATTTCAATTGCACATAATTACATTTTTTTTGTTTAAGACCCTATGGTACTCAGACAAACACTTCAGTTAGTAAGAAAATCACGAAAATTCTTAATATAAATAACTACAATTTTGTCAACTACAATAAAAAATGCACTATAACTTTGGTACATTTATTATTTAAATCAGTTTTATTGAGCTTATTGCACAACTAATGGTGCTGAACTAGTGGAGTGTATTTACTCGCCCGTACTGTAAGTCATAATGCATTAACGACGCTTCGACATGATAAGTCATGTCGCACCTCCAATAGAAAAGTGACATAAGTGCGAATTTCTGATTTCTCAGAAACTGCCATTTTAAGTTTCGTAGTTCTGTATTACTCGTTATAGATTGTGCCAAATATTCACCTTCTAGCGAACAGTAATTGAACTAATTCAAAATCAACTTCAGAATAGTAGCACTAACTCTTGGTAACCTCTTATCAGCTTTTAGCTGAAAAATGACGATTTCATACTTGCGTCACTTCTCTATTGGAGGTACGATGTGTTGTTGGTATGATCGTTCACACATTCATCCCACTGAATTCTGTTTAAAAGAAGAACGAATAATGTCGAAGCAGTAACAATAATATTAAGAAATAAGCAATTTGAAATATAAATTACGCTCTCAAAGTATGGCATTGTTTTTATTACATATTTTCCTTCACAGAGGTATATTTTGATATAACAATTAAAAAATCCTCTAACAAATAGTGATTCACATCTAAAGGCTATTTTGTACTGAACAGTACGTTTGTAATAATTGAGGGGAGGATTTTAATGATTTTTTTATGTTTTCACTTTAGAAAAATGGCGTTTAGTACATAAATTCATTTTACAATACGACAAAACGAAATGATCTTTTTTTTTTGCATTTTTCGTCGATGTGGACTAATAAGACATTTTTCAACTTTTTACGTCATTTTTAATGCATTTTTCGCTGATTTCATTGATTTTAATATCATTTTAATGATACTTGCTTCAAACACTATTTACGACGTGCAACAAATATTCACCACAGAATTCCTCAGTAGCCTACTTGATTTCTTCGTCCATATATAGTAATTTCAGCCGTTGTGACTATTATGTAATCTAAGATTCTTGTGACGCTTATCTGTGGCATTGTCACTTGGACCGATTTCGCGATATGGGCCGAAATTTTCTTTTACAGAACAATTCAAATTAAATGTTTGCAAGCTGAGTTCACTTGAACAAAGGGAAGTAGCCTCGATTACATCAGTAACATATCCAACAGCTTGAGTTGTTCATCTCAAGTGGTTTTGATCTATTTAGATACGTCATCTTTCTTTCTTTTTATGGCATTTTTAAAGCATTTTATTGATCATTTTGGGAATATTTTAGATTAATCAGGAATTCTGTGATGGAAATTTGTTGTGCCTCGAAAATATTGTTTCAAGGAAGTATCATTAAAATGATAATAAAATCAATGAAACCAGCGAAAAATGCATTAAAAATGACGTAAAAAGCAAAAAAAAAATACTTAATAGTCGAAAGCAACGAAAAATGAGAAAAAATGACGTATAAAAATGGGTAATTTCGTTTTGTCATAACATAAAACGAATTTCTATACTAAACGGCATTGTTCTAAAGTGAAAACAGAAAAAAATATTTTCATCAAAATCCCCCCCCCCCATGTAATAACCCGGTTTGCGCTATGTGGTTGGCGATAGGAATACGGAAACAAACATTCCACTTAAAAAAAAAAAATGCTCAAGGCCCTTCGAAAGCCATTTTGTTGGCAAACGCATGAGGTTTCCCAGCACATCGTTCCCTAGGGAGCGGCCCTGGCGGCTGTAGATTCCCCCTCCCTCCCCCCCTCTCCCGCTGTCGTAAGGCGGGCACTGGGCACGTCTGCCCATCGTCGTGACCGCCCGCTCGCTCGCTCGCCCGCCCGCCCTCGCGCCGCCCGCTCCTATCGCCCGCTAATTACGCCCGTTAAAATTTTTAATCATCAGCCCAACTATATCAATAAAACCATAAATCTTCTTTATTTTCGGCCGCGGCCGACGCTGGGAAGAAACCAAGCTCTACGGGAGCACGTGGCGGTCCCGCAGTGCTTTCAAACTTACTCGTCACCCACGTCACAATCACAACTCTTAGAAACCCGTTCATTTATGAGATTGTCGTGCGGTCCTACGTGCTCAACTCTTCCGACGCTAATGCCCAATGCTCCCAAATACGTTATTTTACCGAGATCTAATCCGAGATCGAGTTACATCTACAACGGCAACGATACCGTGTAGCCGGAGTAATACAGGATATTACTCTACATGTACGCATCCGAGGTAACGCTATCGTATTTCTGTATTTCGCCTTTCGTTATCATCAAACTGTCCAACAGTATTCATGAAAAAATATTTAAAAAAAAGTATTAAAAAAAACAGTATTCATGAAACTAGCCGGGTGTCTATTTAAGATCACTAACTTCATGTGTGTGATTCGTTGCAATCTAAATGTTATGCGCTGCTGGTTCTGTTTGAATCCTTAAATTCAAATACATGTACTTTACACACAGACCATATGAAACATCAGGCCCAAGAATATCAAATCATCAAAATCATAACTATGAACGTACTAACAGTTTCTTGCTTTCATCAAATAACACCTGTTTAATTTCTTTTGTCACAAAAAATGAATTTTTACGGTCTGCATTTAATCGAGATTCGTGTGCATCCATTTTCCTAGATTCAAAATGCCCACGAGGAGAGTGTCTTTTCATTTTGTGTCATTGCCTTTAACGGGAGATTCGGCTTAACATTCGGGATGTAATTATTTCATAGTTACTTTATCTATTGAATTTACACATCCCCTGAAGAAATCGCATTATTTAAGCTGATTCCGAAAGCCAATTTTGAGCAGTTGATACAGAATATATATGTCAAAATGTATACGTCATTTGACTATTAGCGTTGTCGACATCATGAAAGACATCATTATCCATCATCATCATGGCGTGTGAGTATTGCATATTCCTAATATTCAATGGTATTGACATCTTCCAGCAGTTTTGATGGTATTGACATCTTCCAGCATCTTCCAGCAGCACCAAAGAAAACTACTATTCAGAGCAATATTTATATCTACGCACTACTCGCTGCAATTTTTCAGACACTTAAAATTCACAGATATCCTTGTATATATTTTCTGTAATTTCCTACATCATCGCCGTCTTTCATACATTTATTAGTAAAGAATCATAATAGCGGAAGTACAGAGATTTTGTTTCGTTAGATTTCGGGTTAAGTGATATTACTTTCATAAGATACTACTGAATATTTTTATGAGATAAGAATTCTTTATGTCAATCTGTCATGAAGTTGATAGGGAATAAATTAAATTTCTATAATTCATGCTAGTGACATTTTTACTACTTTCTTCTTTATTACGTTTTATCATGGGCATATTGGTATTCATTATCGATAATTATCATCGTCGTTGATATTATTATTATTATTATCATCATCATCATCATCATCAGGAATTTTCTGTCACGTACTACCTGGAAATGTCTCACAACCTCGAGCGCTGTTGACCCCTTCGCTTAATGCCACCCGAATAAAGAAATCTTCCACTCTGCCATCATCGTAACTTCATTTGACTTTTTTCCACATTCGAGATCTCCGGAAGATTTCCATCTTTATGCTTTCGGCTACCTCTACCGCCAGCTGCACATCACCTCCCGCACAGCCACCCGGCTGACTGGACCGACCGACCGACCGACCAACCGACGGACGGACGGACAGACGTTAAGTTTCGGTGTAGATACTATTAAGCGCGCTGCGCCATTAAGTGCGAGAAGTAGTCGGTTGCGGCCGAGGCGGTCTCGCCACCGCCGCCGCCGCCTCCGCCGTCGTATCTCGTCCACCTATAAAACACGGCGTTTCAATCCTGTCAATGGCGCAGTCGAATAAATGACAGCGGAGTGCTGAGCCGCAATAAACAGGGTCGAGCCAGGAATTTACAGCCGGGCTTTATGGATGGGAACCCCGCCTCCGCAGCCGCTGCAGCCGCCGCCTCCTCGGCCGACGCCGCATCTTCATTAGAGGCGACGGCGGCGCGGCGCGGCGTGGCGAGACGGCGATCCGCAGGCTGGGTGGCGGGTGTGCGGGGGGTACCGGGCAGGGGGTAACGTGCGATGGATACCGGGCGGTGGGTACCGGGTTGATTACCGGATGATGGGTACCGGGGGGTAGGTACTGGCCGGTGGGAATCGAGGGTGATTTCTGGGCGGTGGGTACGGGCAATGGATACTGGGCAATTGGTACCAGGGGTGAGTACTGAGCGGTGGGTACCAGGTGGTGGGTAAATGGCGTTGGGTACCGGGCGAGGGGTATCGAGTGGTGGGAACTGGCGGTGGGCAGTGGTTACCGGGAGGTGGATTCTGGGCGGCGAGAGACCATCAGTGAGGTTTGAATCAACATCTTTGCATATCATTGTCGCCTGCACCATATCAATATATTTTAGTGACATTTTACGTAGGACGTAAGATAACTTAAAAACGGCCTTTTACCAAAATTCTTATATATGAATATAAAATAGTTTTGAAAAATCTCTCTTAGGAACTCATCTATTACCGAGAGTAATTTTCTGATCTACATGTATGAGAAATAACGATAAGTGACACACCTAATAAGAGCATTGAGGGCGATATTCTTAAGAATAAAATAAGATAATAATAATAATAATAATAATAATAATAATAATAATAATAATAATAATAATAATAATAATAATAAAATCATCAAATTGAAAGGGGCAGCAGAGAGACGCAATGGCGACGACGATGGACCATAAGATCCGTGGGTCAATAACCAGAGATCCGTGGATCAAAAGCACGCTCTATTAATTTGCAGTCTCTGGGATGTCTCTTCGTCAGCATTTTGTGAGGCGGCCCCGAGTTCGATTCCCGGCCGGAGCAAAAAGGAAGCTGCAACTTTCTATTACAAATCGAGTCATTTTCTACATCTTAGTAATGAAAGAAAACTCAGGCAAGCATAAAAAGCTAGGCCTAGCGATGAGAATACGTTAAGCTCGCCGAATGTCTTCCTTACCCCCCAGGCGTGGATAATAAATATATTTATTATTTTATAGAAACTGGGCCCAGGTCTGAGAACACAGTTAGCCGGTAAAAATCGAATTAATCGGACCCAAAAATGTCAAATACATAACTGTAGGACTTCCAGTTTCCGATAATTTGTTTGTTTGCATCCTTATTTCGAGATGTAAATCGAATAAAAGAATAATATCAGCGTTTTACAATCATCATTCCCTCCACAAGAATGCATATAAATTTGCGCCTTTAAAATAAGTTTACCGGGTAAAGTATTTCTCGGAGGTAGTGTAGTTTCAAGTATTTTTGGAAGTATGGGGTTGGAGAGTGCAAAGAGTGTAAGAAAGTGCGCTGCTAAACGTATATGATTTGAAGTTTATATTATTTGAAATTTATTGCTTATGGTGTTATCATATAGGTTTAGCAGCGTTTTGAAACACATTTGCACTCTCTTTCCTCCGCACTTCCTCTCACAAAATACTTGAAACTACACTAGCTCCAACAAATATTTTACCCGGTAAAACATCTTTTAAAGGCCCAAATTTCAAATCAAGCTATAAAAAGCAAGCCAAACGAATTAAAGAGCTAGAGATAAATATGAATAATGACACCTCTGTTCTGGATGGAAGACAGATGGAACTCATTTTTATAGTTCACATCGAACTGCATGCGACATTGCTGAACACGGAACACGGAGTATAAAAAATACGTTCTAATGAAATTCAATACACAGGAAGTATACGACATATTTTAAAGAAACTAGTGAAGCTAAAAGAACACTTACTTACTTGCCATTAGTAATGGGTATATAATACTATTTATACCACAATTTCTCTCCCAATTAACACATTCCAGACATAATTTTTTATAACACTCATTTGAAATCATAGAAAATTTTGTGCGAAAAATAAGCAATATGCGAGAAAGAAAAATAATTAAAAGTTAATAAACAATGCGATACTCATAGCGTTAGCTATCAGTCACAATAACACTCCAATAATTATCACACTATCCATTTACTCTGTGACCACATAATTATTTTGCTATGAAATTGCAAAATTACTATGGAACAAAAAAATTGGAAGTTCTCGATAGATCATAATTTGTCAAAAAGATTCTAAAAAAATAATTGCTGCCCTTTTCAAGCAACCACATAATATTTTGCGACGATAGTGTGTGACATCTTGTGGAAGAAAAAGAATGTCATGTTATAATCATGAATTTGAAGATTTATTTTATGAAAACAATCCTACAAATCTGTATTCTTTGTTTCGTAAAAGAGTAATTTTGCTGGTGATTGTGCTTTTGATGTCAACGAAGGCTTACGAAAAGTCGATAAAAGCATCTTGAAGGCAGCTTTTCATAAGTTAAGCTAGGATTTATGGTATTTGACCAATGAAGTATCGGTGTTGTCACTATTTTGGCAACGACATTAACCAAGAAACTAAAGTAAAAATAGTTGTAAATTTAACCAATGAAAATATATCAAGCTATGGTAAACTTTACATCTCAACGCAGACAGGACTTTGTGGTCCTTTATACGAGAAAAATATGTATGGCTTTATTTCGGTCATAGGAAATTTCTTGTTCGACCGTCTCGAAAGTAATGAAAGTTTTTTCTACGATGCTGTCACTTTCTGGTCAAATAATGCTTCGTTTGAAGAAGCTTGAAAGGTTTCAATAATTACATCAGTGAATGGTCCAGCTGAAACAGCGGTTAAGTTGACGCAAGACTGACTTTAATCACGGTTAAAGAGGAACTGAAGCAATATTTATAACGTTGTGTACAAGAGCATCAGAATATTTATTCTATCTGTAAAACGCAAATTTTTAAAGGAAAAATTTCAAAATAATATTTTCTAAATTTTTAATAATTTTTAATAATTTGAGCAAATTCTTGCATTACTTGCCAAATATGCATTGAGTTCTAAATCTTCTCTTATTAACACAGTAGCATTCAGGTTAAAAATTTGGCATCAATTCAGCACGGTTTATCGTTATTCAATCGCAATAATATTTATTATTTGAATTTTTGAGGTCAGAAAAATAGAGAGGGTGTGCTTATCTGATTTCATGAAAAAAAGTCTTCTTGTGTCTTGGGACACCTTAATGTCCACCTTAAGACTATGGTCATCGATCTACCTTCAGAACACAAATATTTATTTACGTTTTACGTATCGCTTACGATAGCTAACTCTATTTTCATTGCGTCACTTACCTGGATCGAGAGAATCGTAGTTCCGAGAGAAACATGAAAACGTTCTATTATACAAGGAATTGTAAAAGGAAGTTACGGGAAGGAAATATGAAAATACAGAGTCAAGGTAACATTTAGTTAATTAGTAATTAAGTAAATTCAAATCATTACAATTAGGTAAAAAAAAAATCTAGAATATACTACTGGTGTTAACTGATTCTAATTATCTCGGACCAAAGGCCTTCGGGCTTTTGTTGTCGCTCGTCCATTAGAACCTTTGTCACTCCCTTTGCAAATAATTTTTTTTCTAGAAGAAGTAAAATGCGTTCGCACCGAGCAGCCGTGCCGTGAACATCGTACGCCACAGCTCTCTCACTGCGTAGTGTGTTTAGATTGAGTGTCAAACTAGTTTCGCTTGCACAGCAATCTACGTGTCTATTTTAAATATTATACATTGTTACACCAAAAACAGTTTAATTTTGCAAATAGTATTATAAATATTTACCACAAATGAGTGAAAACCAACCCGTGACCGCGAGTGGCGAAATGAACGTACAAGGTAGCCCCGAGTCGGGGCTACACAGCACATCAGAAGTGTTTGTGAACGCTATGGATACCTTATATGCAAGCAACAGCGATCAGTGCATTCTCCCAACAGCACAATTTCAACTTTTACAACAACAGCAGCAACATCTGCAACTCCTTCATCAGCAAGAACAGCAGCAACTACTGCTGCTTCAACAGAATCAACCCACAGCGCAGCAAGGGCAACCGTTAATGCAGCAGCAACCGCCCCAAAATACCCTGCCTCAAGAACACCAAAGCGAGGAGATGCACGCAACAACTTCCAACGAAACGCCTCTAAAACTCAAGCAAAAATATTCACACTCCCCAAACCTCCTCAACCACTCCTTCTCAGCTTCCAAAATACAAATATAGAATGGATGAGTGGAAATACACCAGCAAAATACTTAGGAGTACTACTTGACACCAAACTAAACTGGAAACAACATATCAAATCTATAGCAGATAAAAATTATGCAAAAATATCCAAACTATATCCAATAATAAATAGAAATTCCGGACTTAGCACTGACTGCGGCTTAATCATCTATAAAACAATAATAAGACCAACCCTCACATATGCCGGCCCGATCTGGAACAACGTCGCAAAAACAAACCTAAATAAAATAGAAATAATACAAAATAAATTTCTCAGAAAGATCATTAAAGCTCCTTGGTTCGTAAGCAACATACAAATCCAAAATGAACTAAATATATCATCCATTAACGAATATATAAATCTTATGACTCATAAATTCTTCTCATCCCTTCCCCAATCGCGCAGTACAACGATATTCAAGCTTGGTAAAACGTATAGTTCATCAAAAGGAATAAGATCAAGATTCCCTAAAGACTCCCTTCGTCCACCTTAAATCACCTACCCATCTTCCACTTTCCAAAAATTCCACCCACTGACACCCTCTCCTCAAAATTATCACATATAACTCCAAAAACTGTTATCAACAATTTCTTCTCAAAGAACAACGTTTTATCAGACCCCTGAGAGAGGAGGTAACGCATGCGGATGTCCATCCCTAAAAGTTAATGTGTAGAATATTGTATAATGAACACCCCTGAAAGGCAGAAATGCCGAGCGGGTAGAAATAAATTAAAAAAAAAGAAGAAGTAAAATCGTTTCAGCTACTTATCTCATTTCTGATTAACTGATGAATAGCTGAGAGTGATAGTGGTGATAAGGGGAGCGATGGAAGGGAAGTGATAGGATAAAAGGCAGGGAAATCGGGGGAATCCGGTGAAACCCTGCCGAGAAAATGCTTTGTCTGCAGGAAATTCCTATTGAACTACCCAAGGATGAAACCCGAGCCGGGGAAGGCGAATGCGCTAGCAACTATGCTCATACTCATCACCGAAAACAAACAGTTGAATAGTAACAATTGAAAGACTGTCCGGATTAAGGATGTAACCAGCAAAATCACTCTTTTACGTCATTTTTCTGATGAGAAGCTTTGAACCCATAGCGTAGACCCACCGACATGTTAACTATTTGAAAATGCGTTTACCAACATAATAGCAAGTAATCACTATGTAATAACAGTGTCGATACGTCAGCTCGCGTTAGGCTCAGTCTGCAATTACGGAGAAGTTTCGATGGAAGGCGACACGGATTGCTGTGGTTCTACGTGCACGAAATTTCATTTACAATAATTTTGACATCAAACAAGAAACTTAAGAAGGTATGCATTCGAAAAAAGTTTGATTTTTTTTGGAACACCCTAGTGGACGTATACGTATTTCGCGTTTTACCAAAGATTCTTGGATTTCGCAAAATTATAGTGTTGAACACACAAATCTGATGGAATAAAATGATCTGGATATTCAGTACATTTGCATGTACTATTAGACACTAGACATCATCCGTGTGATAATAACAATTATGAACGAAACATACATTGCTACTAGAAATGATGTTTGATGCGCTCGCTTGTGTAGTCTATGAGTTATATTCTCAAACTTTTGAAAATTATCTACATCTCTTTATAATTAAATAAATCACTTGGTAGGAAGTCAAACAGCCTAAAATAAACATTTGCATGAGGAAAGGCGTATGTCACCTTCCACAATAGTGTCACAAGATGGTAAAAACAAGAGAAAAGAGAGAAACATATTGTGGGATGCAATTGGGGTTTTCTCTGCCAACAGAGAAAAATAAACTATTTCATATTGAACTATATCGGATTGTGTAAATGGAATGATGACATTTAAATCAGTGAGATTCATAATTCACAAAATGTAACATTAAATCGTTGGGTCCACGAAGACCAAGTCCTCCATGAGAAGAAATTACAAGAGCGTCAGGTTATTCAGTAGTATTATTGTATACTGTCTACACATATTTATAAACTATTTTCTTTTCAGACAAAAATGTGTCTGGGTTCGACCTAAAGGATGATTTAATGTATATGTAATACATAAGGAAATATTTGAGTGAAATAGAAGATGCTAGTAATCTGCGGCAACAAAAATGCTGCCGAACAAAACCACACAAAACAGTTTTCGAGAAAGTATCACGCACACTGTTCAAGAATGAATAATTCATTTTTTCGTGTAAGACTCCAACAAATTAAATATTTTAACAAAAACAGTGTTTGCGAATACTGCAGTAAAACAGTACAACACTTCTTCACATACCAAGAATGTCACTAAAAATTAAATAAAACAGCACATGAATAGCAAGTATTTAATGACGGGTGGCCTCTTACTTGGAGTATTCCTGTTGCATGACGTCAGTTGCGTCAAAAGTAGTGCCAGACATAGTATGAAAATTCAGTCTGCATCCTCTGTCCTAAAACAGACGAAATAACACAGTCAAATATTTATATTTTTCAACCAAAATCGAGGTTTTTCGTGTTTTTTTTATTATTTCCGAGTTCCTGGGATTTAACAAACCATAGTCACCTCTGCTCACACGGTCGGGATCCAAACAGTTTTTATTCATTTTCAGTGCACATTGGAAATTAGTAATATAGATATATTAATATAGATAAAAATCTCCCCAAATATGTGTTAATTGGTCAAATTCTTATTTAAACGTATATACATGTCAAAACGCATCAAAGATAGCAATACTATACATTATTATACATCTTTCTGTCTTGAACAATCACAAACAAAGAATAGTGAGATGAAGTGGAATAGGGGGAGGCGATAGATTAATTGATTTATTGCTTATGTGGTTTCATAGTACTTCAACTCTTGTGGTAATTAGTTCCGTGGTGCATAATTTTCCCCGGAGGTGGTGGTGATCCTGTCTATTGGAACATGAGATCAGGCGCCAACATCAACGGTAGCTGGCAGGTATTCCTACCTCCAGATACCTCTGCCAGTAGGGCATAGTCGGGAGAGGGTCGGGTCTCCTGACGTTAGTGTTGCTGCAGTGCATGTAAGTGTAAGTGTATGAAAGGAAGGGGAAAGGATAGGTCAAGGAAGGAGAATGAAAGATCGCGTGCGGTCTGTGACCCGTTTGTTAGAGTACTGCCCGGGCGTTCGTCTGGTGTTGATCGGAGAAACCACACAAATCTACCAATCGGAGCAGCTCGCCGCGCGAATTCTCCTCCACACAGCGACTGGGGAAGGCGAAGCGAAGAGGCTGAACGCATGTGGGGAGGATGTAACTGTCGGTGAGTTAAGGCGTAGAGAAAAACAACGAAATCCGACATCTGATAGAGAAAATGTTTTAAACGCTCACAGAATTTTATTTATTTTAGTAATTCATTACGAACAAATACTCAGATAGTACGATGAGGGCATGATGATCGATAAGCGTTTTCGTTAGTACAGGAATTCTCATGATTTATTTGTTAATTTGGGATTATCGCATAGCTATTTATACAACTGGGTAATTTGAATGAAAACGTGAAAATAACAGAGTATTTGATTTTCTATCTCGTATGTTCTAGATATATATATTACGCAGTCCAAACCACAAAATTCTATGTATATTGGTGTGTAGGCTATAAACGTGGTGATCTTCTAGCATAAAACCTTCCTTCTAATCCCGAAGAATTCTAAACTATTAACGGCGCTCATTACGAACTTGAAATGTTCTCATGTAAATCCATTCAGTCGAGGGAGCAGAATTATTCCTCGTGGGATGATATCTTCCAATCCGAAACCGGTACCCGGACGAGTCGAGTGTGGAAACCGGTGTGAACTGCCGAACTGCTGCGTTACTGCCATATCGCCACCGTCCAGCAGCAATATCAAACTGCCACCGTCGCTGCCCGAAACAACTACACCGGGGTCCAAGTACCTGTAGCCTCTACCATAAAAACCTTGCCACCCTCTCCGAGATCACAGGTGCGGGTCCCGGACTTTTAGCTCAAAGAGCTGCGTTTAGTGAGAAGCGGCCTGACGGTTTATGTCTGTTTGGGGATGTGTGGGAGGGGACAGATCGGAGCCGAGAAGAATATAGGATAGAGAAGATAGAGAAGACCAGGATGAAGGAAGGATGGGGAGGTGCAGAGCAAGGCGGCGGCGGTCACAACGGAGCCGATTTTGCCCGAAATTTCGGTCAGCCGTTTTTGTCCGACGTACCGATTTCGCTCAAGCACTTGATGGTGAACAAGAATGGTGAAAATGAACCTAAAAGACCTCTGCCGACTGCGTCTGAAAACTTCGGCTGTCGCACGAAGATCTGGTTTGTTTGGTTTTGTCCGTCGGCCGACCAAACTTTCGGCCTATAACGGGTCCAATATGAGAATCGACCGATTGAATTCCGCGGTTAGGTGTCCATACCCCCCTGCTCCCACTTAATCCCCTCTCAGAAAAGGTAAATCCCGTTTGCATCCCGACCTATGTTTTGGGATCGGAAAGGAGGAAACAATTGAGCTAATTTCCCACTGAGTAACGCAAATAGATGTTCTCGCTTCTGACGAGAGGAGACCTCAATCGTACACTAGTGATCATATCAGAATCATTGGAACTGAATATAATCTCACTATAATATAATTATTTTAATTCTGCATATTTTAAGTTCCATGATCCCCTTTCTCCATCTCCTTGAAGCAACCCACGCATTACGCGCAGACATCAGTTAAAAAAAAAAAAGAATATTCAAAAGGTTAAATTCCGGAAGAAGCAGTATTCTTTCTCGATCGGACCATTACAATACATAAGAAAACAGAGTAATATCCTCAAGTATAAAAGCGAAAGAACTATCTTGAGTCAGGAGAGAGCTCTTCCTTGTTCTCACGTTGAAAACCGAAGAAGGTGCAATCGGCCTATGACATATTAGGAAGAAAAGTATGTGACCAAAGGATGGACACGTCCAAAATGGTGTTATGGTGTGGTCATGTTTTTCATGGAGGGGGCTTGCACTCCTTATTGTTTTGTGTGGCACTATAACGGCACAGGCCTACGTTGATTTTTTAAACACCTTCTTGCTTCCCACTGTTGAAGAGCGATTCGGGAATGCATCTTTCAACACGATCGAGCAACTGTTTATATTGTACGGCCTGTGGCATAGTGATTTCACGTCTATAACATCCCTGTGATGGACTGACCTGTACAGAGTCCTGACTTCAATCTTATCGAACACCTTTGGGATGTTTTGGAACGCCGACTTCGCACCAAACCTCACCGACCTACATCGATGCCTCTCCACAGTGCAACACTCCGGGAAGAATGGGTTGACATTCCCCAAGAAACCTTCTAGCACCTTATTGAAAGTATGCTTGCGAGAGTAGAAGTTGTCATCAAGGTTAAGGATGGGCCAACACCCTATTGAATTCCAGCATTACCGGTGGAGGGCGCCACGAACTGGTAAGTCATTTTCAGCCCCTCCCCGGACCCTTTTGATCACATAGTGTATGTGAAAAGCCCAGAAAAAGTTAACCACTGGATTCAATCGGGAAACGTCCGATTGAGATGAGCAAAGAAGGTCGGAGCGAAGAGGGAGACGCGGGTCATCGAAGTGATTGGAGAGACGGGAGAGAAGAAGAGAAAAGGCTAAAGCAGTGTAGGAAGAAAATTACTGTCGTGAAAGTAGTTATGAAAGAGAATAACGAAGCAGAGCAATAGAGAAGAATAAACATTTGGATAAAGAAAAAACTCATGTGCAATGCCTTGTGTAAATGACGGTGATTCAAAAAAGATTAATAAGGGTAATGTGAGGTTTTTGACACAATCAATTTGTTTGTTATTTAAGGTCGTATCAACTACTAGGTCATTAGCGACCACTATTGCGTGTAACGGTATGGTAACTGTGAGGGTGACACGATATGATGATGATAGGGGGTGAAAGGACGAACAAAATACAACCATGCCCGAGGCGGGACTCGAACCCGCGAACCTTCGATCCGAGATCGCTACGGCACTACTGCCTTAGCGATCTCCGCCATCCGGACTGGCTATCGAGAATTTGATACGGCCAATTGTATTCGATCCTCTTGAGCATTTTCAAGTCGAGGGGGAGGCTCGTGTGTTCGTCCTCCGCGAATAGCGTAAAACATCCTTAAATCCATCAATCGCTAAATTTTCATGAATTTTTGTCAAAATGCAGATACAAAACACACTTTTAATATTTTAATTGTCGTAACTACAACTGAAGTGAAGTACCTATTCAAGTATGTGTATGAAAAAGGAATATCACCTTCATATTGTTTAGTGCACTCCCTTCTAAAGATGGATATTACAGCACATCAGTGATATTTAACAGGCGTATTTAACAAACATTTTATCCACTTGCTTAATTTAAAAACGTAGATTTAGTAGTTATTTGGTACAAATGTAGTAGTTACGTGATCGCATTAAAAATTTGTGAATCAACTGAAATCTGTACAGCGCATTTCACACGTATTCAGTATGTTTCAGTTGTTTATTTTTTTAAAGTAGTAGTGAAAGGGGTCAGTTATGTTGGAAACACCGCGAGTGATGTAGCGAGGAAGGACTGATTGTCGCGGAGGGGGAGAAGCGGAATGAGGCATCCGTTGCAGGACCGGAAGGGGCAGATATGAGAAGAAATGAAAAAAACGGAAAGCGGAGAAAATGACCTGTGGAGGATCTGAAAGGAACGTCGTGACAGGAGATGGGGGGATGAGCAGGAGCGGGTCAGTAGAGGAGGAAAGTGTAGTGCAGTGAGGGAGGGCTCATGGGTGAGCCAGGGCGGGAGGGGATGGGTGAGGAGAGGGACGGCGGGCGTAGCAATTTGCGTGCAACACCATGAGAGGGGTAGGGAGGATGGGTAGGGGCGGGTCAGTAGGGGAGGACAGTGTAGTGCAGTGAGGGAGGGCTCATGGGTGGGCCAGGGCGGGAGGGGATGGGTGAAGAGAGGGACGGCGGGCGTAGCAATTTGCGTGCAACACCATGAGAGGGGTAGGGAGGATGGGTAGGGGCGGGTCAGTAGGGGAGGAAAGTGTAGTGCAGTGAGGGAGGGCTCATGGGTGAGCCAGGGCGGGAGGGGATGGGTGAAGAGAGGGACGGCGGGCGTAGCAATTTGCGTGCAACACCATGAGAGGGGTAGGGAGGATGGGTAGGGGCGGGTCAGTAGGGGAGGAAAGTGTAGTGCAGTGAGGGAGGGCTCATGGGTGGGCCAGGGCGGGAGGGGATGGGTGAAGAGAGGGACGGCGGGCGTAGCAATTTGCGTGCAACACCATGAGAGGGGTAGGGAGGATGGGTAGGGGCGGGTCAGTAGGGGAGGACAGTGTAGTGCAGTGAGGGAGGGCTCATGGGTGGGCCAGGGCGGGAGGGGATGGGTGAAGAGAGGGACGGCGGGCGTAGCAATTTGCGTGCAACACCATGAGAGGGGTAGGGAGGATGGGTAGGGGCGGGTCAGTAGGGGAGGAAAGTGTAGTGCAGTGAGGGAGGGCTCATGGGTGAGCCAGGGCGGGAGGGGATGGGTGAAGAGAGGGACGGCGGGCGTAGCAATTTGCGTGCAACACCATGAGAGGGGTAGGGAGGATGGGTAGGGGCGGGTCAGTAGGGGAGGAAAGTGTAGTGCAGTGAGGGAGGGTTCATGGGTGGGCCAGGGCGGGAGGGGATGGGTGAAGAGAGGGACGGCGGGCGTAGCAATTTGCGTGCAACACCATGAGAGTGGTAGGGAGGATGGGTAGGGGCGGGTCAGTAGGGGAGGAAAGTGTAGTGCAGTGAGGGAGGGCTCATGGGTGGGCCAGGGCGGGAGGGGATGGGTGAGGAAAGGGACGGCGGGCGTAGCAATTTGCGTGCAACACCATGAGAGGGGTAGGGAGGATGGGTAGGGGCGGGTCAGTAGGGGAGGAAAGTGTAGTGCAGTGAGGGAGGGCTCATGGGTGAGCCAGGGCGGGAGGGGATGGGTGAGGAGAGGAACGGCGGGCGTAGCAATTTGCGTGCAATACCATGAGAGGGGTAGGGAGGATGGGTAGGGGCGGGTCAGTAGGGGAGGAAAGTGTAGTGCAGTGAGGGAGGGCTCATGGGTGGGCCAGGGCGGGAGGGGATGGGTGAGGAGAGGGACGGCGGGCGTAGCAATTTGCGTGCAACACCATGAGAGGGGTAGGGAGGATGGGTAGGGCGGGTCAGTAGGGGAGGAAAGTGTAGTGCAGTGAGGGAGGGCTCATGGGTGGGCCAGGGCGGGAGGGGATGGGTGAGGAGAGGGACGGCGGGCGTAGCAATTTGCGTGCAACACCATGAGAGGGGTAGGGAGGATGGGTAGGGGCGGGTCAGTAGGGGAGGAAAGTGTAGTGCAGTGAGGGAGGGCTCATGGGTGGGCCAGGGCGGGAGGGGATGGGTGAAGAGAGGGACGGCGGGCGTAGCAATTTGCGTGCAACACCATGAGAGGGGCAGGGAGGATGGGTAGGGGCGGGTCAGTAGGGGAGGAAAGTGCACTGCAGTGAGGGAGGGCTCATGGGTGGGCCAGGGCGGGAGGGGATGGGTGAAGAGAGGGACGGCGGGCGTAGCAATTTGCGTGCAACACCATGAGAGGAATAGGGAGGATGGGCAGGGATGGGTCGGCAGGGGAGGAAAGTGTACAAGGAGGGAGGGCACATGGGTGGGCAAGGGCGGGAGGGGATGAAGAGAGAACGTAGCAATATGCGTGCAACACCATGAGAGGGGTTGGGAGGATGAGCAGCGGAGCGGTGGCACATGGGAGGGAGGGTGGGCGAGCAGGGGAGGGGAGGTGCGAACAGTGACGAGGAGGGGACGGGAGGCCCGCGGCCAGACCGTAAAAGCCCACGCACGGCGGCGGTGAGCGCCGCCGCGCGCTTCCAAATTATCTTTACGCGTGGACAGCCCGGAATGAGTCATTACGGGCGAGATTATTTTATAGATTGGCCATTAGCGCATTGTGGGCGCGCGGGCCGGGCAATCGCGGGGCGCGTCCGCAGACGTTTACCTTGCTTTTACTACTGCGCGCGAGCGCCGCGCCGCGCCGCGCCGCGTTTTAACGATTCCCGCCTCGCGGCTCTGGCCCGCCCGCGACCCGCCACGCTCCTCATAATGCCACACAAGGCACAAATAATTCACTCCACCCCACGTCGCAATAAATTGATGGATTCGGTATTTAAAGCGCGTCTACTGCTAAGGTCCAGTAAGTGTAGTGTCTGTTTATCGTGGGATGTGGCGGTGTTATCCAGCGCCGACCTACATGTTGGCTTGAGGGTTTTGTCCCAACCATGTATTTTCCACGAGGCAAACGCTCGTGATAATGTAACTCAAGGCACAAATAACTCACTCCACCCCACGTCGCAATAAATTGATGGATTCGGGATTTAGAGCGCGTCTACTGCTAAGGTACAGTAAGTGTAGTGTCTGTTTATCGTGGGATGTGGCGGTGCTATCCAGCGCCGACCTACATGTTGGCTTGAGGGGTTTTGCCCAACCATGTATTTTCCACGAGGCATACGCTCGTGATAATGCCACAAAAGGCACAAATAATTCACTCCACCTCACCTCGCAATAAATTGGTTGATTAGTGATTTAGCGCGTCTACTGCTAAGGTTAGGTAAGTGTAGTGTATGTTTATCGTGGGAGGTGGCGGTGACCTTCCCCTGCTGAACGGCGCTCTCTGGCGCCGACCTACATGTCTGCTTGAGCTTTTTTTCTTCACCAACCTGTTGTTTTCCATGGTACACAATCCCAGGGATAAGTTATAAGTGGTCTTCCGGTGTGTGTGGTAGTGTAGTGCATGTAAGTGTAAGTGTGTGTAAGTAAGGGGTGAGGACAGGACAAGGATGAGGATGAGGAAGAAAGGATATTGCAAGGTCCGTGATCCGTTTGTTGGAGTACTTCTCTGGCATTCGAATGGTGTTTAACGGAGAAAACCCCTGATCAGAGCATTCGACCTCTGTAATTCGCTTACAGACAACGACGTAACTTGACCTACCTATACATCTACTGTCAAAAATCCTGCCACCTCGCGACTCGAACCCTGCCACCTCCCGGCAACGGGCACTGCACTGTCACCAGTTGATGCTCTAAGCCACCTTTACTGATGCAACGCTCAGCATAACGTGTCACAAGGCGAAAATAATTCAGTCCTACCTAATTTATGCATTATTTTCTAAATTATTTTAACACATGTACACAGGGAAAAAGAATGATTGAGTGGAGTTGGGGAATGGAGGGAGCAATGCATGAATATCTCTACGTTCTCTCGCATCTTGGCCATCGTTTGCGACCCCTTGTATTCCCAGATAAAAAATAAACAACAATAACTCCATTTCCACCTCACAATAAATTAATGATGTGTAGATGGAATTCCTTAGAGTCCAGCTTTTTAGGTACTTACATTTTTTTGTTTTTCTATGTTCAGTTCTCAAAATATTTATCTTCGTGAATTAGGGCAATTTGATTATTTCAATAGAACGAAGAACTCATTGTACATCATTGTACAATGAACGGAGAATGTCTCAAAAATGCTGGATTTAATCTTGTTACATAAAATCTGATTGAAGATTCAATTTCATAAAGAAATTACCATGTCCTCTGCCGTTTGCAAACTGCTTAAAAAATTCCAATATTCTATTAAGTTAAGTGTTTTTTCTCAGTGCCAGGTGATTGTTTCAGTCCTAATAGCTGTCCTGTTGAGTCTTTTCCAAAACTACTGTAAGAATCCGCATTTTCGAGAAAAAATGAATCGAGTTAAAAAGATAAAACTCTGAAATAAGTACATATTTCCATAGTTGTATGATGAAGTATTTAAAGGATTTCTAAGGCAAATTTGTTATTAGTATTACATATGTATTCTGTGGATGTCATTTCCTAACATAATATATTGTTTGGTAAAGACTTCAACAATAACTATTTCCTTCAATTTAATATATTTAGAATTCCATCTCCTGTGGCAAAGTTTTTCATGTTTACTTCCTGTCATATTATTTACGTAGTATAAAAAATATTCCAAAGAGATTTTTTTCAAGTCAATCCCTCATAACAAACTCGTGGATAGTACTTGCTTCTATATTCTAAATTACGTTCTCCAACAGTGTGTAATCAGATTCCATGAGTTGTATGTCCCTAATACAGAAAAATATTTTTTTCTGCAAACCGTCCGCCAGTCCGTCCGTCCATCCGTCCGTCAGTCCGTCAGTCCGTCCGTCCGTCAGTCCGTCCGTCCGTCAGTCCGTCCGTCCGTCAGTCCGTCCGTCCGTCCGTCAGTCCGTCCGTCCGTCAGTCCGTCCGTCCGTCCGTCAGTCCGTCCGTCAGTCCGTCCGTCAGTCCGTCCGTCAGTCCGTCCGTCAGTCCGTCCGTCAGTCCGTCCGTCCGTCAGTCCGTCCGTCAGTCCGTCAGTAAACAATGCTATCTGTTAAATTGCAAGTAAGATGTTCTCTAAATTGATATTCCTCAATCGACCTGATGTCGGAGGCTCTTGTATTTCAACCAAATAATTTGATTTTGGGAGATACTTTGAGAAAATTTGGAAATGGGTTTATACAAACATGGCACCCCATTTTTTAAATTTTTTCTCCAATATAGCAAAGCATCCTTATGAAAGTGGAGTAGTTCTGATTTTCATTAAATTCTTACCTGAATTTTTGAATATTGCAAAAGTTTGCATTGATAGCGGCGATTACCTAGAACTTCAGTATTAAATCTAGAGATTTTTTCTGAAATCTGTTCTTCAAAATTAGAGATTTAAATAAGACAATGTTCATTTTTTAAAAAAAAATATAAGTAACTTTCGCTATTTTGTTGAAATAAATGCAACAATTTTAATTACAAGATTTTCTCAAAAATTGCTCTAAATGTTTTCTTTGTCAGTTTCAGTGATGAAGAAAACTCCGCGAAGAAAAGTTGCAAAGAATCAATTTCCTTTGCAAAAGTTGCTTAAGTTTCAAGTATTTTTAGAGTCATCATTTCGAAGTTAAACCTTTAAATGCCAATTTAATCAATTGGCGTAGATCTGATTTTCGTTACATTCTTACCTGAATTTTTTTAAATTGCAAAAGTTTACATTGTTAGCGGCGAAAACCAGAACGGTATAAGCTCTGATAAATTCTAGGAAAAACATGTTTATTGTAGGTTAATTTCAGTTGCAATGTATTTTCTTGGTTTTAATAATAAAACAAATAACCAACGACTTTACAGTGAAATTGACTTAAATAGTCATCTCAGAGTTTATACATTGTCACTTATATCGATCTGGTTTTCATTAATTCATATTAGAAGTTTTTGTTTAATACTTTCGGATAATTTTAAATGCAGTAGTAAAAAGTTATATATTACGTAACTAAGATTTTTTCAAATCTGCAAAATTGTCCTTCGTTTGTTTTTTTTTGTTTTTTTTTACTTTTCTCTCTCTCACGAGACCGAATTTCGTTAAAATCTGATTATTCGAAAACTATAAATGTTTCACATTTTTAAAGCTTCAGGAAGGTTGTTAAGCCATCTTTGGTCATAGAAGTAGTGGTTAAATGAAGTGATTGTTAAAACTGAGTTCAAATTCCAGCGAAGTCAAACCGGGAGAGCTAAATCAGAGCATCAACTGATGTCACTGCAGTGTCTCTGACCCGGAGATCCTAGGTTCGAGTTTCGGTGGTAAGATTTTTGACATTAGCTAATTTAGCTAAATAAGTAGGTCGAATTCAGTCGCTGTCTGGAGGAGAATTCTAGCGACCGCCTGCTCTGATCAGTTGTTTTCTGTGGTTTCTCCGATCAACACCAGGCGAATGCTGGAGCAGTTCCCAAACAAACGGGCCACGGACCGCGCGCGATCTTTCGATCCTTTTCCCTGTCCTACCTACACACACATGTTCTATACCACTACAGGCCGGGAGTCGGGAGTTCAGAGCTTGACCTAGCTGGGGCGGCGCTCAGCTGGTGGAAGATACTTGGTTGCGGAAAAAACCGCTAGCCGACAGGGAGATCTGAGTCATATCTTACCATCCAGCGAGGGAAGAGAACCGCCACCTCCCGAGGTGTAAAAACCTACACTGCACTTACGGTACTAATGATCTTCGCAGTTGATGCGCCCGGAATTATTAATCAATCAATCAACATGGGTGGTGAAATATTTTTGCAGGTTGAAAACACCTTAGCAGGTTGATATAGAATATAATATTATGTAAGAGATACAAATACAGGAAAAAGTGCGGGCAGCAGTAGGAGCACTAGCTTAGATCTCCAAAGTAGATAAAAACAGAACCGTTAGTGGCGAGATGGCCGATCATTGATAGATTTGGCGATGACCAAGCAAAATAAAGAAAACTAGTCACCTGCTACAGCAAAATTGCTGCTGAATAAAACTACACACAATTATTTTTCACTCAGAGCACTGCTGAAGGACGGAAAACAAAATGCTCTCTTGAAACTGTCCAATAAATTAAAGACTGTAACAGAAATATACTACAATTCGCGAATCCTAAAATATCACGCATATACGAATAATAAGTAAATCCCACCCACGTCATTCTTCTAAGCCTCTCTTCATTCATCTAGGTATTTTACCATTACCTTGTTTCTTCATATATGATTCAGTGTTTTTTGTCAAAAATGACCTACTTAAGGGCGGGAATATATTTTCAGCAAACGCCGTTGTCTATAACTACAACACTCGACGAAGTAATCATATTCATCAGGTGACAGTATCAACAGATCACTACAAACAATTCACATATAATACATGTACATTATTTTACAACACCTTGCCAGATGACATTAAAGGATTAAATACCATACAAAAGTTTAAGTCCTAAGTAAAACCTTTTCTGCTGCACAACTGTTTCTATACAATTAGAGACTATACCGAGCATCCAAAAGAAATGTAATATTAATTTTAACAATGACATTTAATGCATTTTATACCATTTGTATTGTGTAATTGTAAAGAACCTGTAACAAGTATTGTACTTCAGCTTCTGGGTCAATGACCCCCATCTCGATCAGGTTTTCGTCCAGTTTCCCTGATCCTGGACTGATTTGCTTCTGGACATAAATGTAACTTCAAATTAACTTCTCCTCATATCACTTCACACACAGTTTTTAACTGTTTTGGACGTAAATAAATAAACATGGTATAGTGTGAATACAGTTTAACCGGTCTTGACATATCAAGGGTATCAAACAGTTGTTCTTCCAAAATGTATAACGTGCATAGGAAATATTTCAAGGGGGGTGTTTGTTTCCTCAGAGCCTTGCCGTCACATGTTCTAAGCTACATCGTAAGCAGTGACGTAATGAGTATGAGAATTCGGTCGGTATGCAGAATGAGAATACAAGCAATAACGCAATCAAATATTTGCATTCTTAAATCAATATAGAAAATGATTCTTCAGACTTGTACTTTTCCCGGGGTCCTGAATATCTAAAAAATCAATTTCACCTCTCAATTGTCCGGATACTGCATAGGTTTATTTGAATTTCTGCAGTCCCTGACGTTAGTATAACATGATGCATCATAAGAATGATATTTCGAATACCCAAACTTTCTGGCGCTTCACATACAGATTCGGATACTCGACAGGTCTTGCGATGGCTACGCAAAAATATCTCGTGTTGCCACAGACAATGTTTAATGTCATTTCAATTTTTAGATTTTCATGATATATGATACCTGAAAAGTTCTAATTTTTCTCTGAGAGTAAAATTATGAATATCTGTTTTAATTACACCTTGTAATGACATTGCTGACAGAATAGATAACACAAAAATGTAGCCATTCGAGTTAGCTTATAAAATTGATCTGTTCAGTTTCTCCCTGACTTAGCTAGTTACTCCTTATCTTTGCCAACACGATGAGCACACTGCGGAACTTGTTTTGGAATTGCCTTTCTTCGTGACGTTTGCCCAAGGCAACTCAGCTCTTTCTTCCACTATAAATTCTGTACGTATTGTTACTCAAAACAAAACTACTGAAACACAACTGCAATTACTGAAAAGGTAGTATACAAAATAAGTAATCAGAATCGTATAGTATAAAATTATTTTCTCAAGAACACCAAAATCACATTAAAAATCCAAGGTTGTAATCAGACAGATTAAAATCCAACCAACTCCAGCTGATTGTATCGAGAGCAACTGAAGTTAATGACTGGCGGGCACAGTATGAACTCGCGATTTGGGCGTCCTCGCGATACGATCGCCCTGCCACCTGGCGACGGAGTGCGGAGGTCGAGCAACGCCTCCGGAATTCGGCATGATTTATCGTCGTTTGTTAGGCTCGTTGTTTGGAAGTTATGAAACCTTTCCGTTTCCATTGTTGTTCTGCGTGCTATGCGATGACATGCAATCAAGATATCATTCAATGACGTTTTCGTAAGAACAGAAATGTCTTTGTAATGTATCGATTCTATCTGCGGGGCATGCACTGCGGTGCGAGCGCCGGGAGGAGCTTATCCCATCGAACGGAAGGTTAAGCCCAGGACCGTTCGCTGGAAAACAATCGATGAGGCTTATTCGGAAGGAGTTAGTGCAGCCAGCAAGCGCTTAATGGCAATTAGAGCGTGTTTCAGCATACCGTAGGTCTTTAGAAAGATTTCGGGCAATCTATGCAAGTACAATTCTGGGTGTGCGCTTATCAGTGTGAATATTAAATGGGAGGTACAATCTTCCATTGGCTTGATTAGTAAAGGAAGATTTTTGTTGTTAAAACGGTATTGTATTCATTACATTTTTGGTAGTTCTTATCACTAATGAAGTATTGAACAAGAACTTAAGATCTTTTTCATTCGTCATTAACTTCGCATTTCTTTCAGAAGTAATTAACTTAAACAAGCATAATTCTTAAAGAACAAGTTTTCGAACATATTGCATTTAGCAACCACAGTCAAGATATTTTTGAAAAGTTCACAAATAAAATGGAATAAATAGTATGAAAGCATGAAGACTGTGTATATTACGGAATCTGTCTAATTCGTGATGTATGAATGTATTTGGCATTTTAGGGACGGATTGATCCAACTTTTGCCAGCTAGCGATGTTCCTAGGTCTGACCCCTGTTTATATTTATTATCTACGCCTAGGTAGAGAAAATGTGGCAACCATGACGTATTCCTATCACCGTGTCTAGCGTATTTGGCTTACATGAGCTTTCTTTCATCACAGAGTTGTATAAACTATGACGATCGTATTAGAAAGCTAGAGCACTACTTTTCCTCCGATAATTCCTGATTGAAGCTGATAATGAACACAATATCCATAAAAGTGGATAAAGTTTGAAATAGAAACAGCCTTGAAACATACATTGGAATTACGCCAAATGATGTGCACATTAGCCAACAGACAGGGTAGGCGAAGTACATTACTGTAAAATATCAAGTATAGAAAGCAAAAGAAAAATTATGAACCCGGCATTAGGGTGACGGTGAAAAGTTTCTTAGGTTACTAAAAGACAAGGAGTGTAGTTTCGACTTCCACTGTGTTAGTCACAAAACCATAATTCTATTTGTGTGAAAAGTTAAACTCACAAAAATTTTAAACACGTACATTGCTGTAGTACAGGGAGAAAAAGTAAAAATTGTACAAGATGCCAGTAAATTTCTAAGATTTAATACAAAGAAAGTTCGTATAAACGAATTCAATTTTATTGTTAAATCTTATTTCTTTAATAAAAATGTTATCATTGTATCTATTGGGGATTGTTCAATGAGACTTTAGCAACAACTCGCCGAAGATTCTATTTATGATTTCTAGAAATGATATTACTATCTTTATCTGCAACATCTTTTATGGACAGGTTTCGTCACGAAACCTTTCAACTTCAATTGAAATTAAAGAATCCATCCTACCTATAATTTCTTAAGGTTTCGTATAAATAAAAAGAACTATCGTACACGTAATATATACCTTATTGTAGAATATTTTTGTAGTAGTAAAAGTTTCATACCATAAAAATATGCTTAATCGAACGACATAAAATTATGGACGTGTTTTAACTTACGTTTATAAGGGCATCTTGTCATTTGTCATTGGTTTTTTCTGCACACTTTTGTTGGTGGAATATAAGTATTCAAATTAAAAATAATAGTATTTATTCTGTCAATAAAATTTGTTTCAAATAATGTACGAAAAGTAAATTTCCTCAAACAATACATTATTTCACACAATTCTTACACAGATATTCCATTATTTTGAAAGTGCTATTACTTAATTACGTCTATATTCATACATTCACATTTTTATAGACAACGGAAATATTTTTACTAGTAGAATATGCCATTATAATTATGACAAATACGCCATAATATATTTTACGTTACATAATATTAAATATATTAATAATAAAATCAATAATAATTACAATGATTTTAAAAGCGGCGATAAAAATGGTCATGGTCCCGTTGACCGCACGTCTAGGTCAATTGAAAGTGACTCAACATTTACCTTCTTACTGCTCAAGTTAGACCTCATAACTAATCACACAAATTAATATCCCCCAATTCATCGAAGACCGTGATTATCAAGTACCGATCATACATAAAACCCAACTGGTCGAGGCAAACTTCAAGTTAACAACTGTCATCAACCCAAGCCGTACCAATATTTCCTCTTTCCGACACGGCTTGCACCCAGATTGCTATGACAGGAACTAATTACCGCACGACGTGACGATAGATCGCTCGCAGGTGTAAAAATCCCAGAACGGACCTATCACCCTGCATGGCGACGAGCGGGTTGCGGTAAGACTGCCGGATAGCAAGTGTCGTCTGGCGATAGGCTTCCGATTGAAATTCCGAGTCGAGATGGGCCGCCATCTCGATAAGCGCGAGCGGCGATGCGCAGCGCGATAGTCGCGCCCTCTCGCGCCGACACCGGCCCCGGGCAGCGCGTGAGCCGCGTGGAATAAGCAGCCGCCTTTCTGGTGCTCCGGCCTCCGCATGTCGCTTGTCTTGGATTTTTTTGGCACACTTTTGCTTGTGGAATGCAAGAATTCCCATTAAAATAATAATATTTATATTGTTAATGAAATTTGACTCAAATAATGTATGACAACTCAATTTCCTCTGGCAATACTTTATTTCACACAATTATTATATAGATAATGCATTATTTTGAAAGTACTATTACTTAATTATTTACGACGGACATGGCCATTGCGGTGGCTAAACGTGCAAGACAGCTACGCTTCAGTGAGTAGTTAGGGTTTCCGGGATCGTCAGCGGCTTAGCCCTGTTGAGTTTAACTCCGAGTCGCTGCCTCTGCAACGACTCCGACTGGGATAACTGAGTTCGAGACCCGCCGGTGGTGGATTTTCGACACGAGTTACAAAGCCAGGTCGAACGCAGCTGCTGTATGCAGGAGGCCGGCTGCTCTGACTGCTAATTCTCCGTGGATTCTACGATGAATACCAGGCAATATTTCCTTCCCGTTCGCTGCCCATTCCTCTCCATTATTCACACACACACACACATATATACACTCCCACACAAATCGAGGGGCCAATCGGGACCTTAGGACGTAGAAAAAGAATAGTATCTTCTTTTAGCTATGCTTAGGGTTTGTCCCTTCTGGGTAAGTGTCCTGCTGGGAAAGATATTTGCAGACGGGAAATATATTCGAAGGTGAGGTGTAGGTTGTCGCCGGATCTCACTACACATCGGGGAGAAAACCGTCACCTTCCGTTATAAAGCTTTCATTACACTAACATGACTAATAAGTACAGGAAATGACGTGACTGAGATCATCAATCAACGGCTTATGTCATTAGACCCGTAAGTTTAATACATGTTATGGCCTGGCAGTAGCGGAGTTTCTCCATCCTCCCTGGAAGCGGAGATTTGGCGCTGACCTACACGCTGGCTTACACGGGTTTTCTTCTCCAGGTATCTCCTGCGCTCTAGAAATCTCCAGCAACTTAATTTGACCTAGCTATATATTAGCTAATGTCGAAACTCTCCCATCAAAAGAACTCGAACCGTTAGGCCTCGCGGTTCAGAAACGCTGGTATCACTGAGCCGCTTTACCCTGTGCTGTTGTTGTGGATTTCAGTCAGGTATCAGTGTGGATACTATTGAATGGTTTTGGTTAAGATTGTTAGATTTTGATATTAGATAGCAAATGGAATTAGGACAGACTAGGAGGCGGGGCTCTGAGCTAGCGTTGTGGATTTCAGTCCACCGGAGCGCGTGTTGCTAGAAGATTGAACTGTTGTAGTTACGCCTTAGGTTGCCACACGACCCGTTTAAAAAGCCTTAGGTGTGCCTAGCACTGCTTTGTCAGATGTGCCATCCTGAACGTGCGAAACAATATGGCTATCGACATGGCACCAGTATTTCTACAGTTACAAGAGGTTTGGGATCAACAAATGGAGAATACGGACTACCATTCTAGACGTCGCAACCAGCTTAGTTCCGTTTAACAGGTCCCTAACAATTTTACAGGAAGCTGTAATAATTTTAAATTAACGAATGTTAAGTTATACGATAGCAGAAATGAATTATTTGACACATATTAATGTACCAATGTTTTCTCTTCCATAAACGCAGCCCGTCTCCAACATATTTCAACGAACTGTTCATTTGGTAATGAAATCTGTCGGGCTGATCACATGTCACATAGAAACTACCGTCAGTCCCGCTGAACGCCTCAAAAACCGTACGCCCGCCTGTTATTTATTTATTTCTTTTCCCCCTCCCTCTCAGAGATTTCACACTTCCCCGCGGCCGTCAGCGCGGCATCGGTTACTAATAATCCTGTCGGCGGCCGCGCGGGAAAATCGAACGATAAATTACGAGCCGCTGGAGGAGTCGCGACGCGAGCGCCGCGCGCGGGTTGAAAGTTCATTACGAACGCGGCCGCAGGGCCAAGGGAACCGTCCGTACGCACGGGAGAGAGAACGGCGACAGCTGGGCGTCGACCGGGGCGGCGAGCGCAGACCAACGGACGACGCTCTGGAGAGCGTGCGACAGGGAGAGCGTGCGGAAACGATAAGGAGAGCGTACAGAAAAGGAGGGATGTTGCGTAGACACGGCGGAAACGTTAGCAAGAGCGTGTGGAAACGACCAGACTTCAGAAGGGAGTGCGTGAAGAGTCTTGAAGGCCGTCCGCTGAGAAATCGTGTGTAGACGACCGGACGACGTCTGGGCGAGTGAGACCAACGGAAGACGCTCTTGCAAGCGTGCGATAGGGCGAGCTTACGAAAACGATGAGCCGAGCGTCCGTAAAAGAAGAAAGATCGTACCGAAGGTGTTAGGAAGAGCGTGCGTTGGCAGCGGCAGGAAGAGCCTGTGGAAACAACCAGACTACACCAGGGAGAGCGTGCAGAGACTTACCGGACGACCAGGAAAACGTGAGGAGACGACTGGGCGATGGCGGGAGACGACCGGACAACGGCTAGGAGAGCGTTGGTAGACCACCGGACAAAGGTCCCGAGAGCATACGGAGTCGACCGGACGTCCGTTAGAAGAGCGTGAGACGACCGAAAAACGACCGTAAAAAGAGCGTACGCGGACGCCCGGGTGACAGCTGGAACAGCGTGCGGGTCGTCCTGTTGGTGACAGGGAAGAGCGTGCGGTTAAACATCCCTTCATTTCTTCAACCTCGTTCCAGGAGGACTTTGTCAAAAAAAAATCATCCGGTGACGGCCGGGAGAACATGCGTAGACGATCGGATGACGGCTGGAAGAGCGTGTACTGACGACCGGACGACGGCCAAGAGAGCTTGTGGAGACGACCAGACACTTGCCGGGAGAGCGTGTGGACATGTGGAGACGACCGGATGAGGACCGAGGGAGCGTGCGGAGACGACTGGACGACAGTTGGGAGAGCGTGTGAATGAGGCGAGTCGTCGGGGGGAATGTGCGGAGACATCCAGGCGACAATCGGGGCAGGAGGTGCTAGTAGAGGCAGTGCTCCAACGCGTCAGGAAACTTTGACACACGACGAGTAGTTTAACTAGCCTGCAACTAAGAGAACTACTAACCTAAACGCATGTATGTATGAACTTGGCGCGACAGCCCGTGAACGGGCTTAAGCCTACTGGTGACGTCCTTGCCTCGCGGCCATGGATTAAGGGGGGTACGTGTGGTTAACACGTCGACATCGCCACACCGCATTCCAGTCTTCTCAAGCTGAGAAGTGAATTTCTCATCGTCAGACAGCAACATATACCGAGACATTGCACACTATCATCTTGCCTTGCCGGCAATCGAACCCGGGGCCCCGTAGTGGAAAGTGAGCACTCTTACCAAGAGCCAGCCATGAGCCCAAACCAAATTCATAGAAGACTAAAAACATACAATAATTAAGTATACTATGCTGTCCCAAGATATTGCGTGCACGCTGACTTGGTCAATAAAATTCTATGTGTACACTAAACTCGCGTAGTTAAGTGATTATTTTGCGAAAATTAATTACAAGAAAATGTAAAATGAAAAATGTAACCCGAAGGCTTCAGTCATATTAAGTCAGGTAAGTATAATGTGTCACAAGGAAGTGGAATCCAAACAACACTTGAAATTTACCTTTATTCGGTAGTAACCGATATGGAAGATACACGGAACAGTCAAGTGAAAGACACATGTACCAAGAATGGAATTCAGAAGATTGGTTCGAATCAATAGGTATGAGAAACCAGCAGAAAGAAGAAGAAGGCTGAAGAAATGGAGAGTTGATGATCTTTGAAAGAAAAGGAAATGATACTTTATGGAAGAAAAAGAAGAAGAAGAAGAAGAAGAAGAAGAAGAAGAAGAAGAAGAAGAAGAAGAAGAAGAAGAAGAAGAAGAAGAAGAAGAAGAGGAGGAGGAGGAGGAGGAGGAGGAAAATCCAGAAGAACAAGAAGAAAATTATGTCGATGGTGTTGCGAAACGTAAAAACTGTTTTAGCAAATGAAAATGCTTGATTTTTTTACACACGTTTAAGTAAATCAATTCTGAAAAGCACTACCTTCAAATGATTAATTTTGATCGTTTGCGAATATTTGAAGGAAGAGCATTATTTACAGAGTACATATAAATGGTCGAGTATTATTTAACGAACACATATTTAATCAAATAGAATACTAATTCACAGCTTTTTCCAAAAACGCAGGCACAAAGACCAAAAAAATTTATCACAAATGAATTTGGCGGAATGTAACAAATAAATTACTCAATGACATCGATTGCTCCCCCTTGACCGCAACACTATGAAATTGCATGTTATAAGCACGCCGTCCAAGTCCACTCGTGGCTCCCACCGACCGACCTTCACACCTGCGACCACTGCGGCTGCCGCGAGGGACACATCCTCAGAATGCAATTATCACCCGCGGCTGATACGAGGGTCGAGGGCAGGGCGGGGCGGGGCGGGGTGGGGCGGGGTGGGGCGGGGCGGGGCGGGGCGGGACGGGTGGAGATGCGCGCGGCGGCAGGATAGGGCGGGGGAGGAGCGGGCGGGACGGGGCGTTGCGGGTGGAGCGGGGGGCGGGGGGGGGGGCGGTGCCGAGCGTAAGTAATCTTCGCCGAGCGGCCGAAGCAGCCAGCCTTCCCCGCCGCAGCGCCGGCCGCGCCCTCCGATCTCCAACGTCATCGGCCGTCTATTAATCACCGCATTGAGCCGGGATAAGCCGCCCGGTCGCCTTTCTCTTTATTTCGACGTCCGCGGGCGTCGCGTTGCTTATTTTTGTGGGAGGGGGTGGGGCGGGGAAGGCGGAGCAGACAGGGCTTGGCGGGGCGGACTGGGTGAGGCGGGGTCGAACTGAGCAGGGCTGGAAGGGTCAGCGTGGCGGGGGTAGTGTGGGAAAAGGCGGGGCTGGGCGGGGTCAGACGGGACGAAACGGGTAGGGTGGGTAGGAGGATGAGTGAGATAGGGTGGAGTGGGGAAGGGTGGAGTGAGTGTTGTGGAGTGAGTGGTGTGGAGTGGGTGGGGTGGGGTGGGTGGGGCGGGCCTTCTCCCGCCTCGTGGCACCTGTGGTCGCCTCGAAGGTGAGGAGTTCCATTGTTTGGGGTTTTGTGTTCAGGCGGTTGTCAGATTTGGCTACTGCAATTCTGCGAAGGGGCATTCCCAGTATCGTGGTAACGGAGTTGTGACTGAAATAATTCCTCGTAGCTGCATGTGGGAATGACAAAGGATGTGCGTCGGAATGAGAAATGGAACCTGTTTCATGACATCCACGGACGTAATCTGTTTAAAGTGTGACGGTTGGTGTAAATCGTAGGCAAGCAAACGTGTAGTTGAGCAACTAAAAATAGAAATAGAATAGCAGTGTTATCTTCATTGCACTTTGCGGCTTTATCATGAACGTCATTCTTAAACTCCGAATCACAAGTTAATACGAACTAAATTTATTATATTAGATTTATTTAGTCAAAAAACAGTAAAACTTTATTTGGCGTATGGTGGAGAAGAATCAGGGATCCATTACAAAACCTTAATCAGAAACGATGGCGCCATTTTTTGGAAATTTTAAAAATATCCCATTTACTTCACTTGCAGTTCCCCCGCAAAAAAGTTAATTAACTCATTTTTGTGAAAAATGTATAAACAAAATTAAAAATCGCCTATATTTCACGCAAAATTACGCCAAAATACTCAAATTTGTAGTGCGTGAACTTATTTCAAAATCTATCTTTAAGGAACAAATTTTATTAAGGGATAAATCGATATCTTTAATAGGTTAGTTGTAGGAAGCCCCCAATTTTTTTTTCAATTTCCGGAAAATATGAATTTTCAACCAGCATGAAACCTGCGCCATTCTCTTAAACGTCCTTCAGACAATCCAGACCAACCATATTTTGAAAATTTAGAAAATGTCCCATTGCCTTTATGTAAAGCGCCTCCCCCCCAATTAAAATATTGTATAAAATTCAAGGAGCCGCGACATCAGCCAGATCGATTGAGGAATACACGTTTTGCCGTCAATCGATTTTTCGATAAAAATACATTGACCGACAAGAATGTGGTTACAAGGACCCAAAAAGCAGGGATTTTGGCTACACCAGTGGAGGATTTTTTTCTAAATTTAGCATCTAAATCTAGGATGAAGCCATCACTTAGAGCAGTAATAAATTTGCAACTTAATAATGAACACTTAAAATACCGTTGCTTTGATAAATGTATTGTATTATTAGTGAAATTTCTTATTTTCTCACTTAAAAGTCATTAATTCGATTAGTTTACTGTTGTAAACATTCCTTTTGGCCCCCTTTAGTCGATTTCATTCCAACATTCACGATCAGTTCTCCGATTCATCATTGCATTTGCAAATTGTTAAAAAAAATCATCTGTTATGAAATTGAAAATTGCAAAGCATTCATTTACTTGTGTTCTATTTGATGGCATGGCATATGCTAAACTTGTAGTTCAGACTTACGTTATAAAAATGCAATTAATGAAATACCCTATTACTCGCAACTTATCGCACTTCTGGTAACTAAATATTACATTTTCAGGAGTATGAACCTGTTTTGACAACTCAACGGCCGTTTAGTAACAGCTTTGCTCTAGGTATGTTTAATCTTAAATTTTATCTATATTTTATCACAATGAATTATACCTTACTAAGTTTTCTTTGATCGAGCGAAGAAAGATCCTGATCTAACTTGACCGTTTGGCATTTCGTCTGAAATTACATTTGTTTTGCTTTCAAGAGTAAGTAGTTGGTTTGCTTTTCTTTGCATGTGATGTGAATGTTCTCTGAAATAATGTTTTCTTGATTAGTAGCATTGTATTTGTTAGAGATTTCCTTTATTATATTATTAATGTCTTCAAAAACAAAAACTATTAGAGCTAAGCAAGCAGCTAAATATAGACAATTTGAAATTGCAAAAAAGAAATAAAGGTTATTTGCACAACGTGAGAGGCTAAACCTTTAAAAACTGCAATGGCGAAAAGATGGGTGGAAGATGCCCTTCACCGAACTAGTAGGATAATCTACCCATTTCTTATTTTACCCTTCTTTTAACATATACTCCTGTTTTAAAGTTACCCTTTCCTATTACTAATTTCTCGCATACAACTTCCACGTTCTCTACAACACAACAGTATGTTATAAGTAGGATATTTCACTACTAAATAATGATCCAGCGAGTACTTGTAACATTAAAAGGGTACTGAAGGTAATGTAAAACTCTGTTGTCGCTCCTTCGAGAGCTCCACACTCTCTCCCGCGCCCTGGGAGCTGAGTTTATGATCGAGATCCTCACTCCACATCCACAGCAACATCGACCGCACCTCTAACACCAGAATAAAACCCGCGGTCGTAGGAATGCGATGGAGCTTTCCTAGGAGCGGCACGGGCGGAGGTCCTCGCAGAGGTTCGCGGAACGGGGGACGCGTGGCTGAGGCCCTTCGCTTTCGCGAGTCGGGCCGCGCGCGCTGTGCCGGCATTCCTGCGAGAGGACGGGCGGCGGCGGCGGCGGCGGCGGAGCGATGTCCAGCCAATAAACCACAGGCAGCGCTCCTTCTCCGTTTATCAAGAAATCCCCCAGCGGACAGCATTCTTGAGGTAGTCGAGCTTGACCCCGGCGGCGGCGGCAATGGTGGCCGAGGAGGTGGTGGCGGTGACGGCGGTGGCAGTGGTGGAGGTGGCAGTGATAGCGGCGGTGGTGGCGGCGGTGGCAGCGGAGGGGGCGGCGAAGGGGGGGCGGCGAAAGGGGCGGCGGCGAGGGCGGCGGCGAGGGCGGCGGCTGAAGCGACGGGGGTGGGAGGGTGGCGGCGGGGGTGGCGTAGGCGGTGACGGCGAGGGAGGCGGAGGCGGCGGCGGCAGCGGAGGTAGCGGCGGAGGCGGCGACGGAGGCGGCGACGAGGCTGGCAGAGGCGGTGGCGGCGGAGGGGGTGGCGGAGGCGGCAGCGGAGGCGGCGGCCCGTGCCCCGCTGAGGGTCTCGCTCGCGCCCACCGGCCCCGTAACAAAACACGGCCGGCTGTAAAAGTGTTCCTGTTTTTATTTACATAGAACAATTTTAAATTGCCGCATTAAACCGCCAGGGAGGCTGCAGCCCTCTCCCACGCTGGCGACGGCCGCCACAGCAGTCCCTCTCGTCGATCCCTATGCTGTTTCTCGAAATACTCGTGGACGCACACGTCGTGGCCGAACAAGTGTCTTATAGGGCAATCATCGTTCCGCGTCTTTTCAATTTATACACATACCAAATTAATTTGGTCGGAGCCCTTTACTTCCCCAAATGGTTTACTCTTTATAAGCTCTATGAATATTTTCCAAATAAAAATAGACTATTTTGGAAAGATTTTTCTAACGGTACTCTTAACTAAATAATCAATTCTGAGATATGTCACATTTCCAGTTTACCCATGTCTGTACGTATATTGGAAAGATGCAAGGACATAACCGTCAAAGGTACGGGTGATTCTGGCAGTTCGTGTAAATAGGTTCTGAAATCCACGGTCTGTTGTATTCTGAAAAGAATTGATTAATCATTTCCATTTAGTTTCAAAGACAAGTCTAGTTTATATATTTCTATTTCAACTAGATGTTAAAAATTATAGATATAGGTATCAGAGTGGAAATAAATGAAACAATACGTGGAAGAACCTTCTTAATTTTCACTCTAAATATACTACCAAATAACAAAAAAAGTTTACAAAAGAAACTGGGTGATTTCCAATTATATATCTTTCCCTTCGTGTTTTCTAGTTTTCTGACATCGTAGTTTTCGTGATCAGCTGTCTCCCAATAGGAAACACCCCGAACTGCGAGAACAGCGGAGTTATCAATAACTTTTGGTCAAACAGAAATTTAGTTAATCCATTTAGTATAATTCATTTCCGAGTGTTTTACTAGAAAATTATAAACAGAGTGTAAATTTTATCAATGCATGTTAATACCAAAGTTCCTTTAAAATAGACTGAAACTTTGCTGGTAACTTGCAGTTATTCTTTCCGGAACCGGATGCAATATGGACATGTAAAACGTATTTTGCATGTCGTTGCAAATTGAGCAGTTTTGAAAATCGTTGAAAATTTACTGTGAAATAAATTTATGGTAAATATTAAAGTAGTACCTATTTTATTATTAAAAATTAAAATATAAGTGTTTTAAGTTATGACTGGGAATGGAGCTGTTCAGCCAAATTATTGACAATCTATGTTTACAAATGCATTTAAAAATGTTTACAAATTTACAAAAGAATAATAAACTTACACGTACGGTTGACGGGATTGAGTATTATTGTAGCATTTACATATTACTACAGTGTATACCACAAGTTCTCCGCAAATTTACAAGCGTCATAGCAAGATAATTGTTTTTCATTTCCAGGAGCAATTTATTTGCCAATATGTGGAGACTCGTAGATGACAATCTATGATAGCAGATCACCTGCATTTGAATTCTCAGTGGGAAAGGTACGAGCTGATCTTTGAGATACCAGCTTTGCGGTTCACCGCAGCTGCTTAGCGACGGCTGTCCTCGCCACAAGGAAGGCAATGCCTTTACAAATACGAATGGAACGTGTCACTAATGACTTCACTTTGTTTCTAATAATATTAAGCATGATTATTCGCATTCAATCACACGCCTTCGTGGTACTTTTTGGCCAAATAAAATTATCAGCATCATAGTATCTCCGTATCTGCGGTTCTGTATGTATTAGAAAAAGATCCGATTTTTTTTACAGAAAAGCTCTTGAAAATTCTGTCTAAAAGAAAATTAAAATATTTAGACGTAGAAATAGTTGAGCGCCGGTTTTGCTTGCGTAGATATTGCAGTCATAAGGTATGTCTATCAGAATCTTTTCTTCTTCAGCGAATGCCTTGTAGTCAATGGACATGATTACTCGCTCCAACACATATAATTGTTCCCGCCGTTTCGTTCACATCCTGCGTTCTTTAACTCTAAAAGTTCTTCCTTCCGTTTCTCTCCTGCTCTAAATATTTCTATTCAAGGACTCTTAAACTTTACAATCATTATTTTGTAAAAACGAAACAAAGAAAAGCATTTATACAATAATATTTTCGATAAATAAAGTTCGTCAAAATTGTTTGATAAGAGAACAATTTTAGAAAAAATCTTAAACATTCGTTAGACGAGGCATACATTTGCTGAAGTGAAAACTGGTATAACATTTGAGAAATAAAGGTGAAGTAATGAAAGTACTAAAAATTATAATTGTTAAAGTAATATTTTTTTGTTAAATTATTATTTATTAACAATTATTTTGACCCTAAAATTTCACTCAGTACTATGCCCATACATTCACCTAACTATTGGTGGTCTCTAACAACAACAACAATCCCCAAAAAAGAAATAGAACCAATGGATCTCCAATTGCACCACCCCAAAATACTCCACCTAACTTTCCCAGACTATCAATCACCCAAAACAACCTAAAATTTACACACATAAACAACACAAACAGAACACAAAATATTAATCAATATAATAACTCCCAAAATCTAAATTCACATGCATACTCGAACGAGAATAACTTTCTCAACTCCCTGATCAACACAATACACACCATTAATATAATCAGTTCAATTATCCCATCCTTAATAAATAACATTCAATCATCCATCTCAGCATAAATTAGTAATAATTATGCAACAAACACAAATTAATAAGATTACCATACTCAATTGAAATGCAAATGGAATAATCAATAAAACCAATTAACTCAAATATTTCATGCTAGATAAGAAAATAGACTTTGCTGGCATAACAGAAACACATTTAAACAATAGTACAAAATTTAGCATTCCAGATTACAAAGCAATCAGAACAGATTGACCAATTACTAATGGAGGAGGTGTATTGATACTAATAAAGACTACAATCTCATATAATCAGATAATATTACCACCAACCCCTGGAATTGAAAACAGCAGTAATTAAGTTTACTAATAACAACAATCTGGAAACAACAAACACATAGTAGCATGCAAGCCCCCCAATGTGTGAATACAACATATCAATCTCATTTGGTATTATTGATCAACAAACCCCAACAATAATCCTAGGTGATCTTAATGCAAAACATGTACAGTGGAGATGTAAAAAAAATAAACCAGCTGGGACACAAATACTGCAACTAAAAAACAGCAAACAAACTAAATATCATAAACCCCAATGAACCAATATATACTGATTTGATACTCTAGGAAACCAGACCTGTTAGACATAAGTATAACAAATTTAAAACACACGTTTTTCTCCACAGTACATCATGAAATGGACTCAGACCACCTACCAGTAACAATTACAACAGAACATTCACTCCCCACACACACCCATTTCACAACTCAACACACACACACACACACACAATTAATTAGCAAACATTTAAAAATAATGTTAAAACAACCATCCATAAATACAAAATCTTAAATACCCTTCCAGAAATAGATCAAGCAATAACAATACTCAATAACATAATATTAAGTGAACTACAGAACAATAAATTAAATAAATCACCTAAGAAAACACACAAAAAAATTGAACTGCCCAAAAGCATAAGATCTAATCCAAATAAGAAGATTATGGAATCACACTAGACACACTGAAGTTAAAAAGGGACTGAACCTATTAACATATATTACCAAAAAACACTTTTCACACACAAACAGCAGCAATACAATACCATGTTTCAAACTTTAAGCTCAAGTAACAATACACTGTGGCAATTTAAAAATAAAATACTAATCAAAATAAATAATATTTCTCGACTTAATACCAGCACAATGAAAAAATTATCTCCCTTGAAAAAGATGAATCACTAGAAAAACATTTTGCAGATACATTTAAACCCAACGTCTTACAACCACACCCACAACACTAAACAATCACACAGATAGCAACATCTCCTAATTACAATGTACCTTCCAGAATCAGATTCACATCCCCACAGTAAATAACAAATATAATAAAAACCCTTCCTAAAAAATGCTCCAGGACATGACAGAATAAACAACAAAATCCTAAAAAATCTGCCAAACCAAGCCATAGCATTCTTAAATAACATTTATAACACTTCATTAAGAACAGGTTATTTCCCCTTTTAATGAAAACTCTATAGTGATACCCATGCCAAAAACAAACAAAAATCCATCCATTATAGAAAATTATAGACCAATAAACCTGTTACTATCCATATCTAAAATATTCACAAAAGACTCAATAATTACTTCAACAAAAAGGACATCATTCCCAAGTATCAGATTGGATTCACAGAAAAGTTATCTACCACACACCAATTATTAAGGATCACAGAACATATCCATACAGCATTCCAAAGAAAAGTACATACTATATCAACCTTTCTAGACATTTCACAAGCATATGACAGAGTATGGTATCAAAGTCTCAAGTATTAACTTAGAATTACTGGCACACCCAAATATCTAATCAACATCATCAGTACCTTCATAAGCAATAGAACTTTTACAGTTTCAAAAGATAAACATGTCTCAAACCCCAAACCAATATTGGCTAGAATTTCTCAGTGCTCCCAACTTTCACATATATTATTCAATCTTTACACAACTGATATCCCTACATCCAAAACAATCAGTACAGCACAATTCGCACATGATAGAGCATTGTATTGTTCTAGCACATCACTTATTACATTAAGTAACACAATACAACAACATTTAAACCAAATAGATTCTTGGTCAAACAAATGAAAAATTACATTAAATCAACAGCAAAACTATTTTCATTGAAAACGATTTCAACACCACCACCCCTTACACTGAACAATAACACCATTCCTTGGACACCACAAAACAGTGAAATATTTAGGAAGTCATTTAGACACCAAACTTAACTGGAACGAACATATAAACATTCAAACACAACAAACAAAAGTAAAGCTAATTCAATTAAAACCATTAATAAATAATCACACTAAAATAACAATAGGAAATGCCAAGCTCATATATACAACCATAATAAGACCGCTAATACTCTATGCTTGTCCAGTCTGAATTGTTGCAGCAAAAAACCAACATCCATAAAGTACAGGTCATACAAAATAAGTTCCTGCGAACAATAATCAATGTACCTTGGTTCATCACAAACAAACAACTTCCTAAAGGAATTTAAATAAAACCTATCATACATCACATCAGTAAGTTATCCCATAATTTTTACAATATGCCATCAATTACACAACTATCCCGATACAAACTGGGCAAAGCACCCATAAATGCCACCAGAATAAAAAATTGATTTCCCAAACTTGTTTTTTATATACAATTTGCAAATTTGGATGATTCTTTGTGAGGTGCTCAGTGGGTTTCCTCTCCCTCAGAAATAATTGTAAAGAAATAATAGTTTAGTTTTTTTAAATAGTTCGTAAGCATCAAGACATGTGAAAAAGTTGTACTGTTGACTGATCCATGTATCACATTCAAAATTGTAAAAAATAAAAAAAATTGGTGGTCTAGGCTCGGTCGATCTCTGAGAGATAAAATATGAACCAATGATGCTCTTCTGACTGTTTCAATCAAGTGCCAATTACCAATACATCTCAAGAATTTTCTTACTATTCTGCAGCTGTCCAGTATTATTTATTTTCGCATATTCTCCATGCCCAAAATTGTAATTCCAATACTGGGAATGCATGCACTGTGTTTCGGTATTATTCCTGAAGTAGATACGTAAGTTTATCGGTCCTATGCTGATATTTTGATGTCTCCATGGATGTCGTAACTCTTGTTACAGCAGTACACACTTCTGAATTTTCCAATTGTAAACTATTATTATTAATATTATTATTATTATGATTATTACAAAAATAATGACAAATCATCGCTAAGGCATAGTGACAGTTGACCATGAAACAATTGAATATGTAAGAGAAAATATCTACCTAGGTCAGTTAGTCTCTTTTGAAAACAGATTCAATAAAGAAATAACTAGAAGATTTACTCTAATCTGGAAAAAGTTCTGGAGCCTCTTATTCATCTTAATGGATAGAAAAGTGAATATTACTATCATTATCATTATTATTATTATTATTATTATTATTATTATTATTATTATTATTTATACGTAGTTTGTGGTAGCAAAGGTGATGATTTTTAAGAGAAAATGTAATACTAAATCTATTATCTCTCGCGAAGATTAAACACAGAAAAGTTAAGATACCATCTTTGTAATAATCGTTCATCTGTACAAGTTTTCTATATTTCATGTAACTGGAATTCAAAACATGGTTTTAAGATCTTCAAATTGTCATTACAAAACGTGCTTTCCGAATGGTCATGTTAGATATCATAGTTTGGTTCAAGAGTCGCTCTGAACGACGAAATGACTGAATGATGAAAATTGAGATGTTCGGAGTAGGAAACGGGAGTAGGAAAGAACTCACTCTTGCAGCTCCCTCCATACTGTAATAGAAGCGTCATGCGAAACAAGATGTTTATCAGTGCGCATCTCAACAATTCAATCATAAAATTAAGGTCACTCCTTCCTGATTTCTTTCTCCACGATAAAAGTATCATTTTGAAACGTCTTTTACCGATCATTTTCGATTGAGAGAAAAATCCGAATTGAAATGTACGTATTTAGGAAATAGAATTATGAGTTATTACCATTTGATCTTTGTGCAAATCTCTGAAAACGAAACATGAACAACGCATAACTGTAAAACATAAACAATGTAAAACTGGAAGGTAAATAATCATGTAATAGACACGAAATGAAAATTCTTCTTGTGAACATCGTTCTCGCGATGCGTCAGTAATATATTGTGAAGTGAGGTGTCGTGCAGTGTAGAACAGAGAAATAATGTAGAAAGTGATTAAAGGAGCATAGAGAAGTGTAGTGAAGTGAAGTGTAGTGAAGTGAAGTGTAGTGAAGTGAAGTGTAGTGAAGTGAAGTGTAGTGTAGTGAGTGCAGTTGAACAAATATTCAGTGCGGATTTTGATGTGATTGATTATGATGTTTCCTTTTTAAGGTAATTTTATGAAGTAGACAGTTTTATATCATTATCATTATTATCATTATTATTATTATTATTATATAATTTGCATGTTAGCTGTGTTATCTTATTTATGTAATTAGCTGCCACCGGATTATGCCCATTTGCAGATCAAATAAATTTATCTTTATCTATAGTGACATTGGATAGTTCGAACATAAGTGCACGGATGCTTGCAAAATCGTGTGTGTCTGCGATTGCACAAAGAAACATGATTAATGCGTATTATTTAAATTTTAGAACATGTTAATATTTAAAATCGGGTGCTTCTCAAATGCTGATCTCTAAGAAATACGATTACGGAACGAAAACAGAAATTTATGTCAATAAGATCCATGAATCAAAGGGCCTTGTTTGTGCAAATATTTTGCTTCCACACCTCTGTCTGAAGCAGCGTGTTTGCAATTGTTACAACAATTCTTCACGTAAAATTAAATTAACACTTATCCAATATGTAAAGAGGGCTAGGCATTGTTTCTGAAAATTGTAAATTTTGAAAGGAAAAGCAATGAGCTTTCTGCAGTGTCAAAGTTAACCTCTTTACCTCATCTCCAACAGGTAAAAATAGTCATTCAAAAAGAAGCTCTTTACAACTCAGAGAATAAAACGAAAAATGAATCAAAACGTTACGAACAGAAAGTATAAAATGTTACGGGCTCAATGACAACGATACTAGCTAAACTATTACGCAAATGTTTTGTTTTGACAAACAACAAAATCAAATGGGTAAATCGAACATGTGTGGAGAGAGCTGATTCAACATGTGAGCTAATGTGTGATGATTGAACATACTGTCCGTAATCGTATTAAGGTAGTTGGTTTAAATCAGCTTAGCATAAAAATCACCCATTTGTTACAGCCAATCTTTATGATTTTGCTTGCGAATTTTGAAGTCGAAAGCGACACTCCAGTGTTCAGCCTTCACAATTATCACAAAACATCCAAACTCCAGCAAACGTAAAAGTTTCAGCAAATACAAATACGACTTATAATAACCTGCTAAACGACTATTAAAATATTTGTACTTCATTAAATACTGTATTTACTTGGCTGTCCGGGTAACGCCGCGTCCAGACGAAGGTGCCGATGTTTCGGTCGCCATTCTGAGACCTTCCTCAGGGCTTAATGCCGACCGAAACGTTGGCACCTTCGCCATGGACGCGGCGTCACCCGAACAGCCAAGTAAATACTGACTCCGGCCGCGGAAGCCTACGCTCTCGCTTCATTAAATACGCTCATCCCACACGGGTTACATTGTTTGTCCACATGCTTTGGCTTTTGGATGAAAAAATAATCGCATATGATTACACGGGCGTCCTGCGTCACGTCACATTGGAACACTAAACTCTCAGGCGTTCTCTTAAAAAAAATATTAAATACATTTGTAATATTTACCCAAAATGGTGTAGTATGGTTTTCAAAACACGCTGAACATTTCCACACGAAAACCTGTGCAAAAACTAAACTTTTTCATGCATATCGCATTGTCTCCCCATCACGCAGTAAACCAGTAGTACTCGTAGTAGCGATGTTCTTTATGGCTGACGCCACTTCTCGCATCCCAGTCGCCACGTCCTTCTATCTTCCCAATCTTCCTCTTGGAGATCTCGTTCCTTCATTTCCTTTTCTATCTCATTTTTCCATGTTTTTTTTCTTGGTTTGCCAAGCTTCCTGTTTCTTTGAGGTAGCCATTTTAAAATTTTCTTAGACCATCGACTTTCCGCCATCCTTTGGATATGACCATATACCAACTCAATATTTTAGAATCAATTAAATCCATTATATCAATATCAATACCCATTTGATTTTTTATGTCAACATTGGGTACTTTGTCCAGTATGTAAGGCTACAACAGCGTCTCCAAAAGTTCATTTCCATTGATTTTAAGTTTTGCTCTTCGCTCTGATTTAAAATCCAAACTTCTGAACCGTATGTAGATATGCTTTCAACCAGCGATTTTTACATTCTTATCTTCTGGCTTGTTATTTTTTGGCTGTACAAAACATTGCTCAACGGTATTGTTACTACTCTCCCTTGAGAGATCCTACATTTTACTTCTTTCGCACATCCACTTTCCTTTGATATACACACACCAAGGTACTTATAATCTGTTGTATTTTTAATACACCTGCTCCCAATTATTAAGTTTGTACCTTGCGAATAACCCAGATTCCGAATACCCCAGATTCCAAATAACCCAAAACTAAATACTATACACCTTGTAGCGTCGTGCCACGCTCAAACCACCGGATGTTGAACAAAGGGCGGGATGATGATGCACTGGGACTCTCCGTGGACGTAGCGGGCCCAGAGCGGCTTTGGGGAGGAGGCAATGGGGGCGGCGGGTAGAGCCAAAAGGGCCTATATAAGGCCAGGAGAACAATGCCCCAGTCTTCTCGTGCTAGCGGTGTCGCCGACAGGTGAAGCGCGTGTCTGTGCGTGAAGGTGCACTAGGGCCAGGGGCCGGCAATTCGCTGTCGTGACTTGCGAGACGCATATATGGTCTCAACGTAGAGCGTCTTCATACAGGGAACATCGGTGGTATGTTGCGGTTTGGTAACCGTTCTTAAATTATCTCTCCTTGTAGTGGGTCTATTTATTTAGTTTATTGTGAGCAGGGTAGTTGTTAAATTGGGACTACGGTCTAGATTGTTAATAAATCTACTGTTTTACAAACCACTCTCGTCTGTGTTCGATTACACTCGTATGACGCCACACACCTCAAAGGAAAATTGAAGTTTTACTGGACTGCAACGATAAAAAAGGAAGAAAATGTTTGAGGCGTCCGTTGCCCTGCGCGATTCTTCTCGCGTCCCGCGTCGTAATTGGAGCGGCGAGCGACGGACATTTGCCATTGCGCGTGGCGCGACACGGAGCTCACCGCGTCCTAATACGCTTTTTATACCGCGGCAGATAATTACAGTCATTACCCGTCGTAAATTAGCTCTAACTACGCGTTTCACCACGTTCGACCGCCACCGGCGCGGACAGCGCGCTCTGTCCGGTCGCGCGCGCGTCGCGGGTGACGCGCTGTGGGGCGGAGACTGCGGACGGGTGGCAAAACAGCTGAGGACTTGTTTATATCAACGAGCTAGAATATGGTACATAGAGTGGCTGACGTGCCGACATCTTTGAAGCAATTTGAAGCCATAAAACATGGACATTTGAAGCCATAAAACATTTTTTCTCCTAGATCTATCAGCCTCGCCAAAAAACCCTCTATCTCATTCGCGCAAAAACCAAGATTGCCACGCACTTCATATAAACCAACGAGCTAGAATATACTACATAGAGTGGCTGTCCCTATGGTTTCAGCGCTCTTGGTGGAAGCTCATCGAACTAGTGACCGCCATGTTTTTGCAGTCAAAGCAGCGCCCTCTGGGAAACAAAGTATTCTAGCATTTCGTTTGGCGCTGGTTACGGACGGTTACAACGAGGTTACACCACCACTCGTAACTCGTTTTGATTTCAAAAAACATGGCGAACACTAGTGCGGCGAGCCTCCACCAAGAGCGCTGCCACTCTATGTAGTATATTCTAGCTCGTTGGTTTATATGAAGTGCGTGAAATTATTGGTTTTTGCGCGAATGAGATAGAGGGTTTTTTGGCGAGGCTAATATATCGAGGAGAAAAAATCGGGTTTCCTCTTGCGGATCATTTTTTTCTACGATCGGATAAAAATACTTCTATTACATATTATTATTTATTTAGTATCTACATGTCATGGATGTCGAAACAAACTACCACCTTCGTTTTTCATTTTCGTGAGAAGTGTCCTTTTTTCACGGTTATATCGTTTTTCAAGTGTCTTCCGAAAGTGCTAACTTCACGCACAATTGTAGAGAAATATGGTTTATCACTGTCGACTTCACATAGATCTTCTATGAGACTGATTCTAATATTTAATATTTTTCGAAACTGAAGCATAATTTCCGTGGAAAACATATTTTGCATAATATGCAAAATATAAACAATGTGTAGCGAAGTACTTGTTTGGCACATACTACTGAACAAAATCCGTTCGACAAAGTATATATTATTTGATATTGCGGAACCGTACACTGCACAGACGATAAAGCTGAATGTATTTTGTAGAAGAGATCAGATAACTTTGTCAACTTAATTTTGAAATAAAATATGTGATATTCCAAAAACTTGAATGTGATGGTTATTGTATTCTCCGAGTGAACTTACTGTTATACTGCCTTTTCAGCAAAGAATAGTGGCACACGTCTACCTCATTATATAATTAAATTTCCTTCTAAACATACAAGATAGCGAAACATTTATTCTATAATCAATCACGACAGTATAAAATAAATATGGATAACAGCTTATACCTTTTTCGTCTAGGGCTTTTATCCTGCCAACACTTTACGTCCCGATGGACCACATATTCGATCATTTACTAGATGACAACACTCTTGAGGACTCCTATGTTATGGGGTCAGCAGAATGCGAGGCCCTCCGCGACTACACATACCTGAAAGATAAGGACAAATAACCATTTCAAGATGGGACTCGAACTCGCGACCGTTCGGATCGAAGCCCTGAGTCGGTAAACGCTCTTAGCGACCTCGGTCATCCAGATTGGCAGCGTAGAGGTTCTTCCTGGCTAAAAAGGTTTTCACGTTGACTATAATTTCTTCAGTCGTTTTAATGGTAAGATTTTGCGTTATTACAGCAGGATATTGTTATTATTGCAGGATATGCTGTCAATATTTCGCTCATCAGATATGTGGCTTTTATCTAATTTTTGTCACTCTTTATGCTAAAGTGTAGTGAATTATTACTAATAAAGCTTATTTTAATTCGATGTAAAATTGCATCTCACATAATCCTACATTATAAAATAAATTCGTCGTGATAAATGATATTCACTGGCCTGTAACGATCAGAATTAAAAGCTACAACAATGATAGTTCGCGTCAATATAAATGATACAATTTTAACATTACCACAACAATCACTTCAATAATACAGTTTTCTTGTGTAATTTCCTCAAGTTTCCAAAATACAATCAGCTGTCATTCTTTAAATGGTTCTCAATTACTTTTTGTCAAAAAACAAATTGTAGTTTTAAAATGTAATTTTAAAACCCGAAAATGCTTCAGGATTAAAATAATTAGATTCTAAACACGATAACACCTTTAAAAGTTTTTTAAATGTAATTGGTTTTCATGGAATGTATTGCATTTTTTTGTTTAAAACAATTAAATACGTGTTAAATATTTAAACACAATAACTTGGGTAACATCAAAATTAATTTGACATACAACACATTGTATTTTAGTATTATAATACTCCATAACAAAGAACTCTTATTTCCTTTTTTAATGAACGTTAGGAGAGATTCCTTTCGCTTTTTGAAATGAATGAGATGTTGAATTTTTGACGGCTTGTGGGCGTTTGTGATTTTTAGCTGATACCGTGGCGTCGTCCTCACTGTCCGTCGCAGAGGACCGTCGCAGGCGAAATTGGCCGCCCAGAAAAAGCCGCCGCACTCGTCGTCCGAAACAACTGCCACCGAATGAAGCCATTCCGCCATGTTGCCCTGATAGCATCTGTAAATGAGAACCCGAGATCTGAGGCTGACAGTTAACTGGCTCATTGCAGGAATCACTGAAGGCGACTCGGTTTGTTTTTTTGTGCTCAAGTCATCAAAGAAGATGAAACTAGAACAGAAACATTTATTTTTAATTAATAAATTATGTTATTATCTTCAGAAATATTGTTCCATGTTCGTTTACACAATGACTCGTAATTTTTCATTATAAAGATCGCTTGATAATTTCATCTACACATATACACATTATGGTGCGTTTTTTTCTGAAATATAATAAAACATTTTATTCAAATGAGATCCATTTTTACATCACGTGTGTTGATTGTTGAATTAAATCTGAAAGCCGCATAATTTATTTGGTTAGTAAATAACTTTACGTATGTTAAGTAAATATGCAAATGCTTTCAATTAAGAGGTATTACAGGGCTATCGCAGTGTTGCGTTCGCTTCTTGGACCAAGAACAAAATTTTCATAAATTACCGAGCCGCTCGCGCTAATAGAACAGTCTCACCCGTTGCCTGGGCTTCACGCCTGGGCTCCCACCGCATTCATCACCCGAACGGGTTTTCGCGCGCGTTGCTTCTGTTGGGATGCCCATTTCCACGAGCCCAATGGGTTGGGCGCAGACCGCTCTGCGGTTCCCGTCCTTTGCGAAGGCTTTCGTTTCTCGCCCGAGACTGTGCTGGAATGGGTGTGAGAGGTGCGAGTTTAACTGGATTTCATTGCGTGAAAGCTGGAAGAAAAGTGTAATTCAGGAAACGCATGACTAGAATTTTGTTGATCAACAAGGTACTTCAGGCGGAGCTGAATTTCATTTGTATGAAGTATTTTTCTGTAGTTTGAAACCTTTCAAAGTTTTGAATTATTTCGCCTTTCGAAGATGTGAGTAAAGAAATAAAAACTTAAACAGGAAAATATACAAAAAAGAATATAAAAGTAGTAAATGAAATTTATTTACGAGTATTTAATACTCGTAATTATCATAGATTAATGTACTTTAGATTTTCAGCTATCTTCAAAATTGATTTTAAAAAATCGCCAATGTTTTAATTCTTTGGATCGTTTATCCCCCGTAATATTCGAATTGTATGTTGCATTAATTTTCATTAACATTTAGTAAAAATGTTTCGTCTTCTGTATTGTGTTTTTTTCCACTTACTCGAATTTCTAGCTTCATTTTTTTATCAGAAGGGTTATATTTTCTATCATAAAATAGAGCATGAGCTGCTAACTATTCATGATTCTTGCAAGTACTGGTAAACAATTTTATCACCTGAATGCTCACTCGACCCGCAATGGCGATGTTGGATGTTAGTAGAAACAAGTGCAGAGCGTTGAGAACCGTTTTATGACGAACAGGCACAAATCATTTTTCTTCCCTTAAACTCCGAAGTCCTACAGATCCGAATGACCTTATAATTTAGGGGTTACAATGTTTTTTTCTTACCATGTTTAATTGCCAATACCACTCTTTGGCCTTCAACTATCTGAAAGTGCTTGAGAATACTAGTAAGGGTTTCGGAATTTCAATATTCAGTTAAAATCTAAATTCCTTAATGGATCTAGAAGAAATCTTTTCAAATCTTGGTGAAATAATGCGTTATTTCACCAGAGAAAACACGACTCTTTCAAATTACGTTTCATTTAGATTGATTAAAGGTCAGGAGTCTTCTTTCATGAGGGTGTACTAGATGACTCAAACTGCCTATTGTATGTTGCAGGGTTTAAGATATACCTTGAAGATACGTTTTAGCATAATTTAGTATTACTTTGTTTAATTTTGTTTAACAAAAGGTTGAGAAAAGTTGTCTACAATTTTGCAACAATGTAATGATGCTGATATCATTGATCAGTAGGAATGCAATGTCATTTGTCAAATAATTTCAAACACTTATGCTATTTCCTATAAATCTTTTGAAATACATTTTAATTTTTCAGTAATTATTGCTTTGTAAAATATTCATAGCCTTACTTGTTCGCAACGGCTCGCCAATGATTCCCATGGCGACACTTTGTTGGAAGAACATTACTAACAATTTTTCCTTTAATAAATTTTACTGCTACTTTCTGAACTCTTTCGATAAAGTTTATTTGGCACTTTCCATTCGGATCCAACATGCTGCTCCATACTCCAAATACCGAACGCACAATAGTCGTTTATGTTAGTTCTCTTGAATGCCACGTTCAGCGACAGAGCTGGTTGCGCAACAGCTTCCAATGGATATGGAGAAGCTGGATATCAGGATACGCGTATGTGGATTCGTAGGCTTCCGCGGCCGGAGTCATGTGATTCTTGGCTGTCCGGGATATACGGCGACACAATTGGTCGAGCTGCCGTTTCGCCCATCATGTTGTGGCCTTCCTCAGTGCTAAACAGGTATACGGTATAGCTCTAAAGAAGGCCACAACATGATGGCCGAAACGTCAGCTCGATTAACTTAGATGCGGCTCATTCAGGACAGCCAAGAATCGCGCTGGATATGCATCAGTCAAAATGATTAAATATTCGAATCATCTTTGTCATTTTTTATTTGTATATTTCGAAGATTGGCACAGTAACAAGAGCAACACATTTTCCCATCCCCGTGATTTCCATTATTCCGCATTCCATCATCCTTGAATAATGTCAAGAACACCAAATCAATCCCACAAATCAATCAAAATGTTGGCGCATGCGTTGAAGATTTTGTCTACAGCGTTTTTCTACAGCAACTGTGCCCAACCCGCCGCGTTTCACCGGTGTTAGACAAATAATACTTAAAAATACTTAGCTCTTCTTGCTTTTTTTTTGTTGTTGTTGTTTACTTCCACGGTTTTCGAGTACGGCTTACGCTGCGTTCTACAGGGTTAACTGAGCAAAGTGTCAACTAATTGAAGGTTCTCTGATGCCTGTGCGACTGTGATGAATCGCATAATGCCCGAGCGAGCAAAGCAAGCAGCAATATGAAGTTTACATACTGTTTCAAATCTATCCAGAAGATTGTTCTGAAGAAGGGTGCTTTTATGAAGTGCTCATTTAGGAATGATCGCAGTGTTTTTTAATTAATTAATTTATTGCCAAATCAACTGTAATGTCATTAGGAACGTGCACTTCATATAATCATCCTTCTTCAGAGCAATCTTCTGGCCAGATTTAAATACATGGCAAAATCAGAGTTCTGTTAGTTTCCCACGATCAAGTGATTCGCAATACGCCACAGGTTGTAATAAGTGTAGTATGTTATTTGGCTGAACGCGTACGTTTAATTGTGGTATGTTATTTAGCGCTTGGGACAGTGCAGTTATTGAACAAAGCATGAAGCAAAACGAAGAACATAACAGAGGAGCGGAGACCCTTTCAGTAAAAATAAAACAAAGTATATTTTTCTTAGGAAAATTGTCAACATTGAGATACTCAACAATTGGCATTAAAATACTAAAATTAAGGAATTCCTGTTTCGTAATATACTTGTTAGAAATTGTAGATAAAATTAATTTTTTAGAAATTGTGTTTTGGTTCAGAAAATTTGAGAAATTGTAAGTTACTGATATATTTCATGAATTGAACTTATTTTCACAGCCTCGTCTTTCCATTTTATTTATTTTTTATTTTCTAGTATTACACATCAATATATTCTTAAGACGCTTTTTCATCAATCTGCCAAGTATTAAGCCGCGTGTCTCGTATGTGAAACGCTAACCAAAACCGTGAATCCGATTTGGAACAATTAAGCTGAAAATGAATACTATCACTTCTTGTAGAAGTGCGATTCACGGAGATATGTCACATGGGGAATTATTTTTTTAATATCTGGCCCCCAGGGTTAACAAGATTGTGAACTTCTGACCTGAAGTACCATGAGCAGACCACATGGCTCCAGTAGCATCGCCGGTATTCCGCGCCGCTCATCTAGGAAGGAGCGTTGTGTCGCCGATATTCCGCGTAGGTCGTCATTGTGTGCCGGCTGTGTACGCAGTAACCCCGTAGGTCCCTCCCAACGCTCCTTCACTGCCCCGTCTGCTGAATTCACTTCTTTCCGCTTCGCCTCGCCACGCCTGACATTTTTCCCTCCTGTCCCCTCCATTCCCCCCACATCCTCTCGGTTCTCACTATGATCCACTCCCTTCACGATCATCCATGCCGCTTTCCGCCCTGCAATGCGCCTCTCTGCCATGCTCTGCTCCGCCAGCCCCGCTCCCCGCCATGCCCTGCCCCGCCACCCCACGCTCCGCCAAGCCCCGCACCGCCATACTCCACCCCGTTTGGCCAATCACCTCTCGCCCCGCCATACCACGTCTCTCCACATCCCGCTTGGCCATGCCCACTCCGACTGGCCCCGCCATGCCCCACCCCTCCCTGCCTCGCTCCGCCATGCTCCTCCTCCCCACTCCACACCCTACCTCGCCTCACCATGGGACAAGCCGCAATGCCCCACCTCACCAAACCCCGCTCCGCCATGATCCAACCAGGCATGCACCATCCCACCCTTTCCCGTCCCGCCATGCCATGCCCCGCCACGCCACGACTCGCCTCGCCACACCATGTCCATTCCCTCTATGCCCTCCATTACCCGTCCCACCATGACCCACCTTGTCCCGCCCCGCCATGCCACGCCGCGCGATGACCCCACCATGCCCCATCCCCGCTACGCCCCGACAAGATCCTCCGTGCCATTGGCCGCCCCACCCTGCCATGCAATGCTATATCATGCCCCGCCCCACCTAGCTGCGCTCCCGCCCCGCTATGCTCGCCATTACCCGCCCTGACATGACCCGGTCCGCTATGACCGACCTTACCCCGTCCCGCTATGCTACGCCACGCCTCGCCACGCCACGCCCGGCGATGACCCTGCCATGCCCCATGCCCTCTACGCTACGCCATCCTTTCTGCCATTGCCCGCCCCATGCCCCCCATGCAATGCCATGGCATGCCCCGCCCCACCATGCCCATCCCCACAATGCCCGCTATGACTCGCCCCGTCATGACCCGCCCCGACATGCCACGCCTCGCCTCGCCCCGCCCGGCGATGGCCCCGCCATATTCAGCCCAGCTATGCCCGCCATTACCCGCCCCGCCATGACCCAAACCGCCATGACCCACCTTGTCCTGCCCCGCCATGCCACGCCTCGCCACACCCCACCCTGCGATGAACTTACCATACCCCATCCTCGCTGCGCCCCGCCAAGACCCTCCCTGTCATTGCCCGCCCCATCCCGCCATGCAATGCCATGGTATGCCCCGCCCCACCTCGCCATGCCACGCTCTGCCACGTCCCGCTGCTCGTGTGCTCGGCGCCGCGCTGCCTGGCGCAGAGCGCATCGCAAGTCGTGGAGCTGCGTCCGCCCGGGCGCCGCGGGCGGGGGGCGGAGGCGCGAGGCGGGGCGGGACGCGGGGCGGGAGCGCGGCGGCGGTGCCACCATATTTCAAGGCCCCCGACATGCGCCCGGCCGTGTGATTCCCGCTTGTTTTCATAATTTATCACCAGAGCTCCCAGAATACCCCGCGAGAAAATGAGAACAGAAGAAGGCGGTGGTGGTACGAGAGAGGTGTTCGGAAACGTTTAGTTGCTGTAGTGTTAATTTATTACAAGAGTGCTTTTCGTTGTGATTTTTTATCTTCTTTTTAATTTTTTTGTTTTCATTTTCTTTCTTCTTCTTGTTCTCAGAGTCTCGTACCTTATACACTGCTGCGTCGGCAACACGGTTGCTGCTCGGCAATGCACGACTGCGCGGGTGGGGTGGTATGGTGCGGGGAAGTGGTGGAACGGGCGGGAGGTCGCAGAGAGGGAGGGCGGGGAGGTCGCAGAGAGGGAGGGCGGGGAGGTCGCAGAGAGGGGGGGCGGGGAAATGCGGGGAAGTGAGAAGAGCCGGTGAGGGAGTAGGGTGGAGGGGCTGTGAAGTGGAGGGACGAGGAGATACGGGACGGTTTACGGTGACGAGAGGTGGGGGAGGGTGAGTTGGATTAAACGGGGCGGGAAGGGGAAGGGATGGGATCTTGAGGGCGTGGAGGGGCGGGAACGGATGTAGCAATGAGGGGTGGCGAGAGACAGGGCAGAGCGGGATGAGAGGGATGGCGAGGCGTGCGGGGTGGGGCCAGGTGGGGTGGGGTTGGGTAGGATGGGGCGGGGCTGGTCCGGGTGGTGTGAGGTGGGGCGGGCCCGGATGGGGTGGGGCGGGCTAGGGGGTACAGCGAGGGTCGAGGCGGGGAAGCGCGATCGCCGGGCGGGGAAGCGCAGCGCAGGTTGGGGCGGGGCGGGGCGGGGCAAGGCGCGGCAAGGCAGTGCGGTGCGGTGCGGGGCGGGGCGGCGTACGGCGGGCGGGTGCGCTCGATCTGGTTTTTAGCGAACCCGCTAGCCGACGGCATCGCCAGGGATCTGCCCGCTGTTGGCTTAATTTACGTCAAGCCCGCGAGCGCAGCGCACCAATCAGCGCGAGTCTTAATTAAGGCCCCCGCGCGCTGTTTTGGGAGCATTTGCATAGGGCGCGGGGTCGGACGGGCGCCGGCCGCTCGCCGCGATGTACGCAATTTGTATTGTGCAGCGCCGCGACGCTGCGACGACGCTACCTCGCCGCGCCGCGCCCGCTGCGTCGCGCAGGGATGGAATGCGGCGCGGCCTTCGGTTCGTTCCAGCGCGCCTGGAGGGTGTTTTAATGAGGTAAACGAATTTTCGATTCGTTCGCAAAGTATCATATATGTTAACAATATCACGACTGAAAGTATGGCTCCATTTGAAAGCAGTGGAAACCGTTCATAACAATTCGGGGAGTACTCAAATCAGAATGTGTAATTAATTATACAATATGATTATTCCATATAAAAAGAAATAAAATCAAGACGATTTTACATTATTATAAATATTTAAAATGATATTCCTTGCTTTGAACTTTAAATTTACGGTAGAGAGTTTTTGAGAACAATAGAAAGCACTTTCTAACTACTTTTAATGTTCCATGTCACTCATGGCAAACACCCTCAATAGGAGAGGTGCAATTTTTCATCCATCCTCTGGTTTCGCGTGGGCAGCAAGTTCTTTGAAGGCAAACTATATTGGTGAAATAACAGTAATGTTTGCTTATCATTTGCGTTTAATTCGACAGCTAGAAGAAACACGTTTTTCGCAATAAACGTCAGCTTTTCCCTCCCTCAATGTTTTAGCCAAACTATAAATTTTGAGGATTGAAGAAATAAACGATCAATTTCCAAAAAGACTTTGAAACAGTATGTGTAAAGTGAACTAAAAAACTGTGTTTTGTGAATTATAGCGTAAAAGAAACATCAAAATTTCAACGCCTCGAATATGACAGTGATGAAGCTACACTTTTAAAGAACTTTTTGCCTCAAGAAGTATTCTAGTAAACCAGTATAAAATTCAATTTAAAAAAAGGAATGAAAATATCAAGAAAGCAATCTAAAGCTAACACCTTAATAAAGATCATTCAAGAAGTACTTTTAATATGCATTGTTGTGAAAAGGTTAACATAAATTATTCCAAACATTCATGTGCGAAGTAAGTTATTTTCTAAAGATCTAAAGCTTATCTGTTTTACTAATTTCCAAATTTACAGAAAACTATGCTGTCTCCGGCGATACGAGAAGGGTCTGAGGTTTATTTAGATACCCAGGAACTCGGGAAAAATTCAAAATAATAATGGTACAGTTTCGACTTAAGACTTAAAAATGTCAACATTTCATCCCGTCTATTCTGATACTGTCTACTGAATTCTAATACTCAGCACGTGACTGCTTACCACACAGCTGACGTCAACAACTTTGATATTCGTGGTATGTAAAAAGCTGTTGAAATACTATACTATGTTTTTCCAAAGTTCGTGAAGATTACTTTTCTTACAATATTTTATTTATTGTAATGTTACAAAAGAGTATTTTATTTGCTGTTCTTCAGAAGTGCTACTTTTTGGAAACTATTTTTTTGGTGTTATCTTTGGCAGAATATTTGCTGCTGCAAGCCACTATTTAATAATTTTAAAATCATAATAAAAGTGTATGAAGTTATATATTTACAGCGAATTAAATGTTAAGATATATAATATTAAGATATAGACAAATTAGAAGCCTAGATGTATGTGAGAACAAAATAACAAATTAATAAATTGTATGTTTTTTTTAATTGTGTAATTCCCTTAGTAGATGGCTGCAGCCCGTATCTTAATGATAGCCGTTATGGTACAGCTTTATTACGGTGCAGGTGTTTGACTAATCAGAGTGTAGAGTAGAGACGTTTATTAACAAACCACCGAGACTTAATCAATCATTGTTATCGTTCTGTTAAATGTTCCCTAGGTTTGTGATAACTACTGTGCTGAGAAAACTCGTGGGGTTATGAAAATGAATTGCACATGCCTTCCTCTTTTTCCAAAACGGAGAAAAATGAAGACCTCGATGGCGATTCTATCAGATAATAAGCTGAAAAAAAGAGTCCGGACGTTTGGAAAAAGGTCTTTTTATTATTGTTACCATTTTCATACTTTTACCAAATGGAATCACCACAGGAGTACGCAGTCCAAAACAATACGGAAGGCCAACTATATTTCTGGGTCTTCCGGCATGTGTGATACTTGTGTAGTGCATGTGTGTAAGAAGTGAGGAAAGGACAAGGAATGGGAAGGAAAGATCGCGTACCGTCCGTGACCCGTTTGGTAGAGAACTGTTCCAGCATTCGCTTGGGGATGATCGGAGAAACCACGGGAAACTACCGAACAGAGCAGCCGGTCGTTAGAATTCTCCTACAGACTGCGGTTGAATTCGACTTAGCAACGTAGCTAGAACTGGACCCTAGGACCTCCCGATCTGCAGTTACATCATTTGACGCCCCCAGCCACAAAGTCGGTGGTTTATGATGGACAAGTCGAGCTCTCGGAATGTGTTTTGGGAGTGGGGGCCGTCTCATACAAAGCCTTCATCACTCACCGCAGCGCCATTATTGCTGTCACATAATAATTGAAATTCGAAGTCACATAACCTTAGTAATTGAAAGACCACTAAAACTCAATAAAAGTTTTAACGATGAACCAATAACAATCCAAATGGGTGTTGAGTTTCATTCAGATCTTTCCATTTTAAATTTAGAGAAATGGAATCTTAAGGATGAGTCTCATACATTCACTTCTTGGGCAACCCAGAAACCATCTAATTCTTTTCTTGCATCCAGATCTCTAATAAATTCAAAGCCATGCTTTGTGTTACATAAATAGAATGAGCAGAGTAGTCACAATTCCCCGCCATCGGGAGGGGCGCTACTCGGGTCCTATCCAATTCACAAACGTCTACTTGAGAATAAAGTTTGGTCTCCCCCCTCCCCGCCGGCTGGTGCCATCACCGTCCAGTTGCATCACGTCCACAACCACCGTCGCCTCCGCCTCCTCAGCTGCTTTCCCTCACCTGCACCGCAGCGCTACCCTCACCCCCACATTCACATCCACTGCAGTCCGGGCCCCACCCCTGCATCCACTGCAGGCTCCAGAAGCCTGCGTGGCGGTGCCCCCGCGCGGCGACCCCGCTCGACCGCAGTCGATTGTTTGTCCACCGAAACGGATTTCCTCTTCTCCCAGAAAATTGTCGCAGCGGGTCGTCCTGTTTGTATTTTAATAGGCAGTGTAGCTTTTTTGTGGAGGGGCTTATACCTGGCCGACTGCGTTAAGCAGCTACACAAAAGGTTGCTTTGGAGGACCGCTTAAGCGCGACCGCCCCCCGCCATTCGGCCTCCCTCAGCCCTCGGCCACCGCCTCCTGCACCGCAAATCGCATCGGTACCCCCTCGCCATGTCTCTCCACTCTTCGGAGCCCGTCCCCGCCCCCCTTCGAAGTCAACCTGCGGGACCCCGCGCTTCTGCTCGACCTCAGTTCCTCAATCGTCTTTCGATTTCTCTCTTTCTCTTCCCCGATCGTGGGTTGGCTGTCTCGCTCACTCTTTTTTCCCTCCCCTGCCCGCTTCCAGCTGTCGATTCTTTTTCTTTACATGACTGCTTTGTGTTTATTGGCTCCTTCCAGACTCGTACATAAAGAAACGCTTGTAAATGAATAAGCCTAACATTATGGTCGGATCTCTAAATCAGTAGTTCACCACAGTCAACGTATTCGTATTAATTTTCAACAATGCGGTAAACAAACGACAATCTCGACGCTTTGCTCTTTCACGCATGTTTTATTCCGCTGGATAGGTTCACGGGGAAATAATAGATTACGGTTCTTCTGTTCCCGCTGAATTTCGTATCTGATTTTTGTTACATTTTCGCAAATATACTGTACTACAAAGCCATTTGCATAAAACTCGCTTCATACATTGTGTTGTCCTCTATCAAGAGAGACAGATCTGCAGCGACTGTATAGAACCGGATGTTTCCTACGCAGTAGCCAATTTGTGTCATTTGCTGCCTCGTAAAGTACCTTCGATATGTGATCACTGTCATTTAGGTAGACCGTTAAGAGTATATTTAGTAGTAAAAGTAGCAACTACGAACAACATGCATTTGAAACGCTTCCTCTTCATGTAATTCGCAAACATGCAAGACAACTGAACCGTTAACTAAGATTCAGGATTTAAAAAAATAGAATTTAGATCACAATGTTCTCTGCGATGTGAGAATGCCCCAGTAATACACTAAGCGCGTTTTATTATATTTTTACTATCTTTATATAGACCAAATCTTATTCATTCATACAAATTTTGCTCAAAGCCTTAAAATATTTGTTTTACTGACAACCTCTTTAAACAACAAAATCATGAAAATAACATAAAATCGTTAAGTCCAAGAAATATATTCAAATTCTGAGAGAGAAACTTAACATTCTCCAACTCTCAAGAATATCTAGCATTCAACTCGACAAGGATTAGAAAACTATGAATGATAAGCAAACGGCTGATTTTGGATGTGTTGTATTCTTACACATTAGTTTGCATCTTAGTTTTTTTCTTTCGAATCGATTCAAATCGTACTAAGTATCTTCCGACCTAAACCGTTCTGACGTTCATGTAACAAGAACAATATATGGATTTACTTGAAACTTCGTTCAGCTGACCCAAGCAGAAACTGAACAAAGAAACGGTCACGTGGACGCGAACGCCCATCAATACGTAGAGCTGGAGGGTGCCACGGTCAGTTTCTTCACAAAATCCGTCTTCGATTGGGAGTTTGCACGTTGGATCCTTTTATGCTGTTGCCTACATCACATGGAGGCAGCGAGGCGCCGCGCGGGCAAGAGGTCATTGAGTCCTAATGCCCTGAAGCCTCAACGAAACGAGGCTTCGACTCCACTCGCCGCGCCGGCTGATCTGGGCGCGGGAGGGGCGACGGCGTCCGGCGACGGCCGCTGGGGATTCCCCTCGCAGGGGGATCCCCGCGATCGCTTCGGAATCAATGACGATCCCCAAACGACCCTGGCGCTGCTGTCATTTCACGCCGGATGTGTTGGCGCACTTTGTTCGCAGACGTAGAGCTGACGTCAGGCGCATCAGGAAACTGCACGGTGTTGCGAGAACATATTTCGAAGTTGTTATTGATAGCTAGAGATACGTGACTGTGACGACTAAAACGGGTGTTTTCTGGTCTTCTTGGCCCGTCGTTCACGTGCAATTGTCACTTTCTCCTGTTCTTAGTAACGTCTCCGTGACGTCAACAAAATGTGTATATATGTTGCAATCCGAAGGAATTCTGATCTTGGTGTTCACTCATATGTAAAAAAGCATTTCAATTTTTGAATGCATATTTAGTAATTCTTTATTTCATAATATTGACGTAAGTGCGAAAGTGGCTTAGGAATTATAAGCATGAAAATGCAGTAAGAGGTTTGTAGCAGGATTTTGCATTTCGAAAAATAAGACATTTACCACTTTCATAATAATTATTTTTAATTAAATATCAATGGTTCTCTTTTTGTGATTTATTCCCGCCTACTTTCAAGATTTAACATTTAATACCTAGGAGAATAGACGTTGTGGATCCTGGGAGTTGTATATCATAAATCAGGATGTGTTAATGATTATTATTTGATGCGTTGGAATAAAAATTAAATTAAAGTAAAATTAAAAACTTTCATGAAAATGTAAATGGCGAACATTACAACAAATTATTAAAACGATTAAAAGAAATATTTTATTTATTTTTTCTAGATTCACATGTATTTCTTTAAACGATCTCATTAAGTCATTTTTTAAATTCACCAAAAACAATTCGACTTTGAAATCTAAATCTAGTTCAAAGATACCAATTTACATATAACATAGAGAAAAAATATATTTCACAGGTTTTGAACAACATTCATTGAACATTCTCTGAGCATTATACAAAATCGCTAAGAACTTTAAACTTTTCTATCTTCTCGTTGATATTTGGAACTCCCGATGTCAGATACGGTGAATGTTCACGCTATCCATCTGTTTAAAACTTTATCGATGCAGCTTATTCTTCTCTTCAATGACGCCTAATCTACTTGCTTCACGTTTATGGATTATCGAGAAGTTTGTGTGTTGTAATTCCTGCTTATTTCTTACTTCTTTTCGAGTAATTATTTTACGATATTTTTGACATTATGACCTATTTGCTATACTACGAGGGTGGTCCCAGAAGTACCCGACCCAACAAAGAAAAAACAAAACTTTTGGAAAGATATATGTTTATTTTTCAACATAATCTTCTTTGAGCTCTATACACTTTTCCCAGCGATGTTCAATAAGTTCGATACCCTTTTGGTAATAAGAACTGTCTTGCTTCTCAAAATAGCCATTAACTACCGATATCACTTCTTCATTGTGGGAAAATCTTTGACCACTGAGCCATTGTTTCAAGTTTGGGAACAGAAAATAATCAGAGGGGGCTAAATCTGACGAACAGGGTGCATGAGGTAGCAATTCAAATTTTAATTCATTAATTTTGGCCATTGCAATAACGGATTTGTGAGCTGGTGCAATGTCCTGATGAAAGAACACTTTCTTCTTAGCCAAGTGTGGCCGTTTTTTGCTTGATTTCTTCGCACAAACGTTGCAATAAGTTCGCATAATACTCGTCGTTGATAGTTTTTCCTTTTTCAAGATAGTCAATGAAAATTATCCCCCGCACATCCCAAAAAACCGACGCCATGACCTTGCCTGCAGATGGAACGGTCTTCGCCTTCTTTGGTGCACGTTCTCCCTTTTCAGACCGTTGTTTTGATTGTTGTTTTCTCTCTGGGGTGAAGTGGTGGACCCATGTTTCATCCATGGTTATGAAACAGCGTAAAAATTCTGCTTTGTTGCGGTGAAACTTCGCTAAACACTCAATTGAAACATCTTTACGACACTGTTTTTGCTCGAGTGTGAGCAAACGCTGCACCCATCTTGCACACAGCTTTCTCATGTCTAAATTTTCAGATAATATGCGATGTACCGCACTTTTCGAAATGCCTACTATGTCTGCTAGCTCGCGCACTTTCAGTCGACGATCACCCAGTACCGCTTTGTGGATTTTCTCTACCATTTCTGGAGTTGTCACCTCATTTGGTCGACCACTGCGATGCTCGTCTTGGCAGCTCGTACGGCCTCGTTTAAACTCTGCTACCCAATATTTTACTGTAGTAAACAAAGGCGAAGACTCACCCAGAGTAGAATCTAGTTCAGTTTTTATACTGGTTGGGCTGAGGCCTTTCAAATGAAAATATTGGATCACATAACGATGACCAATTTTCTCCATTTTTACAAATTCACTCACAACGTTCACTATTGATTGTTGCCAAACAAATACTAAACAACTTAGCGTCTTCAAACTTGAAACATATGCTTCATAGATTGTCTACTTTCTAATACAGTGATATTTTTCGAAACACTACCACGATCTCTAGGTCAGACCGGGTACTTCTGGGACCACCTCCGTATTTTATACTTTACTAGCGGAACCCGGCAGACAGTGTTCTGCCGTTCATCTCCCTCTTTCTCATTCCCTCTCCCTTTTCTCACCGATCCTCTCCCCCCTTTTTTCTGTCTCTCCCTCTCTCTTTTGTCTGTGTCCAAGTATCTCTCTCTTTTTCAGTCTCTCCCTCTCTTGTTTGTCTAATTCTCTCCCCTCCCCCTCTCTCCCTCTTTCCCCCTCTCACTCTCTCTCACTCTCTCTCCCCCTCTCTCCCTCTGTGTGTGTGTTTCTCAATGTGTCGAGGCAGAAATGAATCCAACAAATCAGAGATAATTAAAATTGGACCAGCTGTTCTTGAGTTATAAATGCTGCAACTAACCCGACTTTGTTTCATTTATTTTGATTAATAAATACTCGGCATAATCGAACGTAGTACGTAACATAGACCAAACCAAATCACTTTATGTTCGTCAAGACTAAAATAAAGAAACGAATTCACCATAATTTCTTCATTCACTTGTTCTCAAATCCGAGCGGCTGCGGTTGCTCAGCAGCTAAATAGTTGACTCTGGAACATCGTTTACCAGACAATGGAGGATTTTTAATACTAGCTTCATAGCCAGGTAGAATCAAACATATCCCGGAAATATTCTAGAAACCGAATTCTCAGATCGGTAGTTTTCCGCAGTCTCTCCGATCAATACCTTCCGAGTGCCGGTGCAATACCCTAACAAACGGGCCAGGGGCCGCGCGTGACCGTTTCTTCCTCATTTTTGCCTTCACACATACACAAGCGCGCGCACACACTTACGCGCCCTACACTATCGCATATGTCGGATGCGTAAAGCTTGCCCCGGCTGGGGCGGTGCTTCGCTTTGAGGAGATACCTAGAAGAAGTCGTGTAGCTCGGCCTCAGATTTACATTCTAGCGAGGGAGGAACACGTTTTCCTCCCCGAGAATAGCGTACTTTACTGTTTCAGGCCTAATGACGTCGAGCCAGTACCCAATACTAATTCTGACAAATACGATTGTTCCCAAAACCGTGTGGTCACTTCCGCGAAGTCACCTCCTGCTTAACGCAAACCGCTCTTCTCCGCCCCCCTCGCAGGCAACATCACCGCCCCCACCGGGCTTCACCCTCCTCCTCCCCGCCTCCGCCACCGCCGCCTCCACCGCCCGTGCAGACACCAACGCCTTCCCTTCAATGCCGCGGCAGCGACCTCCGCCACCACGACCGCCGCCGCTGCGCTGCAGAAATTCTATTTTCCGGGCCGCTACCCCCGGCGCTACGCGGGCGGCTGTCCCGGGGCTTAGCGTCGGCAGCTCCGCCCCGCCCCGCCCCGCCCCTCCTCGCCCCGCCCCGCGCGGGATCAGCCGGCGGAGCGGAAACCGGATCACGGGCTACAATGCCCGCGGCGGCGTGAGCGGCAACGGCGGGGGTGGGGCGGCGACTGGGGGTGACGGAGTACCGAGATGGGTGAGGGTTGCGGCTAAGCCGAATTGGTGGGAATGGCGACGGGGAGACAAGAAAGCGGCTGGGAGGCAAAGCGAGGTGACTGACTGGTATGCCCGATGGGCGAAGTGGGTAGTGTGGGAAACGCGCGGTACACTGCAGAATCGGGTGGGCTGACAGGAAGCGCGATGCCTACATGGGTAGTGGTCAGGGAACGAATGAGGGGGAGGGAGAGTTTGCGTGGTGGGTTGGATTGGTGGGATGGGTGTTGGGGGGAGAATGACGTGGTGATAGGCGGGAAGGTGATGAGTGTGATGGGATGTGAGTTAGGGGGTGGGGTGGGAAAATAGGGTACAATGGAATCGCAGGGAGAATATTAGGAATCTACTGAATGTTCAATGTTCCAGCAACAGCGTATGCACACGTGAAGCGCGATCGAACGCCACTCACCAAACGTCGCAGTCCGTTGGCATCTCTCTTGAGGTAATTTAAATAAGAACACTTTAAGTTCAAACACAAGTAAATCTACTATTCGTGAATTCTTGTAGCCTGAAAAATCGGCAAATTATTACCTTCCCCACTTCAGCGGATATCTTGTTCCTTTCTACAGAAATTGTCTAAATACCTTCCGCAAGGTTTCGCCAAACTTCCAATATTTTGAAGTCGCTATTTACATTTCAAAATCATACATACCATTACATTTTTAAATATCTAACCTACATTCAGGCGACCATTCATTTGTGAACTCTCTCCAGCCTCCCACTGAACAAACTCGCGTCCACCAACGGTACATCTCTCAATTTTCTCTTTTCACGAGTTCGCACAACTTGAACAAATGTATATTTTCAATTCACAACAGAGAAGGACGGTTTGGGCGACAGATGAACGGGCAGGGTGACTGGGCCCACGAAGGGGCGTGGCAGGGAACTTCGCAATGCAAGGTGAGCGAATTGACGGAGGGAGACTTGTCAAGAAGCGGTAATCGCAATGAAACGGAAGGTGTCGGTTGTTGTAAACGATGGAAGCTCATCCTACTGCCCTGTCCAAGCATTCCGCAGGCACTGTTGACGTCGCGTTGCGTTCCCGATGCGACCTCACCATACAACCAGATATCTCCCGTCTGTCTCCCATTCCCCCCGTGTCCTCCTTCCTCTAAGTCACTTCCCCTATTTCATCGTAGTCTGCATAGGAGTAGCCAATTTTGGCACTGCTATTAACACCATCACCCAAAACTCCGATTTCAAGTTATCAACTTCAAAGAGTCGCAATTCTCAGAGAGGGTGCACAAGACTCTCGAAACAAAGCTAATCCCAATATCCGCCAGGAACCACGCACGATTTTCTCTTTGAGGGTCATGGCGCGAAATACAATAAGTGAAGAAACGAAGGCAAAGTTGATGAAAATATTTTCTAAATTGAAATAATTCAACCTGACCCTGACTTCTTGTTTTTTAATTGTTCCCTAACGATGATGATGATGATGGTAACGATTGAATGAAAATTGAACCTTCGATCCAAATAACGGTCTCTATTACAGTATGTTAAAATAATGTTTTTCGTACAATAATTGTGTATGTAGTCTTGTGTAGCTTGATGCACTTTTGTTTTTCAAATAACTCACTAGAAACAGTTCTTATGACACAAAAAAAGGCATTTTTTAGTTCGAGGAACGGGTCGGGTTTGTTTGTATCTAGCGCACGTTGGTAATTTCTTTCCGGTTACTTCTCTACTGGTATTAAAAAAAATACTGAATTACATTAACAAAAGATAATTTTTGTAAAAATGTTATAAAATACTTGTGGGTCAAACATCACTTCGAAGATTCTTGTACTACTCTTACTCGATCCAGCCATAATTTCAAAAAACCTTGGGAAAAGTTTAAAGTTTATCAAAATAACTGGCGATCTCTAAATATGCCTGAAGATCTACCGCCAGCCAATGCCAAGATCCATTCAATCCAAATATTTTGCTGAAGATCTTTGATAAGAACAGTCAGTATGATGGAATCTAACGTAAATTTCTTGGCTTTTCTGCTGTATTATTTCATGAACTTTGAGTATCCTCTTGTTTATTGCTTCATTATCACTTTTTTTGTTTATTTATTTTATACATATCTTTTTTTACTTTATCGCATACTACTTTCTTACTTAGTTAAGAGAAAGAATTGTAATGCTGTAAAAATAAAATGTAATACCAGAAAAACAGGTATTGTGGCGTCATGATATCGAAAAAAGTGTTCTTGTTCCTTGTTCCTTTATACAGTAAATTCCTTCCTTTACCTTTTTGTGTCGTTGGAATCCACGTTTTGGGGGTCCTTGGTTCCGAAAAATTGGTTTATAGCGAAAGGTCTCTGTCCGTCCATTCGTCCATCCATCCATTCATCCATTCGACTATTTGACCATCCGATCATTCCTACATACTCCGTCAACGATAGCTTTTACAACGTTTTGCTCATTTTCTCATAAATTGATATTTCCGATCGATCTAAACTATCTTGAGACCTTGCGAGTTTGAAACGGATACTATTTTTATTTTGGGAGGACATTACATGAAGCCTGAACGTTTTAAAAATTTTCTCAAAAATGGCTCCAATTTTTTTGATCTAACTTTGTTCTCGGATAATAAAGGACGCTTAAAAATGGCGCAAGTCTCATTTTCGATGATCTCTGATTTTTCGAAAATTGCAAAACGTTCAACATTTTTTAGGCCTACAATATTGAAGATGGGGATCTCTTTCTTTAATGAAATCTTATTCAAAGGTAGAACTTGAAATAATATCGAGCAAATGTTTCGAAATTATTTGATATTTTTGCGTAATTTTTCGTGAAATATTGGCAAATTTTAAACAATTACTTCCTCAAAAACAGTTCCAAAACTTCTCTTCAGATACAGGAAAGAACGATTGAAAATTGGCGACTTCACATTTTTGGATATCACATTTTTGGATATCACATTTTTGTGATATCTCTGTATTTTCGGAAATCGCAAAAACTATCATTGTAAAAGAACTATATTGACGATATAGATGGTAATATTAAATAAAATATGTTGAAAATATTCAAAAAAGCTATTTAAATTTTTTTGAAAATAAGCGAGTTCTTTTCGATTTTAATGCAATTTTTTTGTTTTTCAAACGGCTCTAAAGGCGATGAAACAGAGCAATGAAAGCTAAAAAAAATCCCTCTGGTTTTACTTTCGTTGAAGTCTATGCATTTCCTAAAACGGCAAAAATTAGAAATAATTCAAGAAAGTATGTGTTGATATAGCACCATATTTTGTTTTTCATCAGATCGTTGTAAGAAGAGGCCCTCATTTGATTCTTAATCTCGTAATTGGCATAAAAGAATAGTACATCAAGGAATCCTGTCACAAATACTCCCAGCAAAGATAAAAAATTATTAAAACTCTAACAAATTATTTACCCAGTATTAAATGTGTGACTCTGGAAACGAATAGCGAGCAATGCAACTGAGGAAGATAGTCACCTGAAGATAGAAATTTGACACCAGTTGATAGAAGTTTGCCCGTTTCCAAATGAGAAGGGGGTGGGTGAACGAGAAGGCGAGTGGGGATTGAGAAGGCGGGTGTGCGATGACACGGGGGCAGGAGGCGGGTAAGAAGTCGGGTGAGACGGCAAGCGAGGCTGGCAAGAAAGCGGTCAAGAAAGCGGTCAAGAAGGCGGGCAAGAAGGCGGGCAAGAAGGCGGGCAAGAAGGGGGGCAAGAAGGGGGGCAAGAAGGCGGGCAAGAAGGCGGGCAAGAAGGCGGGCAAGAAGGCGGGCAAGAAGGCGGGCAAGAAGGCGGGCAAGAAGGCGGATAAGAAGGCCAGCCAGAAGGAGGACAAGAAGATGGGCAAGAAGGCTGCCAAAAGGCAGGCAAGAAGGCGGACAAGAAACAAGGTGGGCGGGAAGCTGAACAAGAAGGCGGGCGAGTAGATCCGGGAAAGCGGACGAGAAGGTGGGCAAGAAGGCAAACGAGAAGGCAACGAAGAGGGCGAGACGTGGGTGAGGCGTGAGAAAGCAGACGATTAAGCAGGCGAGAAGGCGAGTGGGCTTGCGAGAAGACCGGCGAATAGATGAAATGAGCAAGGTACGTCAGGTGGGCGTTGGCGGGGTGGTCGATATGGGAGAATTAGGAAAATTGGACGAAATAGGTGAGGTGGATGAGGTGGGTGAAGTGGGTGAAGTGGGCTAGGTGGGCGGGGTGGGTGCGGGGGTGGGCGAGATGGGCGTGGTTGGCGAGGTGGTCGGGGTGCGCGAAGTGAGTTGGGTTAGCGTGGTGGGTGAGGGTGGGCGGGGTGGGTGAAGTGGGCGGGGTGGGTGAAGTGGGCGGGGTGGGCGAGGTGGGCAGGGTGAGGGGTGGGCGAAGAGACCGGGATGGGCGTGGTGGGCGAAGAGAGCGAGGTGGGTGGGGAGGGCTAGGTGGGCGAAGCGGGTGAGGTGCGCCAGGCGGGAGGGCGCGAAGGCAGGCGGAGCCGGCGGGCGCTGCTTGCGCGTGGCACAAAGCGCCCCGCGGCGTCTTTGTGAGGCGCGGGTTCGACGCGCTTTGTCACCGTGCGACCGGAGGAGCCGGCGGCGGCGGCGGCGGCGGCGGCGGCGGCGGCGGTGGCGGGCGGCGGGCGCGAGCCGGGCGACGGAGGCCGGGCACAAAAGACGGCCCGGCTGCCTCCGGCGGAGAGCTCGAGCTGCCCCGCGGCCGAGAGGCGCCAACAAAAGACGTAACCGTGTACTGCTCACTCCACGATTTAAATGTCGGTCATTTATCAGGACAAACTTTGGAAACGCACACCCTTCAAGAGGTAGCCGCTGTGGATAAAGTTACTGCTGTAGGGAGAGGGAACAACTACCCAAAACGTATGGAAACAGATTCTTTAGGCACACAATTCCTTTTGTAATGTGTTTTGGACAGAATTATTATTATACAGCTCTCTTAAAGTGTTCAGCAATTACTAATGTGGTTATCATTAATTTATGTTAAATACGCAAATTCGCATGGCACTAATTTTAAACAAATTTTGAAGTATGTTTTCTTTTCAAACGGTAATAAATAAGCTGAGTTACTATTTCATATAACAAGCTTCACCAATTCCCAAAGAGTTTATTTTTATTTGCTGTAAAATTCTTACCAGATGAAACTGGCTTTTAGAATGAACATTTTCACAAAACTAAAAATTTATTAGTTTCGTTTGTTCTGGTAATTTGAGAAACAAAATTCAGTCTATGGATTTTCATTCCTCCAAGTCATTGATAATCATTGCGTGATCCAAATGGAAGACTTTACAATGCAGGAAATGACAAGAAATGATTTACTTCACACAAAAAAAATTGAAGTACCAAAGTCTTCAAGAAGGAGCATTGATACACCTTTCAGACGAATGTTCTTTTTCACGAACATTTTTATGATATATCTTCTTTATAAACATCGTTCGAAATTTGAAATAATTTCAGAGATCATGAATTGTGAAATATAATTAAGCGTTTCGTGGAGGAAGAGTAATAGTTCGATCGTCAGAGTCACATTTACGTCATCGACTTCCCGTCGATCGCTCTTTTCATGAGAAATAATAGTGACTCTCAACCACAAAAATAACAATGAAATTAGAAGTCTCCCGACTGAAAGAGGATTAATTTTTCAGTGACTTTTTAAAAGGAGAAACTACGTGAAGTTAAATTCTCTTCAGAACAATATTCAATTCCACTTGATTTTTAACCAAACATAAGTTTCTCGAAGAATTCAAACTATACCCTTTTTGGCATCCATCACACCTAACTGTACTCAAACGTTTTCTCAAACGCACCCTAAATCACGTCCCTTGAAGCATCCTTCTGAAAAAACAACCACAATTTCCGAATCAAAAAACAGATATCCATTTCACATTTTGTTTAAAAATGTAATTGACTAGATAGCGCAATAGCGCATTGACATCCAATGTAATAGATTTTAGTTTTAATATTAAAATGCTAAGTCACTAGTACGTATGTAAAGTTTAATTGAACCCACATTGAATATTGACCAAAAACAGACATACAATTACAGGTATTAGAAACATACAAGATCAAGAATTGTTACAAGACAAAACACCCTAAGGATCTTGTAGTAATATTTTGAGTACACTTTAGGAGTACAGCAATCATTTATTAATTAATAAGAAATGTTACACTTTTTATTATAATAATAATTGATATTATGTATCGGACATTTCTATCCATTTTTTGTAAATGCTTAATAATGTTCTCAAAGAATATTATTCTGCAAAGTACTGAGTTATTAAACAAAGTTCAATAATCTTCATCCAACAACCAACATCAAACACCCAACCGTATTAATTAACAACCATCATATTTTTTGAAGAAAAGAGGTATAGTAAGGTGCCTCCAGGAGCTGTAAGAGGGGGCGTGGCTGTATCCAAGGGCGTGCGAGCTCGACGTGGGCTGGGAGGGGGTGGGGTAAGGGTAAAGGAGGGGGAGGGGAGGGCGTCTCGGTGGCGTCGCGGCGCCGTGCGTCGCGCGCGCCCACCTGGAAAATGGCCGCAGCGCTATCGCGGCGCGGGGCGCTCGCCCGGGGCCAGGGACGAGGGCGGGGGCGAGGTAGGGGGCGGGGGCCGAGGTAGGGGGTGGGGGCGGGGGCGGGGGCGGGGCGGGGACGGGGGTGGCCGGACGACCGGACGGGGCGAAGCCTCCCCTGCACCCTGCTCTCGGCAGATACGCCTCCCCGCTTCGGCCGCCCCGCATTGAAATTACCCGATCTCCCGCAGCCCCTTGCCTGCCCGCCGGCTTCGCGCTGTCCCCTACGGATTATGCGGTATCGCCTCTTCTGGGTATCGCTGAGTGTATAAAGGCGCTGCGACACTCACCCCAGCCCTCACTGCCGACGGTGGAGGCGGCGCCGAGGAGACGGCGGTGGGGCGGGGGCCTGCGACCTGGGTGGTGGCGGGGAGGGTGAAGGGGGCGGCGGAGGTAGCGGCGACAGGGTGGAGGCAATGGCGGCAGCGGGGGTGGGGTCAGCGAGGGTGAAGGCGATGGCGGCGTCGGGGGTGGGTTCAGCGAGGGTGGAGGCGGATGGGGTGGGTTCAGCGACGGGGGAGGCAATGACAGCGGCGGGGGTGAGGGTGGGGTCAGCGAGGGTGGATGTGGCGGGAGTGGGTACAGCGAGGGGGGAGACAATGACAGCGGCGGGGGTGGGGGTGGGGTCAGCGAGGGTGGAGACGATGTCGGCGGCGGGGGTGGGGTCAACGAGGGTAGAGGCGGCGGGGGTGGGTTCAGCGAGGGGGGAGGCAATGACAGCGGCGGGGGTGGGGGTGGGGTAGCGAGTGTGAAGGCGATGACGGCGTCGGGGGTGGGGTCAGCGAGGGTAGAGGCGGCGGGGGTGGGTTCAGCGAGGGGGGAGGCAATGACAGCCGCGGGGGTGGGGGTGGGGTCAGCGAGGGTGAAGGCGATGTCGGCGGCGGGGGTGGGGTCAACGAGGGTAGAGGCGGCGGGGGTGGGTTCAGCGAGGGGGGAGGCAATGACAGCGGCGGGGGTGGGGTGGGGTAGCGAGTGTGAAGGCGATGGCGGCGTCGGGGTTGGGGTCAGCGAGTGTGGAGGCGGCGGGGGTGGGTTCAGCGAGGGGGGGAGGCAATGACAGCGGCGGGGGTGGGGTGGGGTCAGCGAGGGTGGAGACGATGGTGGAGGCGGGGGTGGGGTCAGCGAGAGTGAAGGCGATGGCGGCGTCGGGGGTGGGGTCAGCGAGTGTGGAGGCGGCGGGGGTGGGTTCAGCGAGGGGGGAGGCAATGACAGCGGCGGGGGTGGGGGTGGGGTCAGCGAGGGTGGAGACGATGGTGGAGGCGGGGGTGGGGTCAGCGAGGGGTGGAGGCGATGGCGGCGGCGGGGGTGGGGTTAGCGAGGGTGGAGGCGATGGCGGCGTCGGGGGTGGGGTCAGCGAGGGTGGAGGCGGCGGGGGTGGGGTCAGCGAGGGCTGAGGCGATGGCGGCGGCGGGGGTGGGGTCAGCGAGGGCGGAGGCGATGGCGGCGGCGGGGGTGGGGTCAGCGAGGGTGGAGGCGGCGGGGGTGGGGTCAGCGAGGGCATAGGCGATGGCGGCGGCGGGGGTGGGGTCAGCGAGAGGGCAGGCGGAGGCGGCGAGGACGGCGGTGACTGAAGCGGGGGTGGTAGGGGTAGAAGGCGAGCGGCGGGGAGGGCGTCGGCACCGGCGGCGGGGCGCTTGTGTCGGTGGCACAGCGTCTTCCGTCACTGTCAGGGGAACCTTTCCGGAAGATCTGCTCAAGAAGTAGCGCCCCCTGCGTGGCGGCCGATAGGGAATTGCGAGCCGCTGGGTCGCTCTGAGGCAGCCTCAGCTCTCTATGGATTTTCATGGAACACAATCATCACTTTGAGCGAACGATGCACTCGATATAAGGATCCGCGCTGCTGTCGATACATTTTAGCACTCCCAATAGGTCTTGTCGCATTATAATCTTTCTTGAATTGTTTTTCTGCCACACCCATATCCTCAGTTCGTTTCTATTTTCAGTGCTGAATTGTTACATTCAATTCTACCCGAGTTTAATAAGAAAATTGCCTTAGAGTACTGTGCGAGTGTGTTATTTATGCAATACGTATGCGGGCTTATCCAGTAAATTTAGACCGTACGTTCTATGTAATATTACACACGTTTACAAACCTCCTGCTAATGTTTTTAAGATAATAAGTTATAAAATACGTACATATAAAATACATTCTGATAAGTCTAATTTCACAGAAGCTTAAATGCCAACTTCAATTGAAGTTAACACAAAAAATGTATATCTCAGAATCAAATATATTAAAATTAAAAATCAATATGTTCATTAACATTCAGGGTACGTTAGTGTTGTTAATGTCCTATTTAGGAAAGAAATTATGTATATAGGCTGTGCGCTAGCCTACAAGCCACTTGCCATTCACCTCGAAGAATACCTCTCCCGCATTGGAAACAATCGTGCTACATTACCCGCAAGCAGATGGAGGCAGTTTTGCAACTCGGTTCCTGCACCTCACTTGGATTTCGACGGCGGCGGTATTGCCCACCACAGATTCAACATGGAGTGGACCCCGATCGAACCCGAAGTCCAGCTGTGGGAGGGGTCTGCGCTAACCATTATGGTACTTGCCCGCCTCCTCGAAGGATCCCTCCCTGCCATGACAACAACTGCAATACATTACCAGCAAATCGACAGACGTACTTTCCACGCTCTCCACACACTTCATTGGAGCTTCAGCGGCGGCGGCGGCGGCGGTGGGCTCATCACACATTGCACATGGTCAGCAATTGAATGTGTTTCCCAGCTATGAAAGATATGTGTGCTACCATTAAGCCACTCGTCAGAGAAACCCTCTCCGGATTTAGAACAACTGCGCTTCACTAGCCGTAAGTATACGGAGGCATTTTTCCACGCGAACCAATCTCCTCGCTCTGGCTTCGAGCGACGGCGGTGTTTTCCCCACTCATTGCACATGAAGTGGACGGCGATTGATCACATGTGTAACTCAGAGGTGTGCGCTAGCCATTGGGCCACTAACCACCTTCGACAGTGAATACTTCTCCTGCTACGAGAACTGTGCTACACTCCTCGTAAGTAGTCGGAGGCATTTTTCCACGCGGGCCCGGGCTCATCGCTCTGGCTTCGGTGGCGGCGCGGGTCACGCTCGCAATTCCAGGCGGGCGCTCGCAACTCACGCGTCCGCGGGCAGCGCCTCTGCCTCCTCCCCCCCCCCCCCCCCGCGCGGCCGCAACGCCTCTCATCAGCTCGTCGGCGGCGCGGTGACGAGCGAATTTGCGGGCGGCGCTGCCTCGTAAAAGCGGCCGTAAATTCCGACATTGTAATTGCCTCGCACTGCCCCCGAACGCCCCGCTCCGCCGCCGCCACCGCCGGCCCCCAGAGCCAGCTCGCTCGCCCGCCCGTCACCCGCCCGCACGCCCGCACGCTCGCCCGCACGCTCGCTCGCTCGCCCGCTCGCTCGCTTGCCCGCCCGCCCGCACACCCACTCGCCCGCACGCCCACTCGCCCGCACGCCCACTCGCCCGCACGCCCACTCGCCCGCACGCCCACTCGCCCGTTCACTCGCCCGCTCACCTGCTCGATCGTTCACTCGCCCCCTACCCCCGTTCGTCTACTCGCCCACCCGTCTGTCCACCTATCCGCCTACTCATCCACCGACCTACTCGCCCATTCGCCTACTCTCCAGCCAGTCCGCCCACTCTCCCGCTCGGCTGCTCGGCTGCTCGGCCGCTCGCTCGCTCGCTCGCTCGCTCGCTCGCTCGCCCGCTCGCCCGCTCGTTCGCCCGCCCGCCCGACGGCTCACCCGCCCGCTCAACCGTTCCAACGCCGGTCCACTCACTCGCCCGGTCGCTCGCTCGCCCGTCCGCCCGCTCACCCGCCCCCTGCTGCTGACGACAGCGTGGCCGGTGATGATTCTGTTTGTCCACGGTTGGCCCCGGCCGTCGCCCGATGTTTCTTCGGCGGAGGGGAAAAGCAATTCGCGAGCGCGCCAGCCTTCAAATGTTTTACTTTTTGTCTTCGTTAGGGCGGCGGGAGTTCTGGGCGTTGTCGTTCCCTGGAGATTAGTGAGATGGAGGTGTTTTACACGGACAGAAGTGGTGAAGAACTTATCTGGTGTTGAATGGCTACCGTCCACCTGTTCTTTGGCTTTCAACGACGTCATCTCTGGAGCTGCTCGATACTTAACCGTTTTGTTGGATGATAGGAGACTTATGATTTAGAATTCGCTTTCAGAAATGTAGCAATCGCTTCAAATTACAATGCCCCACATAATGCGATTATTTTAAACACATTCCTCATTATTTCATTCATATTATACATATTTCTCATTATACAACTAAAATTTTCGTGCACTATTTACTGCTGGGGTCACTAGTTATTACGAATAATGAGCATGTTGAATAATAGTTTGCCACACTAAACATTATGCCAAATTATTATTATTTATCTTGCTAAAAAAATACTCAAATATGTAACTAATTCAAATTTCATATTGTTACTTTCAACTTATTCAAAGTTAAGACTTCAAAGAATATAACAACATATATTTCCTAGCAATCATGCGGACTGAAGCTAAGACAAACACCTAACGAACTACAACAGCACGTACCATCTCGCGATATTGTTAATGGCTAATTAATAATATGTATAGTAATAATATGTATAATAATAAATTAACAGTTCTGTCTTACACTGCAACCACCATTTGAAAATTTCTTAAACGAAGCGAGAACATATTTTTTTAATTCAACTGTTTAAATGAAAACAGCTTTATGCCATTGAATGCAGTGAATTCATACATAACCGTTCTACATAAACGTACCAACGATGCACGATGCGTATTTTAGCGGTAAATAAAATTATTGGCTTATAGTACCGCGAATGAAAGGCATCCGTCATTATTGCCTTCTGTAATGAGAGCGCCATTACAACAATAGGTTACAAAAGCAACAATGGCCGCTAATTCTAAGGATACACATTTTGCCATTTAGCATTGTTGATACCGCTAGCAAAAAAAGAAGATGGATAGAAAAATATAATCATTAAATATATATTTATGTTCAACACAATTAATCGATTTTTACTTGCATTACTCTTTATTTTGCATTTTATAAAGCTTTCATCTATTTGTTTTCACATTTCGTTCTATCAAGTTAAATCATCTACTCGTTTTCATATTTAACTCAACTAAAGAACGCAATTTAAAATATGTTTTCAATAATTTAAGATTTATTTTAAAATGGATATCAAAAGCTCGAATATAAGAAACAAACAAATTAATATGAAATATTATACAAATTCTAATAACGTAGCATTCATCAAAACGATGGACCCGTTTTTGAGACCAAAACTGTTTAAACAAAATTACAAAATCCCCATATTTCAGCAAAATTTCGTAAAAACTACTAAAATTTTCGAAAAATTGTTCATGACCATATTTTAAAATCTATATTTAAGAAACAAATTTTATTAAGGGAAGAATCTCTATCTTTAATGTTTGTGTTGTAGGAAGACGCAGAAAAAATTTTGAATTTTTGCAATTTTCGAAACATACGAGTATTTAACGAACATGAGACCTGCATTGTTCTCTTAAATGTTCTTCACACTATCTAACAACAAAATTTAATCAAAAACGGTGGAGTAATTTTTTGGAAAATTTGGAAAATGTCCAAGACGTTTCATGTAAAGTCCCCCCCAAAATTAAAACATCAATTTCAAATCCAAGGAGCTGTGACATCAGCCAAATCGATTGGGTAATATTAATTTTGGAGAAAATAGGCTGAATGGTGTTTAGCCTCTAGTGTTGTTCACAGACGGACGGGCAGATGGACGGACGGACGGACGAACCAACCGACGTTTTTCTGTCAATCGATTTTCCGGTATCAAGGATTCTGTCTGCACCAAATGTTAGAGAATATTTTTCTATATTTAGCATCTAGATTTATCTACTTTTTCGTTGCCAGGGCTCTGTAATAAGTTTTTCGGCCGAAAATTCGCCGTTTTTTTGCACAGCATTACATCACTTTCTATCGCGGTCGCGGTAGCGAGAAAGTTAAAAGAAAGAACTCTTTAAGATATTAGAATACATCAATGTTTAATATTGTTGTTCACAGAGTCTATGAATGTTTCGCCTACCAAATGCCTAAAAGTCATGTCATTAACTTAATAGGAAATATTAAAATAAGTTTAAAAGCGAAAAGAGGAATACATACAAGAATTATCTCTCTAAAAAGGATGTAAAATATATTATCAAATTCATTAACAAATGTGAAACGATCAACATTATGAGCCATTGCAGACCGTAAAGCAGGAAGCTGAGTGGGAAGTGTCAGTAAGAGTGTTGAAAACAGCAAATTTCTTGACATTATCAGTATAATTTGAAGAACATTCACACAATCGGATCAGAATGTGATCAGCTCATAAGTGTCAACACAGATGTTTGCTGAATGACACCGATTTAATAATTACTATTGAAAAAATATGTTTTGGCAATTTTGAAATTTGTGTAAATATATTACGTTCAGTTCTTCAAGGAGAAATTTAACACAATTCAAAACATTTGGATTTGGTTAGACTAACAAAACGAATGAACACAAGAGCTAAAACCCAACGTTTTTAAAACTTCCCAATTGTACTAAAGAAACTCTCTTCTAATGTGAATAGTTAACTGAAGAAATTGTAGTAACCACAACGAAGTATGATTTTCCACCTTGTTCTTCCCTTATGGCCAAGCCTATTTCTGTTCACGTTCCTGCTACGTCTCACGGAACACACGTTTGAACCCAGGTTTGCACCTCTCACATGAACAATAAATCAGAATCACATTCGCAATGTAGTTTCTCTCTTCCTCCCCAATTCGTCAGAGCAAACCGCAACCGTTCAATAGCACATTTAACTGAAAGGCCGTCAATCGAAGTGCCTTTGCGAAACACATCGCGCGTAAATTTGACTAACAGGCGAAATTCCAGGCGCTTTAGAAACCTCAGGCGGTGACCTCCGCCGGGACATCCAATAATCGGTTTAGCGCGACAATGCCTGGTTCGCAGGTGGCCGCGCCGCACGGCCCGAGGCACTCCGCCGGTCCGCGAGGCCCCGCGGCCCGCGTGAGCCGCGGCGCAAACACGGCCCTCCAGCACATCCCGCAGTGGCTCGAAACACCACTCTCCTAAAACCTGGCTTGGAAGGGCGCAATTTTTTAAAATAAAAATCTTTTAGTAAACATTTATTTACTTTATAATAGTTTTTAGTTGTACTTTGTAGTATTCAGTTGAAAGTCAAATTGTGCAGTTGAAAGTCAAATTGTGCAGTTGAAAGTCAAATTGTGCAGTTGAAAGTCAAATTGTGCAGTTGAAAGTCAAATTGTGCAGTTGAAAGTCAAATTGTGCAGTTGAAAGTCAAATTGTGCAGTTGAAAGTCAAATTGTGCAGTTGAAAGTCAAACTGTGCAGTTGAAAGTCAAACTGTGCAGTTGAAAGTCAAACTGTGCAGTTGAAAGACAAACTGTGCAGTTGAAAGTCAAACTGTGCAGTTGAAAGTCAAACTGTGCAGTTGAAAGTCAAACTGTGCAGTTGAAAGTCAAACTGTGCAGTTGAAAGTCAAACTGTGCAGTTGAAAGTCAAACTGTTCAGTTGAAAGTCAAACTGTTCAGTTGAAAGTCAAACTGTTCAGTTGAAAGTCAAACTGTTCAGTTGAAAGTCAAACTGTTCAGTTGAAAGTCAAACTGTTCAGTTGAAAGTCAAACTGTTCAGTTGAAAGTCAAACTGTTCAGTTGAAAGTCAAACTGTTCAGTTGAAAGTCAAACTGTTCAGTTGAAAGTCAAACTGTTCAGTTGAAAGTCAAACTGTTCAGTTGAAAGTCAAACTGTTCAGTTTATAGTCAGGTTGTTCAGTTTATAGTCAGGTTGTTCAGTTTAAAGTCAGGTTGTTCAGTTTAAAGTCAGGTTGTTCAGTTTATAGTCAGGTTGTTCAGTTTATAGTCAGGTTGTTCAGTTTATAGTCAGGTTGTTCAGTTTATAGTCAGGTTGTTCAGTTTATAGTCAGGTTGTTCAGTTTATAGTCAGGTTGTTCAGTTTATAGTCAGGTTGTTCAGTTTATAGTCAGGTTGTTCAGTTTATAGTCAGGTTGTTCAGTTTATAGTCAGGTTGTTCAGTTTATAGTCAGGTTGTTCAGTTTATAGTCAGGTTGTTCAGTTTATAGTCAGGTTGTTCAGTTTATAGTCAGGTTGTTCAGTTTATAGTCAGGTTGTTCAGTTTATAGTCACGTTGTTCAGTTTATAGTCACGTTGTTCAGTTTATAGTCACGTTGTTCAGTTTATAGTCACGTTGTTCAGTTTATAGTCACGTTGTTCAGTTTATAGTCACGTTGTTCAGTTTATAGTCACGTTGTTCAGTTTATAGTCACGTTGTTCAGTTTATAGTCACGTTGTTCAGTTTATAGTCACGTTGTTCAGTTTATAGTCACGTTGTTCAGTTTATAGTCACGTTGTTCAGTTTATAGTCACGTTGTTCAGTTTATAGTCACGTTGTTCAGTTTATAGTCACGTTGTTCAGTTTATAGTCAGGTTGTTCAGTTTATAGTCAGGTTGTTCAGTTTATAGTCAGGTTGTTCAGTTTATAGTCAGGTTGTTCAGTTTATAGTCAGGTTGTTCAGTTTATAGTCAGGTTGTTCAGTTTATAGTCAGGTTGTTCAGTTTATAGTCAGGTTGTTCAGTTTATAGTCAGGTTGTTCAGTTTATAGTCAGGTTGTTCAGTTTATAGTCACGTTGTTCAGTTTATAGTCACGTTGTTCAGTTTATAGTCACGTTGTTCAGTTTATAGTCAGGTTGTTCAGTTTATAGTCAGGTTGTTCAGTTTATAGTCAGGTTGTTCAGTTTATAGTCAGGTTGTTCAGTTTATAGTCAGGTTGTTCAGTTTATAGTCAGGTTGTTCAGTTTATAGTCAGGTTGTTCAGTTTATAGTCAGGTTGTTCAGTTTATAGTCAGGTTGTTCAGTTTATAGTCAGGTTGTTCAGTTTATAGTCAGGTTGTTCAGTTTATAGTCAGGTTGTTCAGTTTATAGTCAGGTTGTTCAGTTTATAGTCAGGTTGTTCAGTTTATAGTCAGGTTGTTCAGTTTATAGTCAGGTTGTTCAGTTTATAGTCAGGTTGTTCAGTTTATAGTCAGGTTGTTCAGTTTATAGTCAGGTTGTTCAGTTTATAGTCAGGTTGTTCAGTTTATAGTCAGGTTGTTCAGTTTATAGTCAGGTTGTTCAGCTTATAGTCAGGTTGTTCAGCTTATAGTCAGGTTGTTCAGCTTATAGTCAGGTTGTTCAGCTTATAGTCAGGTTGTTCAGCTTATAGTCAGGTTGTTCAGCTTATAGTCAGGTTGTTCAGCTTATAGTCAGGTTGTTCAGTTTATAGTCAGGTTGTTCAGTTTATAGTCAGGTTGTTCAGTTTATAGTCAGGTTGTTCAGTTTATAGTCAGGTTGTTCAGTTTATAGTCACGTTGTTCAGTTTATAGTCAGGTTGTTCAGTTTATAGTCAGGTGTTCAGTTTATAGTCAGGTTGTTCAGTTTATAGTCAGGTTGTTCAGTTTATAGTCAGGTTGTTCAGTTTATAGTCAGGTTGTTCAGTTTATAGTCAGGTTGTTCAGTTTATAGTCAGGTTGTTCAGTTTATAGTCAGGTTGTTCAGTTTATAGTCAGGTTGTTCAGTTTATAGTCAGGTTGTTCAGTTTATAGTCAGGTTGTTCAGTTTATAGTCAGGTTGTTCAGTTTATAGTCAGGTTGTTCAGTTTATAGTCAGGTTGTTCAGTTTATAGTCAGGTTGTTCAGTTTATAGACAGGTTGTTCTGTTTATAGTCAGGTTGTTCAGTTTATAGTCAGGTTGTTCAGTTTATAGTCAGGTTGTTCAGTTTATAGTCAGGTTGTTCAGTTTATAGTCAGGTTGTTCAGTTTATAGTCAGGTTGTTCAGTTTATAGTCAGGTTGTTCAGTTTATAGTCAGGTTGTTCAGTTTATAGTCAGGTTGTTCAGTTTATAGTCAGGTTGTTCAGTTTATAGTCAGGTTGTTCAGTTTATAGTCAGGTTGTTCAGTTTATAGTCAGGTTGTTCAGTTTATAGTCAGGTTGTTCAGTATAAAGTCAGGTTGTTCAGTTTAAAGTCAGGTTGTTCAGTTTAAAGTCAGGTTGTTCAGTTTAAAGTCAGGTTGTTCAGTTTAAAGTCAGGTTGTTCAGTTTAAAGTCAGGTTGTTCAGTTTATAGTCAGGTTGTTCAGTTTATAGTCAGGTTGTTCAGTTTATAGTCAGGTTGTTCAGTTTATAGTCAGGTTGTTCAGTTTAAAGTCAGGTTGTTCAGTTTAAAGTCAGGTTGTTCAGTTTAAAGTCAGGTTGTTCAGTTTAAAGTCAGGTTGTTCAGTTTAAAGTCAGGTTGTTCAGTTTAAAGTCAGGTTGTTCAGTTTAAAGTCAGGTTGTTTAGTTTAAATTCAGGTTGTTTAGTTTAAAGTCAGGTTGTTTAGTTTAAAGTCAGGTTGTTTAGTTTAAAGTCAGGTTGTTTAGTTTAAAGTCAGGTTGTTTAGTTTAAAGTCAGGTTGTTTAGTTTAAAGTCAGGTTGTTTAGTTTAAAGTCAGGTTGTTTAGTTTAAAGTCAGGTTGTTTAGTTTAAAGTCAGGTTGTTGCTAGGTAGATGTCGCGCCCGGAAACACGAAATAATCAATTGAAAAGTCAAAACTGCCCAACGCTCAGTTCACGTTTTTTTTGTGCGGCGTGCTCTGAGTGTACTGCAAACCCTGCTAACAAAAGCAATATACAAATAATAATATCTTTGTTGACTAGAAACAATCATTTATCCTAGCACATAATAATATACTGCAACAAGTCAAATATTATTTGCTAGAAAATTGTGAATACAGTTTGAGACAATGGTCTTGTGCCCGCGGCTGCACTGGGTAGTGGGCATTCGGAAGAAGGCAAAAGTGTAGGATAGGTCTACAGTACAGCTCCACACGCAAACGCTGTGAACCGGGTGGTTCTAGGATCGACCTCCGGCGACTGAGAGAATTCCCGCCATCAGATAAGAGGAATCTTATGGCCAAAGAATTTACACTACCTGTCTTTCCTCGCCGTTTATCTCAGGACCTTCCTATCGTTCCCTGATTCTCACTTAATTCATCTATATGTTAACCTGACGTTCTCATGAACAAAATTTTATATTCGCATAGTCAAATCACCTCCATAGTAAATGAAGGCTAGAGATTAGTTATTTTACGTCCGATTCTCAAACGCAACACTTCTTAAAAAATGTATTCCTTTTTAACTATTTACAAATTATTCTTATTTCAATACTAACTTACGCATGGCATGTATGGATTTCAACTCTCTCCACATCTTTAAATATATTACAAACATTTCAAAACAAACTCATACTAATAACAATGAATGCCTCCTGGTTTGTCAGCAATATGGCAATCCTCGACGATCTTGCAATAGAACCGCTTACATCCTTTATTACAAAACTGGTACATCACTTCAACAATAATTTAAAAGACCTACAAGGAGCAGATACTTACGAAATGCGAATTGATCACCCCCCACCATCCCGCCTAACAAACAGACTCCCATTTCAAATTTCCCTTCAATATCTCTCCGACATTAGAGATGATTAGAACATTTCTTGCGTTTACCTGCCCCACCCATCATATTTCCTAAATATTGTCATCACCTTCCATCGAATGTTAGAAGAATTTTCCTCGTAAAAACCTTGGTTGAAGGTATCACCTAATAAAATCGCTATCGGAGAGGTGACAACAGATACCTCCTTCATCCTCCGCTGATACAAAGATACTCTGTCAATTAACTGAAGAGCCTTGCGGCTAAACGTTGTACTGTCTGTCAATGTAAAATAAAATTGAAAAAAGGGAAAGCTTGGCTCTCCAGGAGACGCCACAATCTTCGTAGAGAAGTCGACGTTTCGGTCCTCATAGACATTTAGCCTCTCAAACAGCCAGGACCTTATTCTGCCAGGCGCCAGTCACAAAATACCACGTTCATCTTCGTAAGCTCAGTAGCTGTTAGTTGAGCTATGTCTAAAGGAGAGAAACAGAGGCCATCCGCTCCGAATGTTATTTTTTCGTGGTTTCTCTGATCAATACCAGGCTAATGCCGGAACAGAACTTAAACAAACGCACCACGGATTGCACGAAATACAAAGTATTTTCTTCGTCGTCCGTGTCCCTTCCTCCCCTCTTACACACACACACCTCCACTTACATACGAGTACAATGCACTGCAAAGCATCACCACATGTCGATGTCTAGTCCTAATTTTAAAAAAGCAAAAATGTTTATTTCATTGCGTTCTATGTACGTGTCTGCATGTGCAAATGAAGCAAAATCGTAAATATTCAACTTCGTAACGATGCAACATACCCATTCCATACTGTTTCAAATCCTTTAGAAAGCTACAGTTCAATTCCATAATGTACCATACCCAATTTCACATATCACTCCCTGTAAATCGTTCTATCAAATGTTAAGATGCTTACATCTGAACTGTTGTATCGCAATGTTTTTACAGTTAATTTCAGGCGTGTTATTCTAAGGTTTTGGACATGCAGACATATTTTAATTTTTAGTCTGCTTTTGCGAGTCAATGACGAATTGTTTGCTTTCCTTAGCATTGTGTGTGATATTTTAGTTAAATTTGTGATTGCTGAAACTGATTTGGGACTTGCCGATAACAAAGTGTAAGATCCGGAGCGTTGTGTTCATTCTATTTCAAGCAATGAATCAGATATTACAACACGAAATTCACAAAAACGCTTCCAAACTTCACGATTTCACACGAAGGATTTCCAAAATCAAAACATTTGTGGTTCGCAACCTTTCACAGTAATTGTTAAAAATAGAAATACTGAAATGAATGCACGTAATGAACAAATCCATGTTTCATCTCGGTGGAATATGGTAGGGCAGGCATGCCAACATCTCGGACAAGGTAACAAACCCATTAGAACCCACCGGCACTCCGAGAAATTGGAACGAAATTTAAAAGTAAGGGTTGAACAAATCTCTCCGGAGAGGCGATATGTCACTGAATATCTGGTTCACGACAGACTTTACGAGAAGTCAGATGGCAGTTATTGTCTCAAATTTAGTTACATTAATTCCAATTTTCTCTTTAAAGCAAAGAAATATCCATTAAAATAAAATAATACATCGATCAGATTTCAAATCCTCAATTGAGAGTAAAATTTAAAAAGTAAGTTAATCAACTTAACAAAATAAGTTAAACTGGTCAAAAATTCACCCCAGATTAAGGAACTCTTGTGTTTCTGGAAGATACTCATAACTATAATTGACGATATTAAATGTGTATTTAAATGTTCTACACCGATAACCTCAGAACAGTGCAACATCGTTTTTAGTACATTCTGAAATCTCAGTGACCTCCCAGAAGAATAACTTCTACGACAAGACCAGAGAGTGTAAAAAGTTAAGAATCGACTTAGAAATAAAGACAAAAAATTCTCAGAGAAGCTTTTAATTCAAGTAATATATACCAGTAAATCCAAAAAATGTTAGAGTTTGTAAGCAATTATATACGAAAGTCCTAAAGGAAGTGAAGAATTTGCTATTTTCATGAAAAAAAGTGGAATTACTGTCACACCAGAAAATTAGGCGAGAGGGAGCAAGACTGTGGCAAGGGTGGTAGATAATGAAGCAGGGTGGGAAACATGGAAACAAAGCTGACAATGAGAATCATCTTACATATTTCTTGTATTACGAAAGATATGTAACGCTGCCAGAAAAAGTGAGGACTTTTTCGTAGAAAAGCAACAGACCAGCAAAAACGGAGTTTTTGAAAATCGCAATGGGTCTTTTTTTTTCGATATCCTGCAACTACATTATTGGAGAAAATTTGTTCGTTTAGAAAATGTGTTCATGACATTTAGTTCTTTAAACAATGTCAAGAATAATTTTTTGAAAATGTGAGTAGATTTCATGAAGTGCTCTGTTATATATCTTTTAAAAATATTATTAATATAAAATAAGTTAAATTAATAGTATAATATTAATACATTTAAAAACAAATTTTTAAAAAATACGTTAACAAGATTTTCTCAGAATGGTTTCATATTTTTTTTCACTCGAATAGAGCAATGAACTCTCAATAATAAGGAATTTACCTGATTATCATTAAAGCGTACAACTTTCGATAATTGCAAATATGATGCACTTTATTTATGATGCACCAAGAGCATTGTTCGAATACTAAAGGCCAGATGAAAAAGTGAATCAACTCGTTGCTAGCGATAGTTAACTGTCTGTGTTTGAATCCGGCTTTGGGTAAATACATTTTTGTGGATTGGACACAGTCTTGCGGATTGAACTATATGTAACATTATAAACAATACCGGAAAGTGTGTGCTGTTCCACGACAGGTTTTTCAACGGGGTTCGCACAGGCTTTGGTGGTTCAGGGCATCCATTGATGTCACAGCAATGCCTCTGCGTGGAAGGTCCTAGGATTCGAGTATTGAAGAATGCAGGATTTTAGACTCTAGCTACAGAGCGTGAGTTCAGCCGCAGCCTGAAGGAGAATTTTAGCGGACGGCTGTTCTGATCTCTAGTTTTCTGTGGTTTCTTCGATCAACGCCAGGCGAATGCCGGATCAGTACCATAACAAAAGGGTTCCACTGACCGCGCGCGATATTTCCTTTCTCGCCCTTGTGCTATCCTCACCCCTTCGCTTACTCACACACTTACATTTACATTCACTACACTACTATGCCGGGAAACCAGTGGGGAGCTTAGAGATTTTCCTGGCTGCGGTTGATAGGAGATACCTGTTTGAGGAAAATCTCGGAAGCCGACATGTAGGTCGGCACCGTATATCGTCATACAGCTGGAGAAGATCACTGCCACATCCGCGAGAGAAACATGCACTACACTTATAGGAGTAATAATCTTTTTTTCTTTCTTTTTTAAGTAATTAGGCGTTCGGAATCACTTATCAAGCAATCAAACAATCAATTTCTGTGTTTCTTTCGCGCAGTTTGAACGCCGCGAGAGGCGCGGTTGGGCCACTGTGTCGCGGCGCGGGCCGGCAGCCCAGCTGCACAAAGGCCGTCTGCGTGGAGGGCTCTCACCGCTGGAGAGGTTGCTGGGCAAACACTGGAGCAGCTCGACACGCGCGCGCACCTGCCGCCTCTCCTCCTCCCCACCCAACCCTCGGAGGTTGCGCGTGCAGATTCGCAAGGACCAACGGGCACGTTCTCATTCCAGAATCCTAACCGGCTCAAGCACGACATCAAATTATGTGTCTGCTGTGGCTCACGACATCAAATGATGTGTCTGCAGTGGCTCACGACATCAAATGATGTGTCTGCAGTGGCTCACGACATCAAATGATGTGTCTGCAGTGGCTCACGACATCAAATGATGTGTCTGCAGTGGCTCACGGCATCAAATGATGTGTCTGCAGTGGCTCACGGCATCAAATGATGTGTCTGCAGTGGCTCACGGCATCAAATGATGTGTCTGCAGTGGCTCACGGCATCAAATGATGTGTCTGCAGTGGCTCACGGCATCAAATGATGTGTCTGCAGTGGCTCACGGCATCAAATGATGTGTCTGCAGTGGCTCACGGCATCAAATGATGTGTCTGCAGTGGCTCACGACATCAAATGATGTATCTTCTGTAGGTTCTAGTGATCGAGTCCCGGCAGTGGATGGATTTTGGACACGAGCTAGATAGCCAGGTCGAATTCAGCCGCTGTCTGGAGGAGAATAATTTCAGCGGCAGGTTGCTTTGATCGGTAGTTTTGCGTGGTTTCTCCTATCAATACCAGGCGAATGTCGGAGTAGTATCCTGAGAAACACTGCACGCCATCTTTCCTTCCTCTTCCGTATTCTATACCACCTCTTAAATGCATACACTGCACTACTACACAATGTCGGGAGGCCTGTCGGCAGCATAAAGCGTATCCCTGATGGGGGATACCTGGATGGAGAAAACCACGCAAGCTCACGTGTAGGTAGACGCCGGTTCTCATCAGCCAGCGTAGGAGAACACCGCCACCTCCGCTGATGAAAGCATACACTTTCGGGTCTACTGACCATAGCAGTTAACGTACCCGGAAACATGAAATAATCAATTATTAAACCCGAAACCAAAGTTTTCTGTTTGAAAACAATGTTTATCCTTGTGTTCGGAATGTTCTTGATGTGTAGTTGTTACCCTCCAGTTCTGTGTACTTCAGTTCAAATCGCGGTCAGTCCATGCGAAATTTGTAGTAGTCTAAGTGGGTTCGCGAAAGATTTTCGCGAACTCTCCCGATTCCCTGACCTCCCATTCCACCATCTCATTCGAATATTGACATCATCATCACTACCCAACCACCAAAACCATTTATAACAATCGAAAAGGCTTGGCATGTTCGACGTATCGAATTGCTATTCTAGAAAAGAAATATTACACAAATATATTACAAATATTCATTACAAATTCACTGCAGAATAATTTGATAATACTTAATCATAATGTGAGGGTAACTGTAATAAAGGTTCCAATATACATTCTTACACTTGCATATTATATGTATGTAAACATTAAAATGCATTCAATTTTTTCTGTAAGATATTTGTAGCATATGGAATAGAATAACTATCCTGCAAAGAACTACCTCGTACAACAGCTTACACGTTTCCATTCTTTAAAGTAGACATCACGACAATGTTCTCTTGAGTCCACTTACACTGCAATCACTTTCGACACAAGTTTTCGCCTAGGAAAAGTTTCGATCACTTTCGACACAAGTTTTCGCCTTATTAATTAATTAACACATTGCGAAGGTCCAATAACTTAATACTATGCTTATAATTTACTTGAAATGTAAGCAAACTAATGACACGTGGCAGTGAAAGCTTCTCAATCATTGAGCGACAGTTTCAAAATTTGAATGAAACAATTAGATTAAAGATAAATCATGAAAAGGAATTTTATCTTACTATGATACATTCTGTAGATAGCACCAATTTTTTGAAATTTATTAGGAAGCAAATAATATTTCTGCCGTGATCATTACTACATTCAACTTTCCTGTTACAGAAATCAGTAAGAAAATGCTTGTTTATTGACATTTCTATCCTTTTTGTATCAAATTAATTTTTTTCAACGAAACTACAAATCTGTTTCTTTTTTTCTGAATCTACAATCCGGGAATGAATTTCGTTTGCCCAGGTAACACATATATGAAAACTTCATCTAAGAACATTACATTTTCATCATTTGAATCATTCCTTAACTAAGGTTCTCCATCTTTCATAATTAAGTTTTCTCAGAAAATGGTTTACTGAATACTTTCAACTGTTTCATCTGGGAGCATTGAATTATAGAACCATGAATGTTTTTTTAAGTCCCAAATGGCAACAATGGCAGCAATAAGATATTCTAGATGTGAGATCACTTCAGTCTTCTTACTCAATGATTACGTACTATCTTCAGAATATTTAATACGAATGAACATTTTCGTTGACGAAAGTGCTTTTGCTGTGAAAATAATCGTGGCTACAATCTGTTGAAGGGCTATGATTAGAGACACCTATCTGCAAATTATTGCATACACGTATTCACATTACGTACGTAAATGTATGTATCCACTTGTACAAGTAATGGACGCGAAAATATTAAAACTGGTCGTAAAAGTTGAGTTTGATATAATAGGAGATATGTTTGAGAAGAAAATTCACTTTTTCATTGCATTAGCGAGGTTACGTTCAAGTTTAGCGCAAACTATCAGTAGCTTTGTTCCACTTTTCTCACACGCATCTACATTTTTGTCCCTGAGAAAAATTATGGAACTAATACAACCCATTTTTAATAGGCCCCAAACTTAATAAATACTGTTTACTTACAAGTTTCACCCATTGCTTCTGCAATTTCTTTCCATCATTTTCAGCCGGCGTTCCTGTTGTGGTGAAGTCTTCCACAGAGCTTCTCGCACATGAACTAACGAAATTAATTTGTCTACATTTCTGTGGCTGTGCACAATGGCTGAGTTCAACGGAACAACTCAAGTTTATTTGATACTGTTCTATCGACCTTTTCACCATCCCTTTGGAGCACAATAACATGCAGTGCGACCTGAGCTCCAGTGAATGTTTACAAAATTAATTTGTCTACATTTCTGTGGCTGTGCACAATGGCTGAGTTCAACGGAACAACTCAAGTTTATTTGATACTGTTCTATCGACCTTTTCACCATCCCTTTGGAGCACAATAACATGCAGTGCGACCTGAGCTCCAGTGAATGTTTACAAAATTCCGTCGTCATCAGCCAAATTCGCCCATACGACCCATCAGAGATCCACTCTGAATGAATTCATGTCAGGAAAGCCAGGCACAAAATTAATTTCATGGACTAGGGCAGTCATAAGTATGATCAGTTACGTTCATATAAATAATTGAGGCTGACAGTCAATAATCGAATATAGGAAAAATATGTATCGGAAATAACATTCGGATAACGAATGTATGAACCTCGTGAACTGAAGTAGTATTGATTATGAGAAGCGGGGGTCGGAGGATGTTTCTAATTCATTAGCCATAACATCCCCGTCGTCATTACCGCGGGCCGCGGCGAAGACCGCGCGGGCTGCACCTGCCGCCCTACCTGTTGAGTGGTGAGGGCGGGGGCGCGAGCGGGGGCCGTGGATTTCAATCACCGGATCGAAGCTGCGTCGACGGCGGACGGGCCCAGGGTGATGAAAGATGGACTCGCGGGCCGCGGGGCCCGCAGCCGGGCCCCCCCGGGGGGGACGCGGCCCCCCGGCGCGCCCGAGGTAATAATCTCCGTAATAACGTGACGTCAGCGGGCAAGATGGCGGCCCGGGAGATTGATGGGCGGGCGTCTGGACGTCAGCGGGCTTCTCCGCCGCCGCCGCCGCCGCCCGGTCGGCCGGTCGGCCGTCACTCAAGAGCGAGCGGGAGCGTGGTGAGTCGGGCAGCGGCGGGGAAGGGCAGGGCGGGGCGAGGGCGGGGGCGGGGGCGGGGGCGGCAGCCATCAGCGCGCGCCCTGCCCGCTACCGCTCATGCATATGTAGCAGCGCGGCGGCGGCGGCGGCGGCGCGGTGCGGGGGCGGGAAGGGCGTCGCCGGCGACCGCTGCCCCCGGAGGCCCGTCTTCACACCAGCGCCCACCGCCAGGCATTTGTCAAGAACCTCCTCCGCCTCTCCTCGCCCGCCCCCGGCCCCCGCCGGCCCGCGCCGCGTGGGGTCCGCGCCGACACCGAATTCAATATTCGGGTGGACACTTTATGTTATGAGGAATGAGTAATCCATCATCGGGAGCACGGGCGAGCGCCGGCCGGGCCGGGCCGGGCTGGGCTGGGCTGGGCTGGGCTGGGGCGGGCCACCACGCAATCTGCTGGGGGTGGGCGCGCGCCGGAGCCCCGCCGGTGGTCGGTTGCGAGGGGGTTCGAAACGGACACTATCGGGTGGGGCCTGACCCTCGTTAACCGCGGCGGAAACACTTTCGGTGAGATGTTACGATCCACTTAAGCCTCACGCAAATGAAAACAAGCAAAAGATACGGAATAAAAATTGTGAAAATTGGCAATTCCCACATTTTTACTTATAAAACCGTTATATCTCCCGAAGATGGCTTTTCATACTCAGAATGGGTTTGATTCCCAATGGTAGCAAAAATTAAACTGTCGCTTTTTACTGTAACATTCCGATTCATATAACTAATTCAGAATATGAAAGCGCCTCGCATGTAGAGAATGCCAAATAAATGTCGGAAGGAGTCACGACCTGCATTTCACAGATCTCCAGAGTCCATGACCGTCAGTCTCGAACATCATGGCATAGCCATGGTCTGACGACGCTGTTGTACCAGAGTACATCCGTAATACCGACAGTTATAAGCAGGAGAAATATCACCAATTGTGACAGAAAGAAAATATAAAACGAATACTTCGCAATAACGTTGGCAACGGCCAGAGCTGTATCAAGTGAACGTTTCATAAGAAACAAAATTATAAATGTTTTTGGAAAATCTACAAATAGAAAATCATGAGCTCCTAAAGAAATCTAAATTTGGAATATTTCTTCCAAGTTGTATTTTCTTCAATTTTTTCAATACTACACAACTAATTGAAATTTTATGACCTTCAAAATTCTATATATCACTGGAACATTTATTTTATATTTTTTCCTATGTTTTCTTTTTCTATGAGATCTGTAATTTTGATAGTTAATTAATCATTCCACAACATTTTCACTTTTTTGTAACAAAACTTTTAAAAAAATCACTATTGTCATGCAAAAATGTTACGTTAATATTCGTATAACTATATGAAAATTCATTAATAGATCATAACGAGAGTGATTTATGAGTTAAAATTTCCATAAAACATTGGATCATAATGTAAACAAAGTTCTCACTTCGATTTATAGAGTATGTATTGAGCGATATTAACAAAATAAGAAAATCTCATTGGTTATATTTATTACTGTAGATGTGACGAAATACTTCAGACTATCCAGAAAAATAGTTTTAAAGTTTTGTGAGAGATAAGAACTGATGGTTAATGCACCTTTCCATTCTATTGACGGAGACTAAGGATATTTGGAAAAGGCCTCTATAATTGGAAGAGAGGTCACCATTAGATTTGGTTTAAACGCTTTATCTCTTGTGCATTGTGACCAGTGATGATTAACATCGCAACGAACGCATCTAGGTGTAAAGAAACAGACTGATAGTGTCCAATTCTTTGATATTTTTATACAGTATTGGTGATTTATTTTTTTAGTTTGGGTAGAACTTCTATAATTCAATATTTAAATCGAATCATCAAATCTAAATATTAAAATATGTCTAGCTTCTGAAGAGATTTTAAGAATAATGCACATGTGCCTACACGATTTTCTTCATTTATTATAATATAATCTTCATTTCGACAATATTTAGGGAGCATAATATTGAAAGTTTGAGTTAGTTTTAATAGACTTATCAGCATTGTCACCTGAGGTTTCTTCATCAAGCACCAAATCTTTTGGATAGATTGGTACTGGGGCAGATGTACTGACTGTTTTCTTTTGCGGTCATGTTTGTGACCAGAACGTAAGTTTTCAAGGTTATCATTGCACTAACTGAGCTAAAGCACTTGCTTCGTAGAAGGATGGTTGGTGGTACCTCAGAGATGTCAGCTGCAGAGGAATGCCATGGAACTCCATTTCAGACGGAAGTGGTTGCGAAACACCGAATTGTAACTGCAGTTGAAATTGTTGCTGTAGTTTCCGCTATGGTTGAATTTGATGTTGCTACAACTGAATCTCCTGCTCCATTAGTAGAATATGTAGCCGTCTCCGTGAGTCGACATCAAAACTTCGTTAGGGCCGGTGTCGATACTGACTTCTGGATTTGTCTGAAGAAGTGCGTGAAGAGCATTTCTTATGAAGAATATGCCCCAGGTCAGGACAGCGTTTTTTGAAAACATGCACGATGTTAAAGCACCTAAAGCACAATTTTGCATCTGATTAGTACCAAGTCTCGGAAACGCAATAGTTTAACTGAACCAGAACAATGAGCCGGCGCTGAACAGATCGCTACCGTCAAGGGTATTATATCCGCACGTTTTCTTGAGCCCCAGAATATCTACCCCACTCTTTTCCCAAAATTAGTTGCATTAAGAATAAATGATAGCAATGAGCGTTGTAGACAAAGTATGGTGACGAAAAATGTTCGCTTCCGTGTATTAAAAACTGTTTTGCATGAAAAAATTAACTACAAATTGGACGTAAAATTCCATTTGTCCAAATAACTAAACTCCCCACTCCTCTCGCATATAGCGAAGCGAGGGCTCAAGAAAACGTGCGAGAATAATATCTTCGACTGATAAAAAAGCGCTGTAAACCACTCAGTAAACGATTGAGCAATACTGAAATTCTCTCAACTCCCATTTTGTCTTGAATTGCAATAGTTAGGTAGAAATAGAAAGGAAAGCTTGTTATTTTGGAATTAAACTGTATTGAACATTCTTAATTCATTGGAACTGATTTCTACATCTACTGTTGGCTGCTCCATGGCGGATAGTCAAGGAGGCTTTGGTCTTCCCTTAAAAGATGCAAAATTAAAATATTTATATTTTGGTCAGATAACATATACAGATCCAATGATTCTACCACGTTCAAGAATATTCATGGGTTTCTCTGGTGGGGCAAATAGGTGACAGAACACCCATTTGCATTTCTCCTGAAAGAAAACCTTATTTCGTTATTTCTTCCGGTTACTAATGTGCTTCTTATGAAAGGAATCTTAACGATTTTTACTTCTTCCGAACACTGGATGAACGAAATGGGAGGAAGTTGGATATGCCTCCTCAGGGAGACAAAAATGAAAGGGGATTAATTGGAATATCGGTATGAAGGAAAACCGACCGCGGAATGCGAACGAGCATCTATTTTTTTTTGTTTTTTTGACAATCATCCGAATGTTAGCAGTGCATTCCTCTTCAATCTAACTCTCTCTTTACCAAGTTTATCCGCGGTTTGCCGACAGTTGTTATTGAAATTAATAATCCTTGCATCAGTAGTGCACAAATATTCACTTTACTCTTAAAATCAGAGTATATTCTTTTTTAATGTTTAAGAGAGCTTGCCGTGTTTACCGACTATTACCTAATGTATGAAATTACTCGTTCCTAGCACTTGGAAAGCAGGATGACTGAGATTATACGAATTTTTAAAGTAAATAAAAAAGCCTATACCGTCTCCACAGGCCGAACTTACAATATTCTCCACATTCACAATGCCACACATGTGACAACCACCACCACTACCACTACCAATTGCCCCTTGGACCATTATTACCAATCTAGCAAGTAACTTCTATCACTACATATACAAATCCCTGCACTATCAACATTCAGACTAGCTAGATATCTCTCTTCCAGAAAAAGAATCTAAAAGAGTCCGTTTCACATCTCCCTAGGAAATTCTCGAACCTAAACTCTGAATAGAGCGACCGTAACGAACCCCCTCATCCTGTGGTAATAATATAAGTTAATTTAAGGTTGATTGAAGCCAAAATCTGTAAATTTATCGTTATTTTTAACTAACTTTCACATCCAACTAAACGAAATAAATGATATAAATTACAACCCCCACGTTCTCCTATATTACAATCGTATTCATCTGCTGCATTATCACCACCATCATCAATTCCACTTCGTCCACCATCAACACTACCACCCCTACCATCTCCATCACTAACATCACCGCCGCCGCCGCCAGCGTATGCAAATGCAGTCGCGTTCGCGACCGCGCCGGACCGCGCCTTCGTCCGGATGGTATCGCGCCACTTTCGTCTAATATTCCACGCGGGGGCTCATGAATATCTCCGGAGCCATCGTATTGAGCATCCTCCATCAGCGGCCCCCGCCCCTGACGCCGCGCCGCGCCGGTAGGCCTGTCGCGGTATCCGGGAAACAATCGCGACGCTGCGGCACGGAGGTTCCGCCCGCCCCCGCGTCCGCGCCCGCGTCCGCTCCCGCGTCCGCGCCCGCGTCCGCGCCCGCGTCCGCGCCCGTCCCGCGCTCATCCCCGCACCTGCCCCCGCGCCCGCACAGGCGCTCGCGCCCGTCCCCGCGCCCGTCTCCGCGCCCGTCCCCGCGCCTGTCCCCGCGCCCATCCCCGCGCCCGTCCCCACGCCCGCCCCCACGCCCGCCCCCGCGCCCGCCCCCGCGCCCGCCCCCGCGCCCGCCCCCGCGCCCGCCCCGCACCCGCCCCCGCGCCCGCCCTCGCGCCCGCCCCGCGCCCGCCCCCGCGCCCGCCCCCGCGCCCGCCCCGCGCCCGCCCCCGCGCCCGCCCCCGCGCCCGCCCCCGCGCCCGCCCCCGCGCCCGCCCCCGCGCCCGCCCTCGCGCGCCCCCGCCCTTGCGCCCACACAGGCGCTCACGCCCGTCCCCGCGTCCGCCCTCGCGCCCGCCCTCGCGCCCGCCCTCGCGCCCGCCCTCGCGCCCGCCCTCGTGCCAGCCCGCCCACCCCCGCATCTGCGCCCACCAGTGTCCCCAGCCTCGGACACTGCACAATGGCGTGATGGCAGACAAGCCCACGGCCGGCCGCCCGCCCGCCCCACCAGAGCACGGCGAAGCGTCGCGAAGCCGGGACGACGCGGCTGCCCCCGGAGCCCACACACCCACTCACGAGCTAGGACGCGGCAATATTTTCGGTGCAGTATCACACACATACATAATCAATTACACGTGCGATATGCTCTCTGGAGAAGAATTCTGGCCAGCTGCTCTGATCGGGAGTTTTGCGAGGTTTCTCCGAGCAACACCAACAGAATACCCGAGTAGTACCGTAACAAATGAGTCATGAACCGCGTGCGATCTTTCCTCTCTCCTTCTTGTCCTATTCTCACCTCTTACACACACTTACATGCATTACACTACCGTCGAGAGACCAGTCGGGAACTTGCAGATGGGGTTGTGCCCTGCTGGTGGCAGATAGCTAATGGAGGAAAACCCCGCAATCCAACGTGTATGTCGGCGCTGGATCTTGCCAGCCAGCAGAGGAAGGTCACCGCCACCTCCCTGTCGCGATAAAAAATGCACTACACTTACGGGAATAATGAAATTGGCCGTTGTCGCGCCTGGATGCTCAGTCAATCAACATTCAACAACAACACAAACAACAGTCAACAACACACCGCAACATTTGATGCGGTAACATCAGTATCAAATTTAATAATACATTACATAGTTTCAAGACAAAATTTTACATTCAGTACAAAACTCACAATCACGTTCAGTACGTAATACATGTTCTTTTAACCACTTTCAGTTTTAGATCACATTTGATACAGTATTATACACGTACAATACCATTGTCAATACAATATCACCTCCAATATTAGATCGGTATCGTTTTAAAGTTTCATATTTAATACAGTATTTGCTTCACAATCGAAACTCCAAATTTCTTCACCAGTTTACCGCAAAGTGTTCAAAACATCAACAACGTGTAAACATTTTAGATGCGAAATTCTTCACGAACAGGGAGAAAAAATATGTTACTTATAACTTTTTCTACTCTACTTTGAAGACAAAGTTATAAAATTCTGCAGAAGAAAGTAGAGAGTTTTTTACAGAAAAAGGTTGTATGGGTCTATTCCAACGTACATTTTTCTTGCTCTAGTAAAATACTTCCTATGATACACAGACTTCCCGTGTTTGGGTTCTTGATAATGAAACTAAAAACATTTTTTAAACGCCCGTGGATCCATTCATCCGTCAGTTAAATTAGTTCCTAAGACATTATTTATGGAATTAATTTTGAAGAACAGACTCGCATAAGAAACTTGTAGAGCTACAATTTCACATACTTTCTGGCATTATTTCTAACTTCTTCAGTTCTTCTTCAGTTTTCGAAAATATAGAAAGTTGAAAGTAAACGAGACCTGCGTCAAATTTTTGAAGCGTCGGTAGGGCTATTCCAGAAAAAATTTTAACAAAAAATCAGGAGACTTTTTCAAAAGTTTTTAAAAATAAATTGCAACATCAAGCAAAATTACACTGTTTTTTTTTAATTTTACATGAACTTGAACTTGAACAAAGTTAATCTAAGTAAAAATTGTCAATCATCAATGATATACTTTTAAGTTTATTTTTTACAATTTTCTTTAAAAAAATGTTCTCGAAAATAGGACCTGTTCTGATTTTTTACCCTCTGCTATATGCAAGGAAAAATTAAACAAAAAACGTCGAAACGTTTTTGATAGACTAATTATTTAAAAATAGCCTGTATTTTCCAAAAAGTCATGCGAAAACTACTTACACTTTCGAAAAAATACATAATCTTATGTAAAGATATATCTTTGAAGACCAAATTTCATGAAGACAAAATCTAGATATTTAGTTGTACGAAGAAGCCCCCCCCCCCCCAAAAAAGAATTGAAATTACAATTTTCGAACACTCAGAGATTCAACAAAAATGGGTTATTATACTTAGCCCCACCGGAGAAAAAATCTTTTTGAAATATTTGAAGCATTTTTTGAGAAAATTTTGAAAATATCGTCGGTGCATGAAGTACAAAAAAATCATAATATCCATTTCAAATTTGAAGGTCCGCCAAATCAGTTAGATCGATTAGGGAATATCTATTCCGGTGAAAAACCTGCCTATGGTTTAGCCATCAGTGTTGTTAGACGCACAGGACAGAGATATGAGAAGAAGGAAAGACGGACAACCGATTTGCCACAAAACTTAATTCTGATTATATTACCTGTTAGAGAATGTTATTTACTCTATAGGGTAATGTAGGCAATAGAGACATCGACGTCAAATAATTTCTCAACAGTTCGAGATATGATAAAATTTTCACCAAATCATTTAGGACATCGGAGCTCATAAATTGCAGTTATTAGCTTTTTGATATTTTTATTCTAAAAATACAGTACTACCTTCTTAGTGATTTAAGGGGCCCTATAAGTTTTTCACGATTAGATATATCTTGCGAAAAGATATTCATCAACACTAAATATGTCAGTATTTGATGAATAATTATAAACACTAATGCGATTTGAAATCTGGTATAAAAGCAGGTTGGATGTTCGCGTTGCGGCTGGATTTCTAAACGGGCTTCTTCATTTACGGTTTCGAAATCCAACTGTTTAAGATGTCTAGCGCATGTTATGATCTCTAAGGGCCGGTTTCACCAACAGCTGAGTGAAGTTGAGAATAGTAGTTACCCGAGAGTAAGCATTACTCTACAATAGTTACTCTCGAGTAGAATAGAAGCGTCTCACCACGCTTGTGGAGAGTTATTTTACTCTAAAATATATTCTCTCCGATTTACTCCGTGAATCTGCTGAACACGCAATTCTTTGAGCGACTCAAGATCCCGTGAGCGAGAGTGACGCTGTGAACCAATACGGACCAACTCAAACCTTAGGTTAATTCCTTATATTCTATCATTCATTTCAGGTTTGGAGTTCTTGGCGGCGTCTTGACGTTATAATCTTTAGTGTATTATGATGCTTTGAGTTCGCATAGTTTATTTCTTAGTTTTTGTATCTTTATTTCTTAATAAATATGAATTATTATTCTCTGGGGGTGAGTAACTATTTTGTTAGCAATGCAGAAAAATCAAATCTGCAGTTCGCTTAGAGATGCAAATAAATTTTCTATAACTCGGATACGAAAATGTATAGTTTTTCAAATGTTGCTTATCTCACGTTTTTAAAATTGTAATACTATTATTATTATTATTATTATTATTATTATTATTATTATTTATTGTGCTTTATTTTTTAAACTTTAATTCATCTTTCAAGTATTTATAGTTAAAATGTTCTGGAACTCAAGAAAACTTGCGCAGATGATCTTCTCCCCCGTACATCACTTACAGCTTTTACAGTTTTTGCTAAATAAATAAATATTCCTTAGTTCTTTTAGTCCTTGTACTTACTCTTTTTCTTTTTGTTATCATGTACGTACTAGCTTTATTTCGTATCCACATGAGGTGAAAATGAAATTCTTTAAGTCCTCTACAGAATATAATGTACCTAATGAAGTTTACAGCTGATTTGATCGAACAAAACTTCGTGACAAAATCTCGATCGTCATAAATGGAAAGCCAATCCATTCCCTTCTGCACCCTTTGTCTTTACATCTAATGCCGAATCATCGCCGGGATGGTCTTCAAATACTATTATTCATAATCGTCGAGCCATAACAACACTTCGGAGGTACACACACGTTGAAAACTCAGCTTACTCTGTACTTTGCCCGATAGATTTTCGCGGTGTAAAGTTACTCTTGAATTTACTCTCGTGTCAACGATTTACACTCCAGTAAAGTGTTAGTGAAACGCTTCAAGAAGTTACTCTCGAGTAAACATACTTCCTTTAGAGGAAACTCTTTCTCTTTGTTTGATGAAACCGGCCCTATACGACAATCGACACCGAGGTACGCGGTCCACTAATATAACAGTCTAGAAATCGCGAAATATTCGTTTGTCCCAAGAAGAGAGAAAATGATGTAAAGAAGGTAGAGCACATATTTGTGTTGTTTGGTGCGTTGTTACTGCGGACATATGAGGTAAACATTTTTATAAATTTGCAACTCATTTGTGTTGTTATCAACAACGTAATCTCAGTGAAAGTTATTTCGTTTTACTAATAGTTTAAAACAAGTTTACAATGGCATACTGAAGAAAATTGGATAGTTACATTAAAAAAATTAGTGTCTTTATCTCTATTGCCCAAGAAGTTGCTACTCAATTGAATATGCACCTTCCCGGGAATACAGTAAATTTCATAGTGAAGTAGAGTGAAGTATTTCTGATTTCTCGTTGTCTTACGGGAATACACCGCAGCCGTTAAAAATAGAGAACGGGTTCGCCGAGTGAATTGACGTGCGCAATGACTTCAAAAAACCTTCTAAACCTTAATGTTTGTTAAAATGTATTTCGCAAGACCGCCTGACATTGAAGTGTGCCTCTTTTATAAATCGAATATGTTTTAATCTGGCTAATGGGCGATGCCACTAATGAGAATACTTTTTTGTCACTTCGATTGATTCATACGAAATGTGAACCCATGATTGTGAATGAATGATTGTGAAACTTTGCCGTCATTCAATGTAAATTAATACAGAAGTTAAACATTCTTAGAAAAAGATTTCCTTCTGTAAGAAAAATTAATCTTGCAGTAAGAATTTACCATCGATAAATGTTATAAAAATAATTACGACCGTAATCACGTTATAAAAAAATGTATAATTGTGAATGTTCAATTTTTATAGATGTGGACCCATTGAACAGTTTTAACAGATATCATATCAAGCCAGAGCTATGATCAATCATTCTGATGTAATCATCTATTAGAACTATTTATAACGTTGTTCTGCCCTTCATCTCCCATTCTCTCTCTTCTTCTACCCTCTACCAAACCCATCATCAAAAATGTAACAGAATGTTCAAAAAGTTATCATCTTGTAGATTATGGTATGAGAAACGTTTTTATATTTGCTATTTTTTCTATATTTTCGGATTTTTTCTATATTTTTTTGGATATTGTTATTATCTTCCTGCATTTTTTCCTTTCATAAGGTATTTGATATTCTCATTAACAACAAAACTGTTTGCTGAAAATGTGCAACATTCTTTGTAGAATCTTAATAATTTTTTTATTGTGTTTAGTTTCAAGATTCTATAAATATTCTATGATATGACACCCCTTGAAAAGAAGTTGAAAAACAAACAACCTTATTTTAATACATCCTTATGTCAAATCGGTATTTTAAATCCTTATGTAATACAAAAAATATGAAAAAGCGGATGGATGGAAATCAGAGTTCCGGAAAAAAACTACAACATGTTTGTGAATATTTGGAATATGTTTCGTAACTTCAAGTACTAAGATCCCGTCGCTTCCCCGAACGCGTGCTGGCAGGGGGAACTGCGTGACCTTGTGTGGCAGACTGTTACATTCAAAATATCCGTTGAACACCAGTCGAAAAAAATCAAAATTACTCAAAAAAATGCTTATCAAATATGCGACAATATGTATATCATTGGATTTGACATTTTACGCTCGTCATCCTAGACTGAAAAAATGTAAAGTTCCATTTGAAAAAACAAAGTTACCTCAAATATCCCGTAAAATATAAGTGATAAAATAGAAATGTATACGCGTATTAATTAGCCTCATTACCTCACGCACTTCCGTGAAAGTCTGCAAGCATTGCAATAACTTAAACCGTTCAAAAGTTAAAGAATGTGCGAAAGTCTCGTGTCTCATCCTGTATATAGATTTTAAATTAAGACTTGAAATATTCTTACATTGTTTTATCTAAGTCAAACAATTTGATTGTTGGATATAATGCTGATTTTAATTGTTTATGATGATGATTCCTTTTATTCGTTGTTGCAGCACAGCATTAGACACATTAGGAAGCACAAAACGACACCTTTTAAACCGAATTTCTTCTTGGGCAAAGAAATGTAAAATAAAATTACATTCTAAATCAGCAGCAAAAATATTTTCATTAAAATCAGAGAAAAAAAGGACTTAACGTTTGCACTGAATTCAACAGAAAATATCATATAAAAGTATCAAAAACATTAAAATAACATTAAAATTAATTCAGTTATCCCATAATAAACAACATAAATAAACTAACATGTGAAAATGCCAAATTCATTTACACTGCAATTATTACTTCCCTAATACTCTATGCCTGTCCTGCCTGGTTCAATTAAATGAACCCTAATATCCATAAAATACATGTAATCAGAATAAAATCCTACAAGCTTTAACGAATGTCTCGTGGTTCTTCACAAACACCCAACTTCATAAAGAAATTCAAATAAAACCAATCATTGACCACAACACTAAGTTATCCCAAAATTTTTATATTAATCCTTCATCCATACCATAAATATCCCACTATAACTAAGGGAAAATACCCAAACATAACACCAGAATTGGTGATGAAATAAATTTGCACTGACTTTCTCGTAATAGTTAGTTTTCTATTTTCTTGAGTCGGGGATAGCTTTTGTGTGTTGCTCACCCCTCTTCCCAGATGCTACGTACGCCGCCTAGAAGACATACCAGAGAATCTCAAGGTAACTCCCTGCCCTCTAGGGTCACTCCCTAAAAGAGAACCTTCGCCCTCCCCGAACATCGCAGATATCTATCTCGGTCCTGTACCTTTCCACATTTTCCCCGTGGTATCCCTTGGTGGTTGACACTTTGTTCTGGGTGTAGGAATTCAGTTTCTTACTTACACACACACACACACACACACACACACACACACTACACATGTCGTGTACAGTTGCCTTTCAAGCCAAGGGATTATGGACGGATTAGGGTAATGTTGTAATACAGGTGGGACTCGGAAGATCTCCTTGCCACGAACACAACTTAAAACATTCATGCCTTATACGGGTTCTGAACCCGCAGCCTTAGTGTCAGTATTTAGGCTCACCTGCTTCAATTCCAGATTCGCTAGGTCTAATCCCTATTTGAAAACGTTCAACGGTTATGTAACTTAATAATTTGATATAACCAGAGTATAACTAAAAGTGTTCTTTTTGTGCATAAGTGGCCATTAAGTTTCCTTGGAGCTTTTAATGTACATATACATCTACCATTTGCATCTATAGCAACAAAGCATACAACGTTATTTTAGAAACAATACATCCACACCGCATTCAGTAACGATTATTTTTCTCAATATTAACATAATCTCCGGTAAATGTTACACAACATAATATTTCTAGTATCTGTCAGTTAACACAATTGTTTTTATAACGCTCATGTAATATTTATTTTTAAAAAGTGTATTTTATCAAAAATCACGAAATGCTTTCAATTTACTTATATTTTTCCGTCCTCTAATTAAAGAATTGAAATATGACTTTAAGATAATCATAGAAGAGAATAACCTGATTATGTTCGCAATTTTTCATTGAAAAAATTCTAGCAAATTCTGAGAAAATAATGTTTGAGTGTTTCTGAAAATGCCCAACTTTCAAGTTTTTGAGAAACTTTATACGAAATAAATTGAAACATATGTTCTAATAACTGTAGTAAAGTATAAAAATGCATGCAATATAAATATTAACGTTATGAGAAATATTTAAAAAAATTACATTTGTGTACTTTTTATATTTGTCTAAAGTTAAAAGAACACTTGTGTTCTTCAAATGTCTATGTAATGTTATTCAGTACATTTAGCTCTAATAGCACAAAAATATAAAGAAAAATTGTGGAGCCGTTTCTGAGGAAATATTGTTTTTTAAGTAGCCAATATTTTACTCAAAATTATACAAAAACTACTGACACTTATAAAGACGTTTTTTAATTAAAGAATTAATTGCGGACAACAAATTTTATTTGGAACAAAATTCAGAAGCAATAATACAGTTGAAAGGAATGTCCCAAAAAATTGGAAATTTTGCAATATTCGATAATTAAGGTGCAACAGTGTATACCGGACCTGTGACATCTTATTATGTGCATTTCATTCTATTCTCACACGAATGTAAAGTGTAAAGAAAAAAAAATTGAAAATGTCCTAGAGGCTTCGTGTAAAGTACAACCAAAATTTAAAGAATTCATTTCAAAAATAGAAGAGCATCATGACTGTACCGTTAATTACATAATCATTCCATCATGTCCTGAATATTCATTGCGGAAAAAAATCCGACGAATAATTAGACGCTAGTGTCGTTCACAGACGGACGGACGCAAGTACACTCCGACGTTTTGAAAACAATATGGGCCTACAACGCTTCAATTCGTGGAATTGGTGAAGAAGAGTAAGTCCGTCTACTGAAGTTCGGATCCAGAAAGAAGCTTTTTCACTTTTAATACAAGGATTTACAAAGTGTGTAATGCATCTAATAATATTATTAATAGCGTAGAAACATTAAATTCTTATTTCGAATACATAACTACGAATAAGTTGTTCTCAATATTATTATTTCTTTATAATACAAGCTGAACCCCGCGTTGCTGGGGTATGTATCAAAATAAGGTTTTATTTAACAGAAAGGGGAATTCCATCTATTCCCGCCTTATGGTGAAGCGTTCTTCTATCAATTCTGTTTCTCCTCTCCGCCCTTCCCCTCTTCTCTCTGCCGTGCTCCAATCTGAAAATACCCGGTCTTCCGTACTCACTAAAACACGGTTTCACTAAAAAATATTATTTTTATTCCTTCTAGGGTTCCCACTCACAAACGTCTTTCACTTTATAACTGAAAATAATAAACAAATCTAAACAAAAATAAAATGCATGTTCTCATGTGTATTATTTTTGTGGAATTTTATATATTACGTCAATACTTTCAATCAATTGCCACATTATAAAGCTTACTCTTCTTCACATTTTTTCTTCTCGCGTATTTATAAAGAGAAGTTAAAATAAATCTTGCTGCGTCAATCGACGTTTACAAAAAAGTAAATTAATTTCAATTCAATTTGAGTTCGTTTTAGTATCCTTGATAAATAGTGGCTGATGGAAAGGGGCCATTCTCAATTAGTTATAATGTCTCAACAAATCCGAGTTCACAGTGGATCCCTGCTTCACAAAACCATGTGTATATGGATCTTGGGCAAAACTTATTCTATTATCTAAAATAACAACATGAAAACCAGCATTGTCACACATTAGATTGACGGGTCCCGCCATTCTTCCTGTTTTGTCGTCTACGACAATCTTACACTTTACGTAGTTTTTCGTCGCCACCACTAAACACGATATAAAAACTAACGCACAATGAGCATGGAAGAAATGACAAATGCAATATCCATTGTACCAATATAATATGGCAAGAACTTAATGGTTAATATCTCAAAGTCATTCAAATATGTCACGAATAAACTAACGTAATTGATTAGGATTTGAGGTTATGTATTTGAAGCTACATTGATGTTACGAAACATTAATTATTTATCCACATGTTTAAATTACCATACATTTCTCATTCCTAATTTAAATATGTATTAGTAAGATTTTTTTGGATTACCTTCCAATACTATCTAGGAAGCTATAATTATCTTCGGAGACAAAAGACGTGTATTACGTATTCGTATGATACGTTTTACTACCTTGTAATGCTTATAAAAGCAAAAAAAGACAGAGATACACAGATGTTCAATGAACGCTTTTATATCCTAAGTTTCAATTAGTTCCTAGTTTTAACGTCCTATTGATGATCATGTATACGTACTACGACACTTGATTTCCTGTCTCGCAAAAACTTTCTAATAATTATTCTTAATTTACTACAACTAAACATGTGTGAATGCGTAATATTAACCACATCCGTCAGAAAATAATCTCTTCTAAACATTGCGTCTCTTGTACACTTAATGCACTCAATTACGTTTATAAATAAAGCGGAGAAAACTCAGAATTATTTCGAATTAGACAGGTGACGGAAATAAACATACAGTCCCCTAAATACGCAATTCAATGCATTGATAAAATCAGTAGAACATCTCAGGCGTTATCCAAAGGTGGCGCCCAGCTAAAGTATTGACTGACGCACTCTAGAACCTGTGATGGCGAAAAATGTCCAGAAAAGTAATTATTTTGTAAATATATTGAGGTTTATGGTTACAAATCATAGCACATAGTACGCCAGGTCTTTAAAAGAAGCTATTACAAAGTTTCAACGGTTTTGGTTTGGTAGATTCAGAGATAATCGCGCTGTAGGTCAACGCACTTGTCTTTATGTATTAGTATAGATTTGAAAACTGATAATATGAAATGTTACTAAGTAACATTTGTGTTATCAAACCATTTTCAGATTATTATATGTTGTTGCTTTCAAACAATCGCATTAGTTCAAACGTACGTTTTATATTGTATTACTCCTTTCTGAACTACATAGTGGACTCGCCTAGGAGGTTACATTAAATTCTCATCACTATTTATTATTTCTTAGCATACCACATTTTTAAGAACTGCGGCAAACAGTTTGGCGATTTTGAATTGTTTCTTCGTTTATACACTCGTTAAAATTACGTATGAGTATGAGCAATCACAAATGGTTCTTGGCCCAATAGAAGTGAAATAGCTAAATGACACGACGTAGAATTGAAACGCAAACGTATTAAAAAGAATACGTTTTGTTTTCAATTCTTTACGAAATATCTCTTGTTAATAAACAAATAATAAAATCAATTACACCAAATTAATTAGTTTCACTTACCTTCCTGAAACTTGATGTGTAAATTACTCTTCTCAAAACTCTAATTTTAGGACTCAGTATCTTGTTGCACTTTGTTGTACGTACGTAAACAGAGAACACACTGATGGCAGTCACCACATAGAATTGGCATTATAAGTTACTGAAGCACTTAAAAAATGAAATACTTCTAGTATTTAATTCCGCGATTCAGAATGAAAACCTTGACACTTTTATAAACACGTGTTTTTCATATAATTCTATCTCTTAGTCATGAAACGCACTGAATAACAAATTATTTGATCAGAACACACAATGAATACCACTGTACACTTGCACATGACTTAACAATTACTACTCTGCTTCATAGATGTTCATGTTCAAACTCGTTACATAACCTCTAATTTTCTCCATCGCTGCACGTTCTGAACTGGCATCTTATGCCTGTCCTTTACAACTACAATCTGACAGAAGCGTCGCCATTTTCAGTCCGAGTTTCATTTCGACCAAGTATCTTTTCCCAGAACGTTGTAGAAGTGACTAAGCATTGTGCTGTAAGCACGTTTGAGCTATGAGTATCTTTAGCGCTGTATTTTTCTCATGACTATGCTTCAAACATCAGTGCACTGTAGAGTGTGGTGAATGAATTTGGTACGTGATAGATTTTCATTAATGATAATTTCACTTACAACTCATTACTCTGATTGATCATGTGTATGCATTATTCCCTATGTTACTTTTTCTTCCTTTCGCGCAATCTTAAACCATTTGGCTTATCTGGCACGTATGTCCTGAAATATTTTTCTCGATTCGTAAGATCTTTTGAAACTGATACTGAACAGTCTTCCTCTTTAAAAAAGCGAGTCGCCTCACGAAGCTGTTGTAAGAAAAGAAAACTTTATAGAATGTTTTTTATTATGATGAATACACGAGGCAAAGTTAAGACACACAGGACTTCAGGATCACAGAATATTGTACTGCCTCAATTGAAAATGACTACTCGTAACATTACTACTAGATGTGGTGGCTTTTATTGTAAGCCTTTTAGCGATCATGACTTTCCAGGAATTACTTATCTTATTTCATTTATAATAAGTTTTAGTCTTTAATTTGTGATTGAAAAACAATTAATTCATATTAAATTATTGATTTTTGCAGAGTAATTGGGTAGAGTTAAATAATAAACGATTCTATATTACAATTAATTTTTCTTACCTTTTATTTACAACGAATACATCACGGCGAATTTTCATAAAAGTAATTGTCTTAAAGATTCTTCGGTACAAATTCTCATTATGTGATGGATCTTCAATTCCGTTTTACAGTAATTAATTGACAAAGGTGTATTTTTCGCATTATTACTAATTTTATTAAAATTGATACGTGATTATGATTACAAACTAAAGAATTTATTTTGTGAATAAATTCATTCATTTAAATGTTTGAAAATGTAAGAAATATTTTCGAAAATATGCTTCATACTTGCGCATTTTGTTTTGGACAAATTAAAAACTTTATATTGAATTGAAATATGTAACTCCTGTGTCACTGTGTGCGATACCTTCTCGTAAATTAATATTGCCCTAAATGAATTTCCAAGTTTCTATAATCACGGCAAACCATGAACGTGATCTTGGTTCTTTGAATCCAAAAGTTTAATAAACTATGGTAGTTGAAACATAATTTTTATAAAAAAATGTTTCTCACAATGTGAGGATGGCAAAGAGCTGCATTGAAAATATCTGGTAATGAAAGGCATAATAAAGGCTCCTGTATCAATCTCAATAATTCTTTACTTGCAAGTAAATGAAATGTTGCGGAATTTAATGATTGGATGAAAGAATCTAATTTTTGCTTACAATGGTACTACATTACATAGGTGATTTCTTTCTTGAAAAAAGAACCAAAACTTTTGAACAAGGAGGAAAATTGAAAGAAGAAACGATTTACATATTTGATAAATCTTTGTTCTGCTATCATTCCCATAGTACATCGATTGTGTTTAATGTAACTTAATAAATGCATATTCGCATCAAATGATCTAATAATTCAAAAAATTTAAGAGAATGGGATTAATTTAAATGACTATCTTTTACCAGTTTCGTTCTGAATAACAATCATCTCCAATGAATACTCTTCGATCATCAATTCATGAAAATGGATTAAAATATCGAGATTAGTCCGTTTGATGACACAACACATTTTACGCCTACTCTCGATCTTCTCACTCTTTGGGCTTGGAAAGCGAGAATCTTACGAAAGGAACAGGAAGGTAATTTTAGGAGAGCTTAGGTAAAACAAAACAACAGAAATATATGGTTCATTTCGATTTATGCAATTTTACATAAAGTTGAATTATATACAGAGCTACATATAGAATGGTCTTTTTAAATAAAAAACAATGTGATGTAGGTATTTATAATTTTACTTATTTAAAACATTGACGTTTAAAGGTTGTGGAATATATATATTTATATATAATTTTTGGCATATACACAAATGCTTTTTATAGATACTTTTTGGTGAAATTTGACAATAAATCATTCCTAAGTGCTTATTTGACAGAACATACACTCCAGTCTTGCTTATTGGTGGTTGTGTATTTCTGTAGTAACCACAAAACTTGCTTAATAATTTTTCCGATTGTTATTTGTTTTTGCAGAGCATTCTATACACACTTTCCACACTCAAAAACAACACATCTGCAAATTTGTTAACAACACAACATTTAATACGTATTTGTATAGAAAATTCACTTTGTTTTTCTTAGCAGCCATACACTTACAAGAGCCACCTAATGCGTTCACAGAAAATCCCAACCCTCGACGATCGAAGTAAACTTGAAGCTATTATTACACTAAGTGGTCATGATTGTTACGTCGTTCAGACTATTAATATCTGTACAGACTAGTCCTACAACCCATTTTATGCGTGGGTCATATACAAATTATAAATTAAAGCCTACTCCGAATTCGTCAATATTGCGATTCCTACCCTAAATAGGAGTCACCTTAAGTAATTATCACATTGTTTGTCCCAATTTCCTTCCACAAAAGAGCTGGATGGGGGAACAAACTGAAATAATTTTTACAAACTAAGCAAAGATTAAGTTAAAAGTTACAAAAGGAACAATTCCGTAGGCATCAGTCTTCTGAATATTCTTATTCAGAATAATGTGAAATTCATTCCACAAAAAGGGCTTTTAGAAGGTTCAAAAATTGAAGGATACGTTGAATTCGGAATTTGTCGTTCACAACAACTTGAAAAGTATTTCCGGCGTCCTTTTCTTATGCGTTAATACTAAATAAATCTAAGTATACCAATTTTACTGCTTTCAGAAAAAAAGTAAATAAACTATTTGTGACGCAGTATGTGAAGAGTTACTGCTGCATTACGATCCATGTGGTCTAATCGATATTTTTTCCAATATCATTACGTTTACGCAACACGTAAGAAGACCTCACGACAGAAATGCAGTCGACAAAACGGCGATGGAACTGCAAACATGGAGGCCTACGACTCTCGACTTGTTACAAACACAACAATGCTCCATTGAATCGTGTCTATTTGATCGCAAACCGACTTTACTCAAAATAACCGCATGCCTTGACGTACATCGTTACACCTTTTCATACGTTGATGAGGTTGCCAAGGTACTTAGGCGGCCGCCCCTCTACCTTCAGGTATTCGCGTGTTCTCTCAGAGTTCGTGAGATATGGAGCCCTCTTGGCAGCCCTTGCGTGCGTATGACCGTTAAGTTCCACATTCTCGCTTTGCTTTTTAAAAAAAGTGTCGTTTCAAATAAGTAACAAATACTCTTAATTTCTCCAGATGCAAGAAAATACTGATTTGTGTGTACATTGCCACTGTTGGTAAAAAGAGGAATTTGGCGATTCACAGACCATAAATAATGAATAACCTTGATAACTTCGAGGTTACATATAAGTTTACATATCTTTTAAACACTTAGACTGTTTGAAAAAGACATCACTTTTTTCCTTATTTTTTAAACTTCGTAAAAACAAAGAAGGTTTTGATGAACTGGAACCATGCGTGAGTGCATACAATTGCTTGAAAGAACATGTGACTCAAAACTTTCTGAGCGACAACAGGAGAACACACTTGCATTGTTAAATCTATAACAATCTAGGCAGTTGCATTTCAACTTGCATTGAAAACGAAATAGTTACCTAATGCCAATACTGTTTATTCCTTAATACAACGAGTCGTCACTTAATTTTTTGAAAACCAATGTTGTGGCAGCAGGAAAAGTCTTCACTAGCAAGAACCAATAACTGATTTTCAACACCCTTTTAGATCGCCAAAGCATCAAGTACTCCGATCGCTCGAAGAAAAAAAACTCAGCTGTCCAATGGCCGCACTGTCCTTCGTGTTCGGGTGCGTTCGATCGTCGTCCCTCGGTTGCTTCTTTGTACTTGCGTCTATGATACACGACGAGGCCGAAGCGCCGGCCTCGGACCGCAGCACGGCGTACAGACTAGCAGGCTCCTGGCCGGCCTGGCGCGCGACGCGGCGCGGCGTGGCGCGGCGCGGCGAGGCGGGGCGGGGTCGAGGTCGGGCGGGGCTGGGCGGGACGGGCAGAGCGGGAGCGGTCGCACACTCCGGTCGCAGGCCGGCCGGCTGGGCGGGCGGGCGCGCGAACGACCCCAGGCCGTCAGTCGCATGCGATGTGGCGCGCGGGCTGGGCGACGCTGGCCGTGGCGGTGAGGCGGGGCTGACAGGGATGGGGGGCGGTGGGGTGGGGGAGGGCGCGCTCCCCGCCCAGGGCTCACGCCTCGCACACCGCCTCCGCCGTGGGCGCCGCCATCACCATGGCGTCTAGGAGGGCGTCCTCGTAGTCGGCAGTCGCAAGTTATCACGTGTACTCGGACCGCCAGCTCGTCTGCAAACACAAAAACGCAGTGTCATATAACGTCCACTGAGTCGGCATATACCGCCTTTCGTCATGATACAACCATTACAAAACATATAATTAAACCATAATTACTTTTAGTCTCATATACGTTCACATCTCATGAACAATCAACATGGAACGATGTTACAAAACAGATAAATGTTATTTCACAGTAGCACAATTTTCCAATACCTAAAATGCATCTGCTAAGTTGGAAGCAAGCTGTACCAGATACTGTAACCATAAAAAATGCTTGGGAAAGTTGAAGTCAGTTGTAAAAAATAAGATTCATAATTTCTCAAAAGATCGTGCTACATTTCGTTGGGGAAATTCCTTTATTTTAGTCTGAGAACTCAATCTGAGAAATAAAACGAAAACCGGAACCTCTACGAAAAAGGTATGATGTCAGAGCGTGGTACCTGCCACTTTACGACAGCAGCACAGAATTAGAAATTTCACCTTCAGCTCTCGGAACCTCTCTTCCCCTCTTGGTGCCATTGCCTTGAATTTACGAGTGGGAAAGTATCAGACATTTTCTAACAATTCACATTTCTTTTAAAGTAAATCTTTAAATATTTTTTTTCAACTAAGAAAATTATAAGATGTTCTGAAAATATTTTCCATGAAAATAAATCAACATTATTTACCGAAACTATCCGATTTCAATTTCATCATTACAATTACTTAATATAAATTTCCCACTGTTTCTCCTTCAGTTTCATAATGGTTTTAAGTATCTGCAACTCGACACAAATTATCAAGAGCTCGAAATTTATTCTCTGGAAATTCCAGCAATCGAAGTGGTGCTGCATTTCTTTTCACTATTTTCTTTCTCCGACTTCTCATTTTGTTAAATTGCTCGTACAACAATATTATTCAGCGACATTTCCTAACCCCACCGCCCCCCCCCCCCGTGATCAAGGGGACTGTGCAGGGGGGAGGGAGCCTGGGGGGAGGCGGGGCACGGGGCCCCTAACGAGGAGCATTCCCTAGGGTAAGAAGCGACCCTCTCGCTAATAAATGCGGCGCGGCCCTTAAAAAAAACAATTTGCGCCGCACTTCCGCGCTTAATTAACGGCGCCCCGTTAATAAATTAAGTGGCGGGCGCCACGCGTGACCGCGACGCCGCCAGGCGGAGGCGCAGGCGCCATTAGCATATCGCGCGAAACGCCCCCCCCCCCTCCCCCCGCCACCCACCGCCCCCGGCATTGCTGCTGCGGGCGCTTTCCCTAGAAGCCCACGGCGACGATGGATTTCTAGCTCAACTCAGACCACAAGGGTTTTAAAAGCTCAATGTGGAGATATTTGAAAGTTTTGAACATTCAGTTTCGTTAATCGGTGCGGGCGTTTTCCCTTGAAGCTGGTGAAGAAGACGGATTTCCAGCCCATGTCAGGTCGCATGGTTTTAAGAGCTAAATGTGAAGATTATTGAAAGTTTTTGAAATTTAATTTTCTTCATCATCGTTGCAAGCTTTCTCCCCTGAAGCGGGTGGTGAAGACAGATTTCCACCTCAACTCAGGTCGCAAAATTTTAAGAGCTGAATGTGTACATTTTTTAATGTTATGGACATTTAATTTTTTAACGAGTGCATTGGACTAGTTGCCCCATAAGTTTTTCGATGTTTCCTCCGGGCATGTTTTCGCTGCCAACAAAAGGTGATGATAATTTTCCAGCCCACATCACGTGTGAAAATATTTTTTAAAGTTTCGGAAATTTAATTTTGTTTTTAACGAGTGCATCGGATTAGTTGCTTATAGAAGCCATCGCCGTTATGGGTTTTTTTCCTTGCAGTCGATGGCGAAGATGAGGCTTCCTGGATTTCCCTCTCTACTCAGTTAACGAGAGTACTTTATTATTTCCTTCAATCAAATTCAAGATGGTCAGAAAACAACTTTACGCCTAACTTACCGAAGAAATATTTTATTTTAACCATCGTTGCTTGATTTTAAATTTCTATTAAATGTGAAACCGCTCACACCACTTTAGTAATGGGCTGATTTTCTTAAAAAAATTGATACAATTTAAGCTAGAAATTTTATTCGTAGACTTTTAAACCTGATGTTGCAGATGAAAAACTTAAGATACATTTCATGAACTAATTCTAAAATAACAACTAAAACATTTTATTTCGTTTATTAATAGTTTGCATTTCAGGAATTTTTACACCATTATGATGTTACGTAAACAACTAAGACACTTTAGTATCTTGACTTTCTGGTTGCGCTACGGAAACAATTTTTCTCCTTCATATTCACAGTACAATTACAACTCAACTGAAGCAGTCTGACACGAATTATGATCGAAGTGCTTCTTTTACTACGTCCCAAATTGTGCCATTTTAATGGACGAAACTTTTCTAAGCGAGAACCCTGCGATTTCCGCCAAGCTTCCCAGAAGGCATTCCCGCGGAACCCGGCCCGATGTTCCAGAAGCACGGGCAAGGGGCGCCAGGCTAATGAAAGAGCGAGCAAATTAAATAGTAAATGAGACGGTAACTGTCAGTATGCTCTGAGAAACGCTAACGTGAGTCGCCAGCTCTAATGCCTCATGCCGCTCCGCGCCGCGCTGCCGCAACAACGAAATGCGTACTAATGCAGCAACGACTCTGTGATACTGAAGACCACAGAAGGCCATATGGGAATGCAAATTCTATACCACACAGTAAAAAATTCTATGCTTTTATACCAGCGATTGACTTTACAAGTATAATTAGAATTTAATGTATTCAAGATTTTTAGATCATTTTTTCTGCTAATAATTATTTTACTTTTATACGGGGACATGGTGGCATATCGCAAAACGCAGCCAGCGTAATTATAGCAATGTTTTGTGACTTTTTATAGCATTTAAATAACATAATTCGATGATATTTGTAAAATGTACAACTAAAGTCTTGGGTAATAATAATAATAATAATAATAATAATAATAATAATAATAATAATAATACACATTGATTACAATAAGTAAGAGAGATATTCAATTTTATTGCGTTCCACCACACTCTAGATTATATAACAAATTTCATACTTCATTCCGGATCATTTTTGCAATGAATTTCAAGCAAGTTTTTTTATGTCTATTGATTTATCAAAATCCATTTAAATATTGATATTTAAAACCGTTTAATAAGTGTAGAACATACAAAAACGGTGAAATTATTTCATGGGAGAATAGAGTATAAATTGAAATTAAAGTAATTCATCAAATACTAATTTTGTCTGCACCTAGCATTACGTAGTAATTTTAATATATGGTATTGAATAGTATTGAATATCAAGATTATTACTTTAAAATATATTTTGGTTTGATACAATAATCAGTTTTTTTCTATGAGAAAGTCGTTAAAGCAATGTGTAATCTTTAAGGAGCGTCTTTAATATTTTGAATACAATTAAATTTATTAGATTAAAATATTTCCTAAGCAGAAAATATATTTCCAACTCATATCTATGTTTGTTTCATTAAAACAGATAACATAATTATTTATGTACTACAGTTTTAATCTGTAATCCATCGTATTTTCAGGGTCTTGCTTTCTCTACGTTTACCGATCATTTTCTAAATTAACAACGGAACACCTCTGCAACTGAATATTCTTTTTCCAATTTAAGATGAATTTAAATGTATTTCTTTTGAAATATTATAAATACTACTTAAAAAAAAACAACTAAAAACGAAATTATGTTTAAGAACTTCAAATAATTATTTTAGTCATAAACTGGAATAGGATGTAGCCAACAAGGTTCGTTTATTTGGGAGAGGGATGTAGTGCCTCTCACAATAACATTTCTTGAACTAGAAGGGTACTCTAATCCTTTGTAATTAGTTGGCTATGTCATTGGGTCGTTAGAGTACCCGTAACTCCCCACACCTCTGACCCGGGTGTGGATTGCAGGATTTTAATTCAAGAAATTATTACAGAAACAAATAATACACTAATACAAAGTAAGATGTATAAAGTCTACAAAGTAACGCAGAAAGAAATACAAACTGTATCATAATAGTAGCTATCTGGAGGTACAAACGTATCATCTGGGCATAGACGAAGTGGCAAATATTTTAAAAAATATCACTTTGCAGCAGAACGGTTTCAATTTACGCAAAACCGTTGATCACTATTTTTACACACTATATTTATTAGTAAAAATTTATTATCTTCTAAAATAATCGTTTCTCTTTACCAAAAATGAAGATTTTAAACATGTGTCACTTTTTTTGTGCACCGATGTTATTTGTAAGTCTTTATATTTTCGTTGTATTCGTTTTCTCAGCTTAGTAAAAGAAATACTTTAGGGTCTGTTTATTGATGATTATTTATTGAGGCAAGAAAACCAATACAATTACAAGCTAAGGGAATGCTAATCTACTCCTCCAGTTTCATTTGTGGACTCCGAGGAGTCCGAATACTAGGCAAACGCCAGAGCGCCGCCAAGCAAAGGGCTGCTCACCATGCCGTTGGAGGCGGCGCCGAGCCCCAGGCCGCCGGAGCCGAGCGCCGACAGCGACGACATGTGGTGCGGGTGCATGCCCGAGTGCGGGGGCGGGCCGGGCGCCACGGGGCCCGGCGCGCCGGGGTTCATGAAGCCCTGGTGGTGGTGGTGGTGGTGCATGTTGATGGTGGTGCTGTTGTGGTACATGTAGTGCGACATGGCGGCGTGGTGCGGGTGCAGCGCGGCCGTGTTGAGGTGCGGGTGCACCGCGGCCGCGTTGCCGCCCGCGCCCATCGGCGCCCCGAAGCCCGCCGCGCCGCCGAAGCCCGCGCCGCCCATCTTGCCCGTAGGGTCGAGCGGCTTCATCATGTCGGACATGACGCCGCCCAGCGACAGGCACGGCCCGCCGCCCTTCTTCTTCTTCGATTTGGAGGACAGCTTGCGGTTGCGCGTCTGGATGCCCTCCTTCTTCATCGTCAGCGGCCGGTTCACCTGCGCACACGCAAAGCACTCGGCGTTACTCCACCGCTCTCGCGTACGCACACTGCTACACACTCAACACTACATATCTGATACTACTTGTACCTTACTTTAAAAAAACACAGATGGCACCTGCCATTAGTATACAGTGAATCAAGCTAGCGTTAACGCAAATCAATGTGAAGAGCTCATTTACAACTATGTAACACATAGACTCAGACACATGTACTTGAACACATAATATATTACAGGAATTAACACGGCAAATAATTCATTATTTAAAGATTCAAAAATATATTTTAGCAATGCATGTATGTAATGTGTAAAGTATTCTTCACAGAGAGAGATCTCATAAATTGCACAGTAGAGCAATAAAAGTGGATTATAAAATGAAAATGACGAAGGAAATTTTTAGGAAAGAAGGTCTACACTTCAGTCTTAAGATATTTAAACGTTATTACTTCTTATTTTCTTTTCTATTCAACTTCTGATTATGGTTAAGTTAAATAATAAGAATAAATTTTTTCAAGCTTGACAATTGAATCAAAGATACATATTTCTGAATGATGATTCTTGCTTTCTCGCCACCGATCAAGAAACACGCTCCCTTCAAAAGACACCACTTTAAACCAGCCGCCTATCTTTTAACCCTTGAGGAACCCCACGGCAGACTGCTGGGTTCTCACCCGCGCCGGGGTGTTGAACCCGGGTCCCGCCGGCTCACGACCGGCGATCGCTCATCGCTCTCGGCCGTAAACGCGCGCTCGCAGAAGCTTCGAGAGCTGACGGGCGTGATTAGGCCCGCGTCGCCTATCCGCCGCCACCGCTCAGCCCGGCTCGGCCCGGGCCGCGGAAGCCCAAGCTCATTAAAGCAAAGTACATAACACACGGGGCTCACGCGCGCCGCAGACAAAGCGCCTGATGAATGGGAGCGAGAGGCCCGCTCGCCCGCCAGCCCGCCCGCGCGCTCGCGGTTTCAGATTTCAATTTTGTGCGCGCGGCGCGAGAGGCGGGGAGCGCGGGCGGCGCCACACCCTCCACCCCATCCCCTGGCATCTTAATGAATTAGCTAGCGGGGGAAGGGCCGGGGTGCAGGGGGCCGGGCACGGGGGAAGGTGGGGCGGGGGGGGGGGGAGTTGCGCCTCGGGCGGGTGCCTCGTTCTCGGGTGATGGATGAAGTGATTACGGACATATTAGTGAAAATGATGCCGCGGCCACCCTGCTTTCAAAAACTTTATAACGTCCCACCAGGGGGTCCCGCTCAGCGAGTGGTAACTAAGTTTTACATAATTTTCCTGCCTCGTAGCCCGAGCCCGCCCCGACAGACCCATACCCCGGTCGAGCAGGCGCCGCTCATCTCGAGCCTCCCACCTCTGGCTACACAATCTGTCTATTTGCCCTCCCGCTGTCCAAATAAGTGGCTTATTATTACTGCTAAGTAAGTTTTGAAAGCGCTCTTAAGTATCGTCGCTGCTGAAAATACCAGCCACCCCGTCGGGGCCGGACGGAGGGATCGGGCGGGGCGAGCGCGTCGTAACGCGGAGAACAACGGGGTTGGCTTCCCGCGCGCAAGTGTTATTCATATGCAAATGGCTGCCCGACAGCAGACGCGTGAGTCGGGCCGGGCAGGGGGCGGGGGTTCGGAGTGGTGGGATCACACACTGCACCCTATGGAGCACCCTTCGAATTGCTGGAGCTCATGATTCGGTGTTTCTACATTTTAGGCTTTATTTTCAAGACAGAATCAATAAGCGATGGATTTAATAAAACTCAATATTAGTGAGTTAGAAAAGAAAAATATAATGAATGACAGTCCGCTGGATAGTATAAATATATTAATGCGTGAAAAAATACATGTGAAGTGAATAAAAAAATATTTAGATTAAAAAAATATGATGGCATAAAACTTATATTTTTGAATTCTTTTTAAAAAATAGTATCAATTGCCAGGAATTGATTTACCCTCATACAAAAATTTTCAATAAGCTATATTTTCCATTAGTCTCAATAAGCAAAGAAAAGCGATGGAAAAGTCAGGACGAGTGATCAATTGTTCCTAGCTTCTGAAGAAAAAACAACTATTAATCATTGAGGCAATAAATATATTAAATCCAAGAAAAAACATGTCCTGTAAGAACAAGAAGCAGTTGACGTTGTCTGAGGCGGGACAGTAGCCACGCGGATGACATACTGCCTGACGCCCGCTTTGGAAACGGGTGCCCCTTCGCCGAAGAATCTCTAAAACATACCTTACGTTACCGAGGGCAGACAAAGAGCGATTCGAAGCAGTTTAATCACTACCTCTCAGCGACGTCAGTTTACACAAGGCCACATTTCCCGCGCGCTATCGCTGACGGAATCGCGGCTACCGCACGGAGCGCCGACGCTGCCCGGCCGAAGACCGGCGCGCAGCTCGCCTTGCAGCGCCTTGCCCTGCCTTCTCGCCTATCCTCGCCTCGCCTCGCCCCGGAACGGTGCGGGCGCGGGAGCCGAGGCTACCCAGCCCCACGACCACAGGGCAGGTCCCGACCCACCCTAGCGTTACAGGGTAGTTGGTTAGTTAATAGGGAGTTTTAGCGCCACGCGTAAGGTAGCGGCGTTATGCACTAACAGTCACGTGATGGACCTTGGTCATAACGTCTTGCCTTAGGCTTAAGGTACGACCTTATACCTTCATAAATAGTGCACGCCTGTGGGAGTCTCTACGGTCACCTTACAAGTGGCAAAATGGCCGCCTAAAAACAGGAAAAGTTGAATTTTTCTAACTCTGGTAAACCGATTCTCGTATGTGAGGCAGTTACAGTTATTTCTTACACACTCCACAACGCTGGCAAGAATTAATGGGATATGTTGGAGGGGTGACAGGAAAGAAATTCTCGAAAAAGGAGTTCAAATCATATCTTCGCGATAGGATATGTCTTACGCTCATACCAAACGCTGTTTTAAGGTATTTCCTATATTTTCAAGAAAAGCAGACTGCATACTCATCACGGAGGGCCACAAAATCTAAAACTCCATGCACAATGTATATTTGTTGTCCTGTTGACTCGTAACGTGTTTTAAATGTGTCACCACTAGCCTATACTCTTTGATATATTATGCAATTTCTCTGTTCAACGCTTGAAATGCTTCCTTTGTTATAATGCATAACGCAATGTTGCAATTGCTAAAACTCTTCTGAAAGTTGTTCATTACGACCGTATAAAGGCGTTAGTCACGTGATCAATAGAGTTTAAGGATATCTCCTTACGCCTGGCGATAAAACTCCCTAATGCCTTATTTTACGTGGCGGGACTCGGGCTATCAGGCCCGCTCTTCCGCCTGATCTCGCGAATTTCGCTCTGTTCCTTTCACCACCTAGCGGAGAAAGAAAACATCAGTCGAGTGACGAAATGGTGAATTTAGTTCAGAGGCTTGGGGATCTTTTACATGCTGTAAATCAAAAACGTGCATCAGCTGGCTCCACTTCCCCTCCGAAGAAAAATTTTTTTGCCCTTAAAATTCCATCGACCGGGCCCGATTCGCTAACCGTTATATCACCGAAGCCATGGGAAGCCATAGGTCTTTGATTGATTGATAAATGCTAAAGTCTTTAGTACCGTAAATGAAGTACAGGTTGTGTAGAGTTGCATCGCTTTGCCTCACCTGACCTCGTGTGGCCTCGCCACGGCACGGTGGTGGCGCGAAAATTGGCGTCAACTAACACATCAGCTCGTGGGGGGTTTCCCCGACTAGGTATTTCCCACTAGCGGGGCACCGCCCCAACCACACACGGCTCCTGGAATTATTTATGGCCTGTAAGGAACGTACTTAAGGGCTGTATTGAGTTTATCTGATATAATTTCTTACTTATTCCGCATTTGCAGTACTTTGCAGTTTATTTACAATTAATAATTAATAATACAGAAATATATATTCCAAACAACGCGTACCTTTGGCCTACAAATAAATCTAAAACCCAAAATTACAATTCCATAATTTCACCATTTCGCGATTGTTTTTATAAGTCGCAGTGTGGGAAAGGTGCACCGTCCACTTTCGTTTCCCCTCCCCAAAACGCCTTTCTGCGCTTCCATAAAACAGCCCCACGCGCCCGCCCTGAGAGCGCGTCGTCGTCCTGCCAGCGTCCGCCTCCGCGCCGCGCCGCATCTCCGCTCGGCTCGCGAGGGCCTCCGCGACCACCCAGCGGCCGCGCAATTATGATTTCTCTCTGGCGCAAGTCCAGCGGCGAGGGGGCACCGCCCGCCTCGCGCCCCGACCCTTATCTCGGCGGAGGCATGCGGGATCGATTCATTCTCGCGAGCTCCGCTCGTAAATCGATAAATCATTGGGCACGGCTCCTCCCCTCCGCGCCGCGCCGCCCAAGATAAATAGAATCGCCAAGCGCCCGGGGAGTTTATTTTCTCCGCCGCCGCCGCCGCGGTTCTTCCGCCGTCTGGACCTGGCGGCGGCGGCGGCGGCGGAGGCGGAGGTTATCGACAAAGCGAATCAGGAGTAACAACACTTCCCAGGCTCGTGTGTGCGGCTTATTGTGCACTCAGTACATATTATACCATCTGACGTGTTTGAAAATCAAACTAATGCGGGGGAGGGATGAGGCGAGGTCCGCTCGCTAAATCGTACGTCAGGTATTTAAAGAGTCGAGAAATCGGAACAATGGGAGCCCGTTCGTCGAGTCATTTGACAAATCGAGGCGGCGGCGACGCCGCTCCATTATGCTGTAAATCACGGAAGGAACACGTGATTGGGAATTTGTGAAGTAGTGTTCGCGAAGGAGCACGTGGCTTGCCGACTCGGAAAGACTATTACGCGAAAATATTTGCTTCGATTTATCACCTAAGGGACGGCTCTGGAAAGGGAAGAGTGCTGCGTCATCAATAAACGTGTAAATTAACGGCATCTCTCATAAAAAAGCGGACGCTTCTTGATCTGTGTGAACTCTGTGCTTTCACCGCATCATTAATTCAGATGGTTCTTTCGTCAAGAGGTACCAATCACCAGGCGTGTAAAATACAAATAACTAATTTTAGTAGACACGTTCGGAGTCATGAATAATAATTTGTTTGGTAATAGAAGAGAACTCATTCTCGGATTTCTTTCCTTTAATACAAAGTAGTTCATCTCACCAATTTGTGTACTTAGTAATTTATAGCACAAAGTTAAGGAAACTGTTCGTCACTTAGGTAGAGTCCCTGATATTAGAAAATCATTTCTGTACTTCGATTTTATATGTAGTTTCCCTACGAATCTCAGAATATCAGTACTCAAATAACGTGCTCATTCTTAATTAACGTGTGAAATTTCCTTCGGACCTCTTGAATAAAGAAATTAATGAAACATTCGTGGTGTTACCGGTAATTCGGGAAGTAAAATAAAAGCAATTTAACCATATTTACCCATTTATGCTATTGTTCAATGCATAGCTTATCCTTAATTACAATGTCACTTACTGCAATCAGTTATGTGCTTAAGTCCATTTTTATTGCATTGAATTTGAACAGCTTTAATAGTTTGAAGACGAAGAAAGGGTTACAAACAATACAACAAAAAATACAAGCTACAAAACATGAAAATTGGTAAGCGAAAGTAGCGATTTACTTGCAAAAAAGCATTTCACCGTATCCCACGATGTTCGTGAGAGGGAATCCCTACGAGGAACCTCTTTTATGTGTGTTAAGCTAGTGCTTACGCACTAAGAAATCAATGAACCCAGAACCGTCTACGTTTGTATTTACTTGGCTGTCCGCGTGACGCCGCGACCATTGGCGAAGGTGCCGACGTTTCGGTCGCCATTCTGCGACCTTCCTCAGGGCCTCCGCATTACGCCCTGAGGAAGGTTGCAGAATGGCGACCGAAACGTCGGCACCTTCGCCATGGACGCGGCGTCACCCGGACAGCCAAGTAAATACCGACTCCGGCCGCGGAAGCCTATGCTCCGTCTACGTTTGTTTCCTTTCCATAACCGCACGCCGCTTCCCAGTTCTTACGCAGTGCGGCACGGCGTGGTGCGGCGGCGTCGGTCGTTTCGCCGAAGAGAGCGGCGCGCCGTGTGGCTTGCCAGAGCCCTGGCTCCGCCCCCGCGCACACGTGTAGCTGTCGTCGTAATGTGACGCTCGGACGGGCCATTTATTTAAATTTCCTTGGAGGTCCGCATTGGGATGCCGAGCCCGACGCGCCGCGACGCCTCACGCATGCCATCGCTCCCACTCCCTCCAACCCCCCCTCCCCCACGCCACGCAGCATCCGTCAACGCTTGGCGGGTGTGCGCTGCGGTTTTTATCACGCGACATTTCGATTGATTACTGCACTATTTTGCACTGTTGAATGCGCGCACTTCAAACGTGTTGGTGTTTATTCTGTATTATAATTATAGATAAAGTTTTCTGTAATTCAGATATGTAAAACAATACATTAGCTTGTGTATTAATGTTAAGTATTTCGTGTTTGTATGTTAGGAAACGACAATGAAGGTTTAAACAGTTATGTGAATATTTTAGTGGATTTAAGAAAGCTTTATAAGTTTGTGTTACATTTGCGGCAGAGCACGATTTGTTCGGAATGCAACAGGTACATCAAGCAGACGAAACCATTTTCAACACAAAGTGTCCAATTATGCACTGAAACAACATTCTTTTACTGTAAGCAATTATTCACAGAAAATATTTTTGTGGAAAGGAAGTATCAATTGATCAATACAAAATTTGAGTCCATTTTAATAATACTAAAGACACTATGAGTCTAACTCCCGGTTGTTGAAAAGAAAAATATCGCGAAATTAACGAAGGTTTGGGAATTTGACTTTCTTTCGCAACTTGGCTAAAAAGGCAATAAACAACACGCACGCTTGCTCTGTAATTTCAGCCCACGTGAAAAATCGCCGGCAAGAGAGCGCGCATTCTCTAGTTAGATTTTTAAATTATTATTTATTTTGATTTATCATACGAATGGAACATTGAAATACTCTAAGATTGTACTTCTTATTAGCTCATCCCCGTTTCATACTCAGTAAGAATATATACTAAGATTTATTTAACCGTGCACTTGACGCGAATCAACTGTTAACTGTTTCATACAATCGGGAGCTTGAACGTATCCGTAGTCACTGTAACGACATACAAGCTCCAGATTGGATGAAACCACAACAGCTGCTTACCGTCAAGTGCACAACTAAATCATACTATAGTGTATTTGCAGAACAAAATCTTCGCGCGGTGCGCGGTTGGGCGGCGGCGGTGGCGGCGGCGGTGGCGGCGACGGAGGCGAACGCGCTGCAAGTTCGCGCGGCGGGCGCCAGGTGGCAGGCGCGGGTCGCGCGCGCGGCGCCGAGCCCCCGGCCGCGCCGCCAGGCGACGCCGCCGACGCCCACGCCGCTCGATACGCTCACCTCGCCCACCCTGCCCTGCCCTGCCCGCGACGCCGCGCCGCGCGCACGCCCAGGCCCTGCTTCGCCAAGGGGATGCGCACGGCGCCACGGTCCTCGCCGAATGGGAGTTCGTCTACAACCGTTCCACAACGTTTTGCCCAGAGGCCTCTTAGGGAGTATTTTTGGGAGAGAAAATAAAAAGGGAGTCTAGTAGCCTTACGTAATAAAATATTTTATTTCCGTAAGTATGATCAATCTCTGATTTATCCCCTTTGAAACTGACAGTTTCGGGAATTGTGTATTTGGGAAAGAGTTTTCCCAAGCCATCTGCGAATTCTGTAAATGATTCATCATAAAATAAATTGCATTTATTAATCTTATAATTAAACCTCTTCTTCCATTTTCCTTGTAGAATATTTTATTTATTTACTAGTAAAATGTCCAGTGCGCATGTGTCATATGTGAAAAAAGAGTTCTATGGAAAGGGGGGCCAGAAGTTCGATTGTCTTCCTCTTCATTGAGGTTGAGGCCACCTGAGGTAATCAACAACTTTGAACAGGACTTGAAAAGAGGTAGCAAACTCCATCCAAAAAGTCGTTAAATTTTTAATTAGAATGTAACACATTAAATATCTACAATCATCATCATCTATTGTCAACTAACCCCTCAAAACTAGGAATTAAATATCACCAACAGGACTTCTCGAAAAAAGTCGAATTTCAAATTAAGTCGCTTGTCGTGAAATTTTGGTTTGTCTTTGACTCCTAAACAACAAAAATTGCTTCTCGTCGATTAATCCATTTTACTTCAGGGGAAAAAACAAAGTTTTTGCAAACTCGTTGCTTCGCGCGTTTGTGTGCTTTTGGCTACTACTTCCACTTTGCCAGTATGTTCGGCGAAATAAAACTATTCCTTGGAGAGCACACGTTTCTTGAGTGAACATCATTTCCAGTCCACAAATCAATTTCGGAAAATAAATATATTCACGGCCGAAAATTTGAGAGGTAAGAATGCAACATTATTCTCTGTTCCACATTCATACAAAATATTTTCGAAAGACGCATTTCAACAATTCTGTAAACTACTGCCTCCTGCAAAGAGGAACATCAAACTTCTCATTCACTTCTGTATGTCTGAAACATCGTTCAGACTAGTATTCCCTGGTCTTAATAAGTTCACAATATTCAAGAGGCATTATTGCATTTGTTCAAGACATAATTTGTGTTCTGACGAATAATAATTGAATTTAAGTTCCTTTAAAAACGTGAAACGTGATGTTTGAAACATCAAATTTACACCATAATCAACCACAATAACCGTAACTTTGCTAGTACTACCAACTAACTCAAAACCGTGTTTTTATACTCGTAAAAAACAACGTGACTCCTGTTAACAAATCAGCGACCAAGGGAGATACCCTAGCGGCCTATGAACGCAACAGCGGCCAAGAGCAACGGCAGAGGGGGGTTGCAACGGCCGAGGGGGGCGGTTGCGGGAGGGGGCGCCCGCGCAGGCGCCGTTCATCCACCGCCGCCCCCACGCGTATCACCCCTCCGCCGCCCCCGCCCCCGTCGCCGTCCTCTCCGTCCGGCGGCGACGGCGGACGTGGCCCGTCCCCCGCGCGGGTGATAAATATTTGATTCGCGCGTCGCCGCCGCCGCCGCCGCCGCCGCCGCCGCCGTCGCGGTCGCCCGCGTCGGACGCGTAATTCCTCTCCGCGCGATGGAGACACGACGCAGCCGCGTGGATGGTGCGACTTAACCACGCGCGTACACACTGAAGTCTACCATACTCCAACTGATAATATATTTACCATTTCAATTGTTTTGAAATTAGATCTATAAAGTCTTGCGTAAATTAAGGGAATTCTATTGTGTAATGGAAACCGTAGCGTTTCCTTCCGTGTAATATCATCCATTGTTTAGAGCCGGGGATTGTTTTAGGAAGGTGGTGGATATGGTTTTGTCTATGAGTTGCAAATATTTTTTGGCATTGTAAGTTTTTCTTTTTTGGAGAAATTTGTCAAATGGTGTAACTGTGTTATAGAATGTTCCTCTCAGGTAGAGGCGATATTAAAACCTAAATAAGCAAGGTATTTTTCATTTAAAAAAATATACATTTTAAAAATTAAGCATTCTTTCTTAGAACCTTTTGTGACAGGTAATGTAGCATAGGAGTACAAATTTCTACGGAAGTACTTTTAAAAAATTATTGAATATTAAGAAAAAAATTAATGCAAGTTCAGTAAATAACGAATTGGGCATAAATTGTCAAAATAATTTGAGGGTCCCCGTGACCCCAGTATGAACTTCATTGTGAAAAAATGAGTGTGCACGTGCAGAGTTAAGCTTTCAACCACGGGCAAGCCTTGCTTGACGAGCCTGACTCATGTTGGTTGTAAATCTACCACTCGCTTCATTTCTCGCACAAAGGCGAGCAATGCGATGGCAAACAGATGTACAACAGAGTCTCACACTTTGTGAGACAGATTCATTAAGAGATGTTTGCCCTTGGGCTCCTAGCTTAAGGTGTCCATACGTTAGCGAGCCCGGTAAGGATGCCAGGCTTGGCTCAGATCTAATGACCCAAAATCGCTCGTCAGAACAATGAAGCAGATAGCCCTAGCGGCAAATTCATACGATCAACGGGAGTCAGGTTCTTGTGCCGCGCTTGCTGGTGTATGGTGAACGATAGTGTAGAAAAGGGAGAAATTACTCTTGGGGCTGAGGTTGTCCTACTCGTTCAGATCTTAACCACCCCAACCTCTACGCTTAACTCTTCAATCTCGTTTTTTGAAGAGAAAAATACGACTCCACGGCTGTTTTCTTTCCTGCAGTAGCCTTCTCACCACTGCTCGAGAATAATGACGTCCCACTTGCTATTTTCATAGCATTATTTCACGAACATGCAGCGTACTGAACTCCAGAATGAATCGTAGAAAGCAATACAAAGACATCACTCATTTTGGAATACTTAGGTGAAGACGATGTTAAATGAACAGTAGGTGAATAAATGACAAGAAGTCCATTCTGGAAGAAACTTAAAATCAGGTTGAAAATTGAACTCCCTGAGATGTGAAATGTCAATGCCAGTCGCTTCACAACTGCGAGCACGTCAGTGCCCGAGGATGAACGCGAAGCCTTTGAGAAGTTCGTCGGCGCCTTGGAGCAGCTTCTGGGGCGGTCACCTGCGAGCGCGGTCGCTGCAGCAGCGGCGGCGGCGGCGGCGGCGGCGGCGGCGAAGGCAAGTAATGGGCCCGGGGGCGGCGACCGGTCGATAGCGGCGCCGCGTGTCAGCTGTTTGCACGCCCCCCCCCTCCCCACCCGCCCCGACCCGTCGCCACCCCCGCTGCCGCTCCTGCCGTAGGGTAATTTAACAGAGGCGTTCGGCCACGTTACCCGGCAGTGATGCTACATGCCGAGCGAGGATTCTCTACCTGTGCACCGCCAAACCGCACGCTTCTTGTAAACATCTAAAGGAGTGTGCGAATTATCTTATTATACATTCAAGGGAAAAAATTGTCTGGGACAAACTTTTACATTGACAAAAGACGTCCATACATGATAATATACTGCGTTCTCACAGTATTCAGGTTAAAAAAAAGAAAGGAAGTCCCAATTATATGATTATATATGAAAACTGCAGATTTGGGCCAGTGACCAAGATTATATCACCAAAATATAATTCTTGCCAGCTTCAGAAGTAACATTTGTTCGCAATTTCTAGTGAACGTATAATAGCCCAAAACGTGTCCTTTCGCTAAATATGCCTACTTTAACCCTATATTTAACAAAACCTTTACTTGAGATTACCTCAGTAACCATTTGACAGAATAGATTTTAAACAGTCAGCACTCGTTTTTATTCTGGGTTTCTTTCCACAGCCTCTTTGATTGTAGTTGGGCATTCATTCAGCAGATCATCGCCACAGTAGTGGGTACCCCGCCTTTCACTTTTTTGTCCGTGCAATGAGCTTTGGAAGCGGGAGAGGGGCGAAAGTTCTACGAGACACGAAATACGGGGATTTGTATTTTATTTCTCGTAGTTTCTGGCGCATTGGCCGAGACCCAGAAACCTGAATGAATCGACTTGATATCACAAAGAACAACACACAGCGTTATTCTCGTACAACTTTCAGGTGGCACGCACTTAAATAGATGGAACCGCTTTGTACGTCATGACGAACACAAATTTTATTAGCGCATTCTTAGATAACAGAAAGTCACTTGCTGCTCTACGTTTCGTGTTATGGTCACATTCACATACTTCTTTTAAATTGACGTTATACTTTACACCTGACAGAGTTTGCGATTTAATCTAAGGAGTTTGTTTTAAAATATGAGCCATTTATTACGCTGCTTCGCACCAGTCATCGATAATAGCGACAGAGTACTGCAATATGAACTTAGATCTGCACGTCAGAGGAAGAAGATGTAAAAATTTCGGGACACAGTCGCCTGAATATTCAAGACATTATTTTACATGCCTTCAAATTCGAAGTACCCTGTATACCCATACAAAACAGGAGTCGACATATTTTCAACAATGCTTCTACGTGAAAACATCTCAAATAACTATTCAATTATACCATCTCTTATGTAAAAATGCGAGACTTGTAATCCATCAGTGTCACTTCCGCGTTCAACTGAAATGTTTCCCCTACAAAACCCTACCTCGCCCGTCAACACACCTACGAGGCGGCGCTCACGGTACAGACGAAACCGGTGATGGACTGTTCAAGAGAGACGGAAGAAGCTAGTGGGCGGCGGCGGATCAGAGGGGACGGGACCCCCGCAGGGCGCGAACCAGGGCCCCAGGCGACGTCGGCGAAGGCAGCGCCGGGCGCCGCAGGCCTCCTTATTAATGGCGGCCCAGAAAAAAAAAGACGAACTCTTCAAGACGCGCGCGACCGCGCAGAGGGGGTCAAGCGATCGCCATTATCTCGAAACCGGAGCTGCTTTGTGCGATAATCGACTGTAACTAATCGATTTCTATTGTTAAGGTGCTAAGTAGGTGGCAGGAGGCGGCGGGGACCCCCCAGTGATAAGCAATAACGGGCGAGTGGGCGGGGCGGCGAGGTCGGGGGTCTTGCTGAGAGCGGGATGCGAACACTAGAGCGCTTCACTCTATCTCTCTGAGCCCAAATACCGGAAGATTTCTTCCAAAGAGATGCAATTCAAGGTGTACGGAAAAAATTATTTCAAATTCATTTCTTCACAGTTACTTATTACTTTTGAACTGATTGTGAGATTCTACTGCCACAGAATATAATTATTCTACATACCACGGCTGAAGAAAAAAAGAAAATCACATTCATGGGATAAAATGATGCAGTAACTAGGGTGCGGAAACGCTCATGGACGAAAACTATTACTTCAAAAGATGAGATGAGATTTTCAAAAACAAACACTGACTTTTTGCAACCGACCGCAAATGTAAGGCAACTAATTTATTTAAATCTATATTAATTTCCTATTTGAGTTGGGCATTGAATGAAAAATAATTCTTCAAAAATAAGAATCTCAGCATGTTCTTCTTTCAATCCCATCTTCATTGTTACGCTTAACAAAAACTAATTTTCAAGTTTTAAAATTTAAAATTTATATAAAAAATAAAAAACTGTATAGATCATTCACTTTTATTATTACAGTACAGTAATGCCATTTAATATGTAAAGAGCGAAGCTTTTTTTAATTAATTAAAAGAGTTAAATTAGAAGAATTATCTAAAACTGTTATATTTTTGCAAGACGTCACTTCGGGTCTCCATTACATAAGTCACTAGTTTTACTGCCTTTCAGCTACTACACTCTTTTTTTTATTATTGAATTAACTGCCACAAAGCTACTCTCAGTCAAAGAAGAAATATCTCTCTCTACATAAGTTCCAATGGGAAACATATATTTATTAATATTACATTCGAAAACATGAAAAAAAATCCAGGGATTGCAATTTAATTTAGAGTTTGATGTATTAAACAATTTACTTCCTTAGAAATGGTCAAGAGATCGCTTCTGTAATAATCGATGTTTAAGAAAATGGAATGGCATCCTACAACTCCCCCGCTCGGGCGGCGGCGGCTGCGCGCGGACATTGTATGCTGATTAGCGCGCTGCCTGTGATTCGCCCGTCGCGGCGCGCATGCGCAAACAGCGCGCGCCCTTCATGGCCGAATTGTGCGTAAGATGGACGAGGGCGGCTGGCACGCGCCGAGGCGCGGAGAAGCGAGGCGAGGCGAAGCAAGGCGAGGCAAGCTCAGAGGCGCACGACGCCCAGCGCCCGCCAACAGAGGGAGTAACGTCCCTTTGCGTCGCGAGGTGGAGGTCGAATTCGCTTGAATCCTTCCCAAAGCGTGTGCATTTCGTTTTCTAGAACCACATTTATGCTATGTTAAGTATGCGAATAAGCCCTAATCGTTAATGAATCTGGGGCATACTATTTTAACGATAGTAAATTAGAAACTAACCAATTTATATAATAATAGTAATAATAGTACACAATAATAGTTAACTAATTAATAATAGTTAATTAATAATACGTAGTAAAAACCTTATGATAAACTACTGATTCAATGATTCAATTTCTTATATTTATCATTTCTTTCAAACTGACAGTAATAAAATAAATTAAATCAAATCCCATTTACTCGTGAAAACTTTCTTTAAAATGTCATAAATTATTTTGAAGTATTTCATCCATTTCGCTCCCCACTATTTTGTGACATTTCGTCTATTCTCAGCTGGCGAGAAGCAGTGACTGACGACAATTATAGGTATTCTTGTTTGAGATATTCAGACATGATATTGGCGAATGGATAATGAATCATGTGAAATTATGAAATAAGTGATAATGGTCCGAATTATACTCTGCCAAACGAAGTGGTTTGCCTTCGCACTCCAGCTTCCTGGCATGTAATGAAACATCCACGCCTTATTTGGCATACGACCTCACTACCCTAGCTTCCGCGGTTACCGCTGCAAGCGCCACAGTCAGCTGGGTCGGTCACCTAACGTTATTGCGTTTGAACCTAACTCGGGTAGTTTGTTTCCCAATCCCCGTTTCGGGAGTCTTCCATGCGCCGGGGGCGGCAGCGGCGGGGTGACGTGCGTGCTGGAAGTGCGGCTCCCTCGCCGCCGCCGCCGCCCCCACCGCCCCCACGGGCAGTTGATTTACGAGGAGGCCGCGCCCACCGCCTCGAGTGCACGGGGCGCTCTCCGCAGCACTTGACTCACCTTTTGTGCTCGAGTTCCCGGAGCGGACGGGCGCGAGGGAGGTAGTACAGGGGCGCCCGCAAGAAAGTGAAACAAAGGCTGCGCGAGGTGAGGGTGGGAGGCGGCGCGAAGAGGGGAGGGGAGGGGGATGACAGAGGCAAGCTCCGAGGGTGGGAAGCCGAAAAGGGTGATGCGACCGAATTTCGAAGAAGTCAGACAGGGATGGAGAGAGGAAAGACAGAAAGATGAGCGAAAGCAAGGGGGGGGGGGAGAAGGGCTGGGGAAAACTTCCTCGCAATGACGTCAAACGTGGTTTTAAACTGGAGCACGCACGAAAAGAAGAAAGAAAAGATTGTTGAATGAAAACAAAGGAGTGAGGACGTTGGAAAAAGGTGCCAGCTAGAACGAGAAGGTCAAAGAGCCGTTTTGAGAAGGGGAGGAGCAAGTCACGAGTGACAGAACTCGACGTAAGTTTACTAGAGCCGAGTTTAAAGTTTGCAATCTTCCATTAAAAAATTTCAATTTTTTGAGAGATGCACAGTGATACTAAATTCGTTTTGTTTCTCAGCACTTCAATAACATTTGTACAGTTTTTAAATTAGAAAGCGTAATGATTGCAAAAGCCACACGGATTCTATTGAGAAGTATAATAAATTATTTTAGGGATTGTCTACATTAATAAATAACCTTCAATTCTTTATCGGAAGTTCTGACACCGTACATCAATAACATCGAGATCGGGCCTGTGACAGAGTGCTTAGGAAGTGAACCGACGGGAGAGGCAAGCAAGTGGAAGAGTGGGGTTTCCATGCCTTTCCGCCCGAGCACTTTTGAGGGAATCGGAGGCCCACGGTGAGCTGCCGCGGAGACCTCACGGCTGCCAGGGAATAGCAGATGGCGAAAAGGAATGATGGAGGATAGAATGGCGACGAGTGCGAGACGAACAGAGTCTCTGGAAGCAGAGCGGGTGGGTCGAAGACCGGGAAGCTCACGCAAGCGGATGGAACAAGCCAGAGAATACGTGGAAAAGAGCAATGATAGAATTAGTGAAGTGGAGTGGCAACATGAGCAAAGTTTGGATATTCCGAAGGAACCTGCCTGCCAAGCCAAAACAAAGCTTCATTTCCTGAGGATCGTTCGCTTTAGAGATGAAATGATTACGACGGATGTCTTGGCAACAAGTAACTTACTTTGGCAATGAGTTCCGGGTTCAAACACCGCCATTGGCGAGGATTTTGTCAGTGTATTCAAAACAAACAATTAATCATTCAAAACCACCTCTTGTAATTATTTGGGTGCATGCTGGGATAGTGCCAAGCAAATGGTCCGTTCTCTCCGACAACCCCTCTTTTAACTCATCCCTCAACAGTGAATGTTGAGCTCGCCACACATTCCCTGGTCCTTTCAACCTAAATAAGATGTCGGGATAAGGAATCGACTGATTCTATTTCTCTGTAATGTTCAATTCGGGCGGGAAGAGAAAAAATAAACATTATCAATCTTGACTCCTAAAATAATGAGAGTACTGTAATAAATAAATTGTGTTTGTGAAGAGCATTTATACCCTTCCAAAAAATGAATATTATTAATGTTTATTCCTCTAAATATTTCTTAATTAACACAACTATATCGGTGTTCCATCAGATCTCACTCTTCTCATTCCATTCACACCGAGTCTCGAGCGATGACTGTACTAAAAACACAATAGATTACAAGAGGTAATCTAAACACCGCATCAATTTCTCCCGGACCACCAATAATGATTGAAACGTGATCTTGACCCCCGATCAATACCAAACTGCCCCACGCCGTAATGACGGACAGCCGAATGCCGTTGATGGGGATGATTAGCATGTAACACGTTCTCGAGGCGGAGGCCCTTCTTCCCAGCGCCGCCGCGCCGCTTCCACCCGATCGTTTAAGGGCCTTCGCCACAAACGGCAATCACGCAGCGCGGGCGAGCCGCCCACTCCGACGCACGGCGCAAAGGCCGGAATAAGTCTAACGGCACTCTCACCAAATAATACATAAGTAATTAATAATAAATAAATAAATAAATAAATAAATAAATAAATAAATAAATAAATAAATAAATAAATAAATAAATAAATAAATAAATAAATAAATAAATAAATAAATAAATAAATAAATAAATAAATAAATAAATAAATAAATAAATAAATAAATAAATAAATAAATAAATAAATAAATAAATAAATAAATAAAATATAAAACAATGAAAATTATCTCTTAAATACGAACAACATTCTCGAATCGAAATAAAGAAATCTAAACAAGAGAAACCTACTACCAATAGCTGAGAAAAGGTACCAATATTCAACAATAATGTTCGCCTGTGACTAACAAAATGACTCACGATAAATCGGTTGAAGAAAAAAGTAATCATGTAAGCATAAATCATGTGTTTGATTTATAAATGTTTTAAGTCATGTCAACTTCATAGAAAAAGGGTGCCGCAAAGGGGAATGGAATATTCGGGGGTATTTTAACCTATATAGGAGACACAAATATTATTTCAATAATTAATACTGGAAAATCTCTTACCACTACAATTATCGTTTATTATCCTAACAAAAAACAACTAAAAAGAACTTGTTACTTGCAAACGACAGTATTTTATTTTTATTCATTCACGTTTCACGTTTGAGTTCTATCGGTTGAATTTCGTACTTCACAATAACAAGAAAAGAAAAACAAATTTGGCGCGCGTGGGGCGCACTGTGCGTCACTCCCACGCGCCGCCCGTCGGAGCAGACCGCAGTGGCCGGCGCTTCATTAACAGAGCGAATAAAGCTCATCACCTGAATGGCGCTGGGGAGGGGCCACGGGAATTAGCCCTCCATTTGTTCCTCCTCCTCCTCCTCAGACGCGAAGCGAAGCGGGCTCCGCTAGGCCAAGCCCCCACTTCATCACAGTGACGCCACACGATTAGTGCCGGCACTCAATGTACCAAGCCCAGAGTTCGAAAAACCCGCTTTATACGATGTAATTATTTTCTAGTTAAAATAATAATGAAGTAAACGTGTATTAATTAGGATAATTTTGAAATCACAGACACGAAAGTCGCCAGTCCCAGAAAATATTTCTCCATATTTCACACGAGCAATTATTTGCAGAGATATTTTCATTTTATGACACCAAAATTACTGGAGGTTTAATGTGGTGGTGTAGAGTCGTTGACCTTGTCCCTACGTAATTGACGTTCGGGGCTTTTTAAACGTTTTAGTCGCCAGTTTTAGCAACGTTATTAATATAAACATTTGCTGATACATGAAGCCCAAGACATTTGAAGGAGCCGAGAAGTCGGGCGAAGGGGAGCCGGGGGCGTTGAAGGGGTGAAGGGGCAAGGGGTTGGGTGAGAGCAGACAGGCCTGAAGCGGAGCCCCGCTCTAGACCCCGGGGCTTAGAGCGGGGTCTAGAGCGGAGCCTACAGAGGGGACTGAAGTGGGTCTGGGAGTGCGAGGTTGGAACCGGGACAAGAATCGAGGCCTGGTGTGAGATAGGGAAAGAGGCTGGTAGCGGGACAAGGAGTGGGACCTGGAGCGAGGTCTGGAGCGAATCCGGAAGCAAGGTCTGGAGCGAGGACTGAAGTGGGGATTGAAGCAAAGTCTGGAGCGGGGCCTGCAGCGGGGACCAAAATTGGGGCCGGGAGCGAGGTTGGAAGCAGGACAAGGAGCGGGGCCTGGAGCGGGGTCGGGAGCGGGGCGCGAGCAGAGCCGGGTCCACGCCCGCCGCTCGCTGTCCCACCGGAGCGCCGCCCCTATCGCCGCCATCGCCGCCTTGTGTGGCTGGGCGGCTCGCGAGGCCCCTAATGCGCGCTATTAAACCGATTGTGACTAACTAGGCTTTGAGCGCGGCGCGTGCCCGCGGCGGCGAGCGCCGCTCGGAATGCGATTGTGCCCCCGCACAAAGCCCGCGCGAGACCGAGACCGAGATCGCCCCTTCCTTTCGCCCACCGCCCATCGCCCCGACGCCTCTTTAGACCATGGTGTAACGGTTAGCGTATCGGACTGGTATACTCAAGTTGGCGGATTAAAACCCGATGGAAGCAGTGGATTTTTAAGGGTGAAAAAATCCTTCGTACGTCTTCCATCGGAGGGGAAGTAAAGCCGGCTGTCCATGTTAGTAGATTTACTTGCATGTAAAAGATTCTAAATGACGCCTCTGAGCTAAATTCAAAATCGCCTGTTTCTCCCCAAGAAATACCTCCTTCCTCTGCTAGTTGGTGAAAGGAGTGTAGCGAAAAAATTTGCGTGGTAAGACGGAAGAGCGGGCCAACGATATTCGTTAGACTCAATTTAACTGAACCTAACGATAGCCAAGTTAATGTAAAATTTATTGATTTCCGATTTACGTAAGTGAATGTGAGATGATTCGTCACGCCCCTTTCTCTCAGGTGGAGTCTAGATTCCACCCCAACCCATCTAATTTCGAAGGAACGTTATAAAACCGTTCACCACTTACCATCGCAACGGATGTTAAACTAAGCTGCAACTAATCCGGTTCTCATTCTTCACACAACGTGTACTATAACATGCACTCGGAAAAGCATTAAAACCGCAAATTAGCAATGTTACAAACAAGGCTGTTGTTAAAAAAACAATTGCGACGAGATCGCTTCGAGCGCCGAGGGGTCAGGATTCGAATCTCGTGGGTGGAACGATCTCTCCAGAGCTCTCCACCTCAAGCGCGTAATGGCCACGCCGCAGCCCTTCATAAGTGAGAATGGGATCCGAGGGGTTCAATAAACCCACTCTCCGTCGCTGCATCCGAACGGCCCGGGACGAGAAGTCGTTATGGGGCATCAGTGTTCGTACCGACTCGATCAGCAATAAAATTGATGAGTCAGCATTCGAGGTAACGCAGCCCCCCTGAACAATACAGATCCTCCTAAGCACATTCGACTTCTTTGTTTTGTAAGTCCAATAAACACTATCGATTAATCATCGACACACTTTCTCGATAAAGCGACTGCGTGTCCTTCACTTCTTAACACGGAACGTATTGTGGGGATCTGAGGATATAAAGCGAGTCATTGATGTCGTTATTGCAAAAGGCCATAATCTATAAGAAATATATTTGTAAACTTTAGTATTATAGAATGAATGCGACGAAAACTATTTTCCGAAAATTGTAGAGGGAAAAGAAAAATAGTATACAACTATGAGAAGTATAAGGAACAGCACAAGCACAATCTCAAAAGTGTAAGAGAATTGCTCATTAAAATTACGAATTATAACAAATAATGGAGAGGAAAACGTAACTTAAGAGAAGGTGCAGACTTCAACGAAGAAATAGAATCACTAAATTTTACTATCAAAGGAACTAATTTTTCTTTGCTGGAAAGCTTCTCTGTTTTGAAACATTTTCTCGGACATGTTCAAATCATACAAGATTGTCTTTGAAAGGGACTATCAACATAATCGAAAGTCATTGAGGATTACGTCATAGTCAAATAATGTCTTCCAAAAATGCTGAGAATTAAATATTAATTTTTTAAAATGCTGAAAGTGATACCCTGAATGCTCCCGACCGGTCTTCCTATAAATTTTCTAGTGTAGTGCAAGTGTGTGTGTGTAAGTAAGCGTAGAAGAAAGACGAAGAAGAGAAAGGAAAGATCGCGCGCGGTCCGCTTGTTAGGGTATTGCTCCGCCATTCAGGTGGTGATGATCAGAAAAATCAAGGAGAACTACCGATCAGAGCAGCAGTCCATAAGAAATCTTCTCCAGAAAGCATATCGCATGTATAACGGATTATGTACGTATGTGATACTGTACCGAAAAATATCGTCGCGTCCTAGCAGCAGCCCGCTAGAATTCTCCATCAGACAGCGCGTAAATTCGACCTATCTATCTCCCTGATCGAAAACCGGCCTCAGGGGAGCTCGAACCCTAGGATATCTCGGGCAGAGTAACGGCCTACGTTGCAGCAATGCTGGCTTTGAACAAAACCTAGCCGGTATAACGCCTTCGAGCAGCCCGCTGCTGTCCTCCCGCAGCATCCAGTCCCACACGGTATTGCTCCAGCATTCAGATGGTGTTGATCAGAGAAACCAAGGATAACTACCGATCAGAGCAGCAGTCCATGAGAATTCTTCTCCTCCATATTACACGTAAAACGGATTATGTATGTATGTATGTATGTATGTAATCTGGATGCTATGCTCTGTATGAGCTGTGAGAGCTGTAATACTCCTAGCAGCAGCCCGCTAGAATTCTCCATGAGCCAGCGCCTAAATTCGACCTACTTATCTCCCTGATCGAAAACCGGCCTCAGGGGAGCTCGAACCCTAGGATATCTCGGTCAGAGTAACGGCCTACGTAGCAGCAATGCTGGCTTTGAACAAAACCTAGCCGGTATAACGCCTTCGAGCAACCCGTTGCTGTCCTCCCGCAGCATCCAGTCCCACACGGTATTGCTCCAGCATTCAGATGGTGTTGATCAGAGAAACCAAGGATAACTACCGATCACAGCAGCAGTCCATGAGAATTCTTCTCCTCCATATTACATGTAAAACGGATTATGTATGTATGTATGAAATACTGAGCTCTGTATGAGCTGTGATAGCTGTAATACTCCTAGCAGCAGCCCACTAGAATTCTCCATGAGCCAGCGCCTAAATTCGACCTACGTATCTCCCCGATCGAAAACTGGCCACAGGGGAGGTCGAACCCTAGAATATCCCGGTCAGAGAAGCGGCCTACGTATTAGCAATGCTGGCTTTGAACAAAACCTAGCCGGTATAACGCCTTCGAGCAGCCCGCTGCTGTCCTCCCGCAGCATCCGGTCCCACACGTCGCGTCGTGCGCAAATTTCCCGAAGCCCTCATCAGCGGGCGAGGCGCCCCGCGGTTTCCTGCCCTCCTGCTTCGAGACGCACGTCGCGCCGGAGCCCCCAGCATGCAAAGCGCCGCGCCGCCCGCCGCGGCCGCAAGGACGCATGCGCAATCGCGCGAAACCGCGCCGCGCCGTCAGACGCGCGCGCGCGCACACACACACGAGACGATGATGAATGTCTCGCGGCGAAATGGCAACTGCGAATGTTTCCAAGTGACAGCTTCGAGGGGCCTCGTGGAGTTACGACTTTCGGTCTTCTTCGCTGGCCATTGTGTTGACGGGTGGTAACGAAACGAGGTGTCAGAGTACTATGTTTTGAAGTAAACGGGAAAGAGGGGGCTATATTTCAATAATTGGGGTTGGCATTTACACTATTAATGATTGGACGAACGTTATAGAGATTTTTTTTGTTATTTAAGGTCGCATCAAATACTAGGTCATTAGCGACCACTGTTGCGTGTAACGGTATGGTAACTATGAGGATGACACGATATGATGATGATGATGATGATGATGATAGAGGTGTGGAAGTACGAATACATTACAACCATGCCCGAGGCGGGACTCGAACCCGAGATCGCTACGGCACTACTGCCTTAGCGATCTCGGCTATCTGGACCGGCGTTATAGAAATTGATGAGACAGAATTTAGTCAATAAAATGTTGATCAGAAATAACTCATATGTACATTCAATTATTATTGGTCAAATATCTGAAGATACATCATGTAGCATGTTCAGAGGTCAAGTATGAATTTATGTATGAGATTCGAGATCGTTATTTATAACTTTTACTCTAATAAGAAATAACTCTAATGTTCAATATTTAATTTTTCAAGCATTTGATTAGTACTCAAATAAAGTCTTTAAATGTTGGTTAATCATTGAGGAATTATATTGTTACCTACCATATTTACGCAATGTTTTCAACTATTCTTTTCAAAACAAGAAATTCTAGACGCATTTCGAACGAAACGATAATTTCATAGCGCAGGACCTCCTCGTCACCACGTGATCTCCTCGAGCAGCGTTCCGACGAGGAACGCCGCAGAGGTGAGTGCAAGGCGAAGTGCCACCCGGAGAGAAAAGCTGCGGAGCGGCGGCGCACGCGCGGCGGGGCACGCGCAGGCGGGGGGCCTTGAGTCCCGGGTTGAGTGCCCGGCCGCGGCAGAGGGAGCCGCACAGGTTGCCACTTCTGCCCGCGGTGACGGTGTGGTGTTGGTGGTGGCGGTGGTGGTGGTGATGGTGGTGGTGGTGTTGGCGGTGGTGACGGTGGTGGTGATGGCGTTGTCGATGGTGGCGGTGGGGTTAGTGATGGGGGTGGTGGTTGCCATGGTGACAGTGTTGGCAGCGGTATGGCAGACATGAGAGTGATGTTGGCAATATTTGCCGTGGTGGCGATATTGGTGGTGGTGGAAGAGGTGGCGGAGGTGAAGGTGCCGGTGGCGGTGGAAGTGGTGGCTGCGATAGTGACAGCCATGGTGATTGCCATGGTGACCGTGTTGGCAGCGGTATGGCAGTCATGGGAGTGATGTTGGCAATATTGGCGGTGGCGGCGATAATGGTAGAGGAGATATTGGTAGTGGTGGTGGAGGTAAAGGTGGCGGTGGCGGCGGAAGTGGTGATATCGGTGGAGGCGATATTGGTAGCGGTGGCGGGGGTGAAGGTGGCGGTGGGAATGGTGACTGCGGTGGTGGCGATATTGGTGGTGGAGATGGCGGCAGCGGAGGCGGGGGCGACGTGCGTTGGCAGGATACGTCGGCGGCGGGCGTGCGGACGGCTGCGTGCGTCGGAAGTCAACGCTGCCGCCCCCGCCGCGCTTACTTTGTGCGTCGCCGCCGCCGCGACGGCCCGCGAGCGCGTGCCCTGCATCGCAACACCGTCCTACCCACCCCCCACCCTCCACCCCGCCCACGCCCACGCCCTCGCAATCGCCCGCCCCCGACGCTCCCCTTCGCGGTGCGAGTGCTCAGTTCTTTTTAAATCTTCCAATCTTGGAAGCCAAACGACGTATTACGAGTACAAACAGTAAAACAATGTCGATTTTAAAAAGGAACTAACAATGCTATGGGATGGACTTCTAAAATTACGTCTACAGTATATATTTTGTCCACTATGCACAGATTCAACATTAACCATTGTCATTAAATATTGCTAAGAATTCCTTTCTAATGAAAGAATTTAACTTATTATCCTGCTTCCGTTGCTTTCATGTATATTATCGTTCAATCGTCCTTTATAAAATATTCTTAAATTATATTTGTTTCATATAGTGAAAATATCACTTATATCACATACGTCATTTCTGAATTCTTTCGTTTCCTCTTTCAGGTGAAACTGAAAAATAATTTAAAAAATGTAAACAGTTAAAACCTCATAAACGTGAATACCGCATAAGGCGTATTTAGGCCTTAACCAAATCTCGTGTGTCATTTGGCCTACAATTTGAATGACATGCGTCCGTGGTAAAGTAAACGCAGTGAGTTACCTTCAAAAACGAGACACTGACATTTATTTCTAAAACAATATTTATCCATTCCCTTTTTTTAGGCAGAATCAAAACAATATTTAGGATTTTCTTATTGTTTTTCATTTTTTATATGCTCACAATTACATAATTAATACAAATACATTTAAAAATATTTTTAATTACTAAAATTTTCTATCGATCAATTTGTTGTATTAAAAAGGCTTACTTTTTTCATTGACATTCATTGACATTAGTTTTTTTACTATAATTTTGAAATCGAATTAATAAAATATACGTTCAAAGAAAACGGAATTTAAAACCAAGAAATAATTATAAACGTTGTCATTGTCACATAATTATAATTATTTCATGAAAAATGCCAACGATAACGCACCACAACACCTATATTTAAAACCAATTTCTATTCAATCTATTAATCAAAGAATTAGATTGTAGCCGCCTTCAGTTGGCGGGAAACGGTTTTACTTTGCACTCGTGTCGTCGCCACGAGCAGTGGTCGTCCTTCCCCCGTTTTGGGTCTTCCGCGACGTGCATCTCGGCCGGCGCCAGGTTGGTTTCCTTGAGCTGCATCCACGCAGTGGCTCTTCGCGACTGCAACGAGCTTGCAAAACCGGCACGTCCTCGCTAGGACACACACGCGTCGTGCGTCACGCGTTGCCTGATTTCACGGCAAGATAGAACAAATCCTTCGCGTGCTTTCGGCTCATACGCTCCATACGTGCGTAAGTGGATGAAATTAAGGCTCATTGTGTCGGGAGATGGCATTGAATCCTGTGATTTATTTGTTTCTTTGACAGCTTTCCCATGCTAATGTAATTCAATGTTGACCTTAATTATCATTAGTATTGTTAGAATAGTTAGACCAATCGATGCCAGAATATGAATTATTATTTCACTATTATTATGAAAAAAAGAAACGAAATATTTACTTAAAATTTAGCACGAAGCACATCAGTTCCTTGACTTTACCAAAATTTCGTTGCTGTTTCAGTTGTCGCCGCAACACTACTATATCATTATTATTCTAACCGATGTTAAGAGTGGCCGCTACTGAAATCAATGCCTACTCTTCAATTCATCGCGAGCACACTACGCACCTCCTCCGTACTATCTCGGCAGTGTCGCCAAGGGCATAATTGGCGTCCTGGCCACCTGGACTGACGTCGCACATTGCAGCTGCGACCAGCGCGTCACGCAGGCGCCGTCTTCCGCCCGGCCGCGGCCGATGCACCGCAGGGGCTGCCGGAAGCCCAGCGGACGCACCTTCCGCCCCCGCCCCCGCCCCCGCCCCATCCACTCGCCGACGTACCCTTTGCCCCTGGGCACCGTTATGGCCGGAGCAATGGCCGATGAGGTCACCTCACTGCAGGTCATGGAATTGGGAATCGGAAACTTGAACCCATCACGAAAGTACATGTATTTAAAGGTTATGTGAGGGCTGGCTTCACCTTCTAGAAATTTCAGCAAGAAATACTCAGCGATAAACCGAGTAAATCGAATTGATCTCCGTCCTTCCAAGTTTTAAAACACTAAGTTCACAAAACATACGGAAAATATTTTTCATTTGTCGTGAAGAAACGTTGAATGAACCCACACTGTCAGAAAGCCCATTTGGATTATCTGAGTAGTTGGATTATGTAAGTGAAAGTAAAAATTGGTTGGTTGTTGAATGTCCATGATGATGGTAGAATTATAACGGAAAACAATTTAAAAACATGAAGGGGAATGAATTTGGCTAAAACAAGAACCACCATGTTTCTTAAAGACACCAATACATTTTTGTTTTCCCTTTTAAAATTCGAATGATCCAAGTTATAATTATTGAAGAAACGTATGACACTAAATCTGGAAACATCATTGATGATAACAGACGTAAAAAAAATTGAGTAGATCAATTCCTTTATTATTGCAAAACATTCATGCCGATAAGATTTTTGTCGAGTTTTCCTTGATCCATTGAGCAAACGCTGAGATGGGCCGTTGTTCAGTTTGTGATCATAAATGTAAGAGCTTCATAGCACACGCAGCTTCACAATTCGAGCGTTTCCTTTCTCTCTTTTTTCCTGAATTTGGAGAGAGAAGGAGGGGATTAGGACTGTTCTAGAACACTAGAAAAGAAAATCAGTTCGGTGGTTGTCGACGCAAATAAGTTTCCTATAAATTAGGAACAAAAACATATATTTTTTCAAATGTTGCCAACCACACTTCTGGGTATTTCTAAGCATTATTCAGTTACGCATAGTAAACAGACGAGTAGGGATGCTGGAGCTCAAGAAATCGTGCGCAGATTCTTCTTCTCCTCATCCGTCACATACGGTTTGTTTTTGACAATAAATAAAATTCAACAAATTAAGTTTATTCGTCACAAGCATCCTTTTGATTGCATTCACCGGCTTAGGAAGCTCAGGGCATTAATTGATAACCCTCCACACGCGATAGAATTATTCAGTGTCCGGAGGAGTTCTAGCGACCGGCTGCTTTAACCGCGCGCGATCTTTCCTTCCACTTCCTTGTTCTATTTTCATCCCTTACATACACACATTTACATTTACTACACTAACACATATACCGGGAGACCGTTCGGGAGCTTACAGCTCATTCCGACAGAAGCGGTGCCCCGCTGGTGGGAGATAAATGGTTAGGAAAAACCCCGCTAAACGACACTTCGAGGCCGCATCTCTACATGCAGCAGGGTAAGATCACCTTCCGAGGAAAAACCATGCACTACACTTACGAAAGTAATGACCTTCGCAGTTGACGCGTCCGAAATCACAGATCAATCCATCAATCGATAAAATGATCAACCACCCTCGATAAAAACAAACAGTACGCTTACGGGACTAATTAATTAGGCGTTAACGCTCCCGGAAACATTAATTAATCATTCAACCCATTGTATTCAGGGCTGGAAAGCCATTTCAGGACCATGATAGTATTCTTACAGGAATTGCGCCAACGCAGTCGCCATATATGCTGCTGGCGGCACTCGGCCTCTCAATGCCCACGGCCGCGTGTTCGCAAGCGCCGGCCGGCGCGGCGTCGGGCGACAAAGGCAGGCAGGCAGGCAGGCAGGCAGGCAGGAGCTTCGTGAGTGGCGGCGTCGCGGCGCCGCGCCGGCGTCGCGCCCGCGACCTCGCCGCGCCCCACGCACGACGCGCCAAGGTCGGCGCGACGACGCGACGGCGGGCGCCGGCGCCTCCGCCCCCGCCCCCGCCCCCGCAGGCCATTCCGCTCCGGCGGAGCATTCGCAGGCGACTTCCGCTCCGCTCCGCTCCGCCCCGCCCCGCCCCGCCCCGCCCCGCGCGAACCGCCCCGCCCCGCGCGAACCGCCCCGCCCCGCGCGAACCGCCCCGCCCCGCCCGGCCCCGCCCCCTCGCCAGCCCATCGGGCGCCGGCTCGACGCGCGAATGTTCAAAGTACCCCGTACATAAGGGAACATTGGGAAAGAAACTCAAAATTTAAAGCAGCTTTTTGTGTATGATCTAAAGACGGACATAGACACTCACAAATATCTCTTTATGTATTGATAGCTGACAAAACAAGCCATTACGAAAATTGGAATAGTAATTTGATCGATTGATGTTTCCGGGCCCGTCGGCATTTCTAGGTTCTATGGTCATTAGTCCCCTTAATATAGTGAATGTTTTAATACCTGGAGGTGGCGGTATTTTCTTTCCCGCTGTATGGTGAGATGTGGCGCCGACTTACACATCGGCTTGAAAAGTAATTTATAGTAATTTGAATAGTATGATGTATTGTTATTATTATTATTTTTATTATTATTATTATTATTATTATTATTATTATTATTATTATTATTATTATTATTATTAATGCTTCACTATCTCTCCAGGTATATCGCGAGCAGAAGGACGTTTTGGACATTATGTGCAAACAATGTGTTTCACACTCATTAAGACAAAGCTACTTTTTCACAAAATCCAAACACAGATAGAGACGTTCTAGCACATCTCTGGAATCACCAGGACACATGAATTTTCAGTGACACTTTCAATGTAACTTGAACTATTACGCAATCTCTTCAGTATATTACCAAATCTCAATAATGATCAAACATTTATAAAGAATTTACAGTTACATGAAACATTCATCTGCATTTTTCTAAGGTTTAAATTAAGACGTCAAAAATAAGTGATAGCCATCGCAAATGGGTGGCTCATACTACAACGTACAAGGGTTGTGGTATTGCTGGTTGAATTGAGACTTGTATGCGTCGGACAGAGGGCGGGGGCGACGAGAAGCGAAAGTGAACGCGCGTCCCGGGGCGGGTGCAAACCGGAGCGCGTAGCCGCCGCCCGCTGCCCGCCGCCAGAGCCGCTTCTTGGCCAGACGGACTCGTTGGCAGTCGCCCCGCGCCGGCCACTTGCCCAAATGCGGCGCGTTCTTGGCGAGGATGCGCCTGGCGCGCGGGCCCAGGTGCCCAAGCCCCGCCGGGCCGGGCTTCCAAGGGGCTTCGCTCCCCGGCGGAATTCGCGCGCGGGCCGTTTTGCCGCACATCACGCGGTTTTCCTTGCATGTCGCGATAAATCTTGCGGCCGCTTGAGGCTTCGCGGGGGTCTACAACGCGTGTCTTATGAATCGGTGTGTCGGTTGCGTATTCAGGATTAGGGACTTTTCTGGTAGTTAGGATTTCATAATTTTAATTTGTTAAATTATTGGTTAAACTGCGCTGTTTCACTATTGCGAATTACTTTGTTGCTCAAAACGACTATCAGATAAACTAAGTAACAATTTAGAATTTGAAGTCAACGAACTCATTGTGTTTTTTATTATGTTTTTCTGGCAATAAAAATAAAATAATACGTGAATATTTTTTACATAAAGTGACCAATACAAATTTATAAATTACTCACTGCTCACAAGGGTCACATTGTCACTGGTAAGTAACATCCATTAGTTCTGCAACTTTGAAAGAAGAGCTGAAGTTTATTTCATTTAATTATCTTCAAATTTAAGGAGAGTGGGAATAAATTACGCAACACAATACTCTTCTTTGAATCATACAATCCTGATGATGTATTATCGCATCAAATTTTTAAGTTGCAAATAATATAGTTTTCTTTTTCGCATTAATTTTAATTGCTCGTCTTCAATATATCAATTATATTAGGAGGTCCGTGGTTTCGTCAAGCCTTGAGAAGATAATCCGGCCTGCTCGTGCGCCGCAAGGAGTTTGACGAGGCACCGTCGCGGCGCAAAGGGGATCCCCGGCGGCGGCGGCGGCATCCCCCAGGGCGAGGGAGGGCGACATTTCTGGAAACGCGGCGCCAGTTCCGGGAAGCGGAGGGCACGCGTGTTGTTCTTGGCGGCGGCGGCGCGGGCGGACGGGGGCGGAGGAGCTTTTTGCCCGGCGGAGGATCGCGCCGCCGCCCCCGCCGGAGGCGCAACGACCTCCTCCTCGTCCTCCCCAGCCCCGCCTCCCCCCTTCAGAAACAAAGCTCTCCGTTGAGTGACGTCGTAGGCTTCCGAGCCAGAGCCCTGCCAATGATCTTGGCTGTCCAGGTGACACTGCTGTCGTGCAAACCAGCCCCGAGGAAGTCCACGACAAGATGGCTGACGCAATGACCCCTCCTCGTCCTTCCGTCCCCCGCCCCATCACCTCTTCGAAAACAAAGCACTCCCTTGAGTGACGTCGTAGGCTTCCGCAGCCAGAGCCCTGCCAATGATCTTGGCTGTCCAGGTGACGCCGCTGTCGTGCAAACCAGCCCCGAGGAAGTCCACGACAAGATGGTCGACGCAATGACCTCCGCGTCCTCACGCCCCCGCCCCACCCCCTCTTCGAAAACAAAGCTCTCCCTTGAGTGACGTCGGAGGCTTCCGCGGCCACAGACATGCCAATGAAGATTCATCTTTAGCAAGTTGTCTACATGTTCCGAGTGCCAACGGAGAGCTTTCAAATGATATTGGCTGTTCGGGTGACCCCGTGTGAAAGAACGTGGTACAAATCAGTCCTGCAGAAGACCACGAGATGGTCGAAACGACGGAATCTCGGCCTTCGACGCCGCGTCACCGGACATCCAAGATCATTTGAAAGCTCTCCGTTGGCACTCGGAACATGCAGACAACGTGCTAAAAGGTTGGTCCGGATATAGGAGACCCAGCGCAGAACTTCCTTCAAATGTTCTTGTAGGTTGTTTTTTTTTACAACTGAACAATATACACGAACATCACAAATGCATTCGCGTTTGTACATCTCATTCTTCGATTCCTTGTCCTTAATTCTCCAAATACTCAACACCTCCCATAAAATCCCGTAAATCGTCTCTAGTACTTCCCACTCACATTTATGATTCTCTCTCCCTCCGGCCATACATATTACGTCTGCCTTTCTTCATCACGTCCTCCGCCTGTATGTATTAGGTGGGGAAACCAGCCAAATACTTTTCGGAAAATATTTATCCAATATAACAAATACTTTCGGACTAAAATATCTATAATGTATACTTACTTATTTATTATAGTATTTTTATTCATTTACCAATAGTAGAATAATAATAATAATATTTTTCTTTAGGCAATGCATGTCATTTTCCTGCTCCCTAACACACGTCCTATGTGATAAACTTTCCTGGCTAATGTAAACATCGGTGCTTTCGGAGGTCGAATGCTATCAGATGTGTATTTACACAAACAACATGCTTACATCAAGTATCATGCTTACAAGGCGGATAGTAGTTTCTGCTTGGACGCAGTGGCATCATTCATGAACAGCGTGGTTCTCTTTCAACGTATATTGAAACACTTTCTTTGTGGACTATACCGCTGCCTAATCTGGGTATCCTTTAGTATTTGTATTCACTTTGTACATCCGAGTTACATGCAGATGAACAAAACTAACTAAATATGTCATGTTTTTATACGGCATTTTACGACACTTAAAAAAAATCCAAATTCACGGGTGTATTAGACCTTTTAATATACATAAAAATGTTAGGCTAAGGGAGACCTACATAAAGTTCACCTATATAAAGTCTTTCTTGCCTGTTGGTCGAAACGTTTTGGTTGATATAGATCCAACAGAAAACTTGTGTGTTTTACAATATTCATTCACATGACACATATTCTGAACCCAGTTTGATGTTATCTTCAAACAAATTTGATATGCTAAGAGACCACTTCCAGATTTCTATGGTATCTAATATTCTTCAAAAACTCTTCACTTTCCAGAAACATTTACATTCATTTCACAAAGCCTATAACCATTTATCACTTGCGATACAACATCCACAGATATGCATTCTTCAGCGAGGACAAGTCTTTGACATAAGAAGCCAATATTTTACGAAAACCTCTCCTCCGTCTAATATAAAATTCTGTAGCTCCTCTCTACCCGTGCATCGATTACAAACAGGCCGAAACAAAGATCCTGAAGAAAAAGAAACTCTTTACCGTCCCATCTTATCACTTTTAACAGGACGACATCCCGACAGACGAAACAAAAAGCACTGCAAGGGCTGGCCGGCTGAAAATAGCAGAGGAAATCGAATCTCCCAATGCGCACGCCTAACAAATCTTCTCCGGAAGAATTTTATGATGACGTCACCTGATTTATGGAAGTGCGATGGCGGCAGTGGGGGATAACGACACTCGGAAACACGTTTAGAATTTATGTTAATGATTGATGAGGCGATTAAACATTATCGATAATTATATGGTAGCGGCGTCGGTGGCAGCACAGGGCGCGAGGTGGAGACGGTGCGCTGGTCACCAGTGAGGGGGCGGGGCGAGGTCGAGGGCACAGCGCCGGGGGCAGGGAGTCGCTAGGTGGGAGTGGGAGAGGCGGACCGAACGTGAAAGTAGAGTTGCGGGGGCGGAGACTATCGGGCTACGGTAGGGAGACAAAGAAACAAGGAAACGGGTGGGGATTTATTGGTGCACCAATGTCACGACTTGCTCGAAGTAAATGGGAGTCGGGGAAAACACTCAAAATCAGAATATTTTATGTATTACGTCACATCCACATGTTGAGAATAATATTGTATAATGAATTACATTCTAAAATATTATTTTTTCCCAAAAGTTGCCAATTGGTTTGATTGATGATGGCATAAATATTTCTGGAGGCGCATACACAAATAATCCAAATACAAAACTGGATTTGATAGACTTTTAAAAAAAATGCTGATATAGATGGTTACTCAGGGTAACGAGGTGAAACTACTAATACAGGTATGTCACAGTCACCGACAGGTAGCAAGACAAAAGGTGAAGAATAGGAGGGCAAACTTAACGAAAGGTATATAAGTACCTAGTGGATATAGTAGGTACCTGAGGTCATGGATATTGAACACAAGGGAGAAGAACGGCTGAGCAGAATGCCAGGGTGAACAATTAGGGGATGTAATTAAGAAAGCTGAAAGAAGGAAGATCGGATGCCAGAGAGAGGGAATTCAGTTTTGAATATCGCCAGCGTTTGCAGCGGTATTGCCGATAATAGCAGGAGGAAGGGCCTATGACCATAAGTGGAAAAGCAAGTAGCTGTGAGGGCGAGCGGGGATAATGCGTTGTCGTATGAGCAAGCAGACTGTCGAGCAAGTGGACGAGCTAACAGGTGAGCGAGCGAGATGGTAGGCGAATATGGTGGGAGTAGAAACGACTGCTTGTACAAGTGAGTGGGCAAATGAATGAGCCAAGTGAATGGGTGCGCCGGCAGACGAGTGAGCAGGCGATTGGTAGAACCGGCGGATGGGTGACGCGAATAGATGGTTGAGCGGGAGGCCTGTTGTGCGGATGGATAAGCCCACTCATGGGATGGGACTCACTTTGGGTGAACGGGGCAGGGGAAAGAGTTGAGTGAGCTAATGCGTAAGCGGGCGGATGGGTGAACCGACGGATGTGTGAGCGAGGTGATGGGTGAGCGAATAGATGAAGTGATCAGAATGATTAGTATGCAGGTGGACGGGTGTGGGGGTGGGCAGACGAGTGAGCGGGTGGGCGGACGGGTGAGCGAGTGAGCGGACGGGTGAGCGGGTGGTGAACGGGTGAGCGGATGGGCGGATGAATGAGCGGGCGGACAGGTGAGCTGGCACATGGGTGAGCAGGCACATGGATGAGTGGGCACTTGTATAAACGGGTAACTAAGTGCATGAATAAATGGGGAAAGGGTAAGCGGGTGGATGTGGAGCGCGGGCGGATGAGCGAGCATATTGGCGAACGGATGGATGAGCGAGCGGGCGCATTGGTGACCAAGCACATGAGTGAGCGAGTGGATGGGTGAACGGGCTGATGAGCGATCGGCCGTATGGGTGCCGTTGCCCGCACGGTGGCGGGTGCAAGGGTCAGGCGTGGGTGATGAGCGATCGGCCAAGCGCGTGGGTGAGCGGGCAGATGAATGGGTGAGGTAATGAGCGGGCGGACAGGTGAGCAGGCACATGGATGAGCGGGCACATGGACGAGCGGTGTACGGGTAACTAAGTGCACGAATAATTGGGGAAAGGGTAAACGGTTGGATGTGGATCGTGGGCGGATGAGTGAGCGGGAGGACGGATGAGCGAGCATATTGGTGAACGGCTGGATGAGCGAGCGGGTGGATGCGTGATCGGGCGCGTGGATTGGCGAGTGCATGGGTGAGCGGGCGGACGGGTGAGCGTTTTCCCGGGCGAGCGTGCGGTGGAGGGATTGGCGCGCCGGCGGCCGGGTCGCGAGGTCGCGGGGGGCTTCTCGCTAATGGCTTGCGTATGCATGCCGCGAGGCCGCGTCGGGCGGGCGGGCGGGCGGGCGGGCGGGCGCGCGCCGGAGCGCGTGCGTTTCCGGAGGCCCCGCGAGGCAGCCGCGCGTGCGCCCGTGCTGACACGCGCTGCCATGCGCCGCCGCCGCCGCCGCCGCCCGGCCCCGCCCCCGGGGCGTGGACGCTCCGCTAAGTGGCCGCATTGTAGTCGCGAATGGAGCAAAGTGGCTGCGGAGAGCACGAGAGTGCATGCGTGACGTATGCACGTTGGCCGTGCGTGAGATACATGTGTCCGCCTCTTTCGCTGAGGCATTCCATGAATCAGATTATCGCGGGAGAAACATTGCTGCGTAGTAAATGTGCACAAAATATAATTAGCTTTTTAAAATATACTGAATTAATGAACAATAACACAGGCACAAAAAAAAAAAAAGTTGGCACACCCAAAGACTTGTCATATGTTTGTCTACGCATGTTGACGCCCTGAATCCGAATCTGAAGCCGGAATTGCGCCACCACCCATCATTTTTTTTTTAATCGTGAAAAATTGGAGGGTGTTGACGCAATTCTGGCTTCAGATTCGAATTTAGCGCGTAAACATACGTAGAGAATCGTATGTCATGTCTTTGGGTCTCGCAACTTCTTTTTATTATAAGATTTTTATTATAAGATTATAAGATATTATAAGATGCATCAGAACATTCTTTTACTCATTCATTATTAATTATCATCTGAACAGTATTTCTTCTTTCAATTGAATCTCTTCAGTTCTCTTCAGAAAATATCAATCACTATTTCCTGTCGTGTACTTCTGTGTCTCTTTACATTGTCAACTGTGTATCTTCCAAAGGAATATATATTATTTTTAATGTAGTAGGGACAACACATTATATTCCATTTGAGTGTCGTGTAAGTGACTTCTTTCATTAATCAGAAAACATTCCCGTCAGACTTCTGTTTCATCTTCAATATACACGTAATCTAATTGTCGATGTAACTTTGTTATCGTTGAAGCCCCTCAACATCCTGGGACTAACACCCGCAGTTACTTGGCGACGAAGCACATTTCAAATTGAGTTTATCACGTGTCAAGATGCGAATGACAATCGAAAGGAGGCAGCTCGAGGCGGCGGCAACCGTCGCGAAGTCGGATGCGAGTGTCAGAATGGCAATCGGGCGAGCAGGGACGGCGAGGAGCAGCTGTCGAAATGGCGCCGTCGTCGACACGTCAACCGCCTTGCTCGTCTCAGCAGGAATTAATAAAGAGGTCCCGCGCAGGTGCTGAACCCTAGACCCCGGTTCACCTTGACTCGGCGCAGATGTCGACTGGCTTCGTACTCCGCGCGAGCGGCGGGGGCTGGGGTGGAGTGGCGTGGGGGGGGGGGGGCAGGGCGGGGCGGAGAGCTTTTTGGCGGGGTGAGGCTGGGAGGAACATGGGGGAATAGGCAGTGTGGGGGGACAAATCGCAAAATGAAACTCGTAAAACAATACCCTTTTGTTATGGTAATCGGCGGGCGTGTTGTGTATGACATCATTTGCATGATTCCCACATCTGTTTAAAAGTATAAAGTACATATTGATTTTGAGCAGCGAGTGCTGTTTGTGGGCTGTCAATTAGCCGGCGGATGGCGTGCCAGGACGTCCGACATACTCTTTAATGGCACTGGGGAAGACGAGGCGGGCCACGGCCGGCGTGGGGGGTTCGAATTGCAGGACTTGAGGCTCCCACTTTTTGAGAGCTGCTCATTTCGCATTGCATCCAAAGTAATGTTAAAGCATTCATTAACACAATAACGGCTAATAACTGCACATATTTATATCAAAGTTGAGTTCTATTGCAAATATATATTTTTTACTGGTACGAATGTGGACCAAGTGTTAAATCTAATGCTCATAGCAACGACGATAATGTCCACCATCACTCAGTGAGAATAGTTCAAAGATATTACAATCCAAAATTCAAAACTTGCGAAAATGTAACAAGACTAGATGTATACATCGCCAAATGTTTCTCACAAATTTTCCTTCATTTAATCACTAATTTTTAGTGGAAGAGAAGATACGTAGGTCGTCATCTAACTTTACGGCGATTAACATGGCCATGCATTTCTTCATGGATATCTACTTCATCAAATTCTAAATTATTGCAAAATTCACCATACATTTTCTAATTTACATATTATCTTGAAAGTGTTGAAGACCAAATACTAATGCGGGTGGAATGTATAAAGCATGTGTGCGTGAAAGGCAGGTGCATCTCTTATGCAAAGTTTGAAACTGCAACAAGTCCGAGATATAATTAGAATAAATTACAAATTCATGTTGACTTGGTATCTACGACGGTGTTGCCATACAATATCACGCAAATGAGGTAAATAATATGAAATTTGAAAGTTAAATGAATTACAACACAAAAACCATTTCATTTAGATAAAGAAAACTAGAGGAAGAAATATTATTCAACGAATATAATTATAAAAATTAGAAATAGAACATTGTGTCTTAGTTCAATCGATCTTAATTCAAAAATAAAAGCATGAGTCTGTTTATAAACTCCTTGTTCGTAAAGCGATGTTAATCTATGCACACTCTTGTGTAGTCGCCATGGCCTCTTTTAAAGCGCCCACGACCTTCATCTATTTAGAGTCGATGTAAAGGACCGACAAGAGGGCAGAGTCGTATTCCTTCTCATCCTGCCATTATTGGCTCACACCTATTTTCCATCTAATATCTTATCTTCATTTCTTATCGATAAAATGGCAAAATAAAACTTACGCGCATTCCCTCACGATGAACGTCAACAAATAATAACATTATTCCAGTAAGTTCTACAAAAAGAGAAAAATATAAATATACAGCGATGCCATAGTCATGCCAAACCGTTTATGAGTTTCAGTGAACTCCACGAAAACACATCAATTTCTGCTTTCATTATTAGGCTCTCACTTAAAGACTCCACCTTCGCCAAGCTAAGGTAGATTTCCAATTACTCTCTCGATTTGAAACTAAGAGGCCTCAATCATAAAAGCTCGCAAATTGTGTGTACCACATGCGAAAATGTTAGTTGAAAAAATACTCAAAGACATTTGAATATTTTCTGACTAATATTCCTACTAGATTAAATAAAGTCAAATCCACAATTTTATGTGTTTTGGATTGGGGAAGAAGAAACAGAGATAATTCACGTGTAATGTTTAATTCAACATACTTCGTATACTATACTATACTATACTTCTTATACCATATACGATAAATGAGGTAAACAACAGAACAGGTTAAACGATGAGATACTTATTTAGCAAATGATGAAATGAGGGGCCAATCCGTCTCTCCGCAGATAACCAATTTTGTCTACTTCCAATTCTATTTTAAGTAATTGGTATTTAAGTGATCGGTACTTAATCAGGGGCGGTAAAGCTAGCGTGTTTGTTCCCACATTACGACTCGCACCCCAAAAAATTAATAAGATTGTCACGCAACGAACATTTTTTCCGAAAAAAATATATATCTCTAAAAATACGTGTCTTCTCACGCATTTGTTTCGCGATTTTGCGCGCGCGCCTCCACGGGCCGAAGAGAGGGGGGTGGGGGCGGGGAACCCCTTTGCACAGCGGCGGGCATCCCGAACAATACGGCGCCTTATGTAAAGCGTTCGGCGGGGCGCGGGACGTACTCTATACGCCATAACAATATTTTTACCCGATGCGTCCGCCTGATAAGCGGCGCACCTTCATCAGGGAACGTGCCCGCGGGCAATAAAGCGGGATGTAGCTGCGCGCCCGCGCCCGCGCCCGCGCCTGTGCCCGCGCCGGAGGAGCGCGCGGCCCGCGATAAGAATCGCGATTATTTTCGCTGGGCGCGGCGGGCGCCGCCTGCGGCTCGCCTCGACATGCGATCCCGCCCCCGGGGGGGTGGGGGTTGCGGCAGGGGTGGCGGCGGGGGTGGCGGCGGGGGGTGGCAAAGAGTGAGGCGGAGATCGAGGGTGAATGTGGTGAGGAATGGAATGAAGAGGACGGGGAAAAGTGCAAGAGAAGAAGGTTGTAGTGAAGGGTGGAGGGTTTTTAGTGGAACGGGTGGGAATGACAAGGGTGGAGAAGAGAGTAATGAGAAACCAGAGGTAGAGGAGAAGAAGAAGCGGAAATAGTATGGCGGAGGAGGCGCGAGTTTGGGAAATGGGAAGCGGGAGAGGAGAAGGGTGCAGTAACGGGGTGGACATGGCGAAGAGGTTGATGGCGTTAGTGACGGCGGCTGTGGGTCGAAGTGGGTTGTGGTGACCGGAAGTGCCGGTCAAGGAGAAAAAGTAGGTGGAAGGTTGAGAGGGGAGGTGAAGAGGGAAGCGGAGAGGAGGCGTGACTGGCGAAAGCGGAAGTGGTGAGGGTGCAGGGAGCGAGAAGAGAATATGGAAGAGTGAACGGAAGTAGAGAAGACGAAGAGGAATCGGGGGGCGATGGTGGGGCGGCGATTGGGGGGATGGGATAACTAAGAGGGTGATTGGGATGGGGAAGAAGGCTGTAGCTGCGAATGCGGGACGCGAAGAAGATGGAGAAACACGAAGAAAAGAATAAGGCAGAGCCAAATGCCCTGGCAGAGGCAGCGAAGGGAACGGTGGGTGTATGGAGGGACCAGTGGGCGTGGCCATTGGAGGAAAGGACGAGGCGCTTGGGCAGGGGAGCGTGCGTCAGGGAAGGGGCGAAGAAGTGCACGGGTCGCTGAATGGGAGAGGGAGAGCTCGTGGACGGCTCCCGATTGAACATGGGGCGAAAAAGTAAGGTAAAAAGCATCATGGCGGCGGCGGTCGAAGCTCAACGAGGGGAAGATTTGAAGCGTGCAGGCCAGGTGGAATGGCTGTATGCGCGAGTACATTTACCAGATTTTTCGCATTTTATACTGTTAAATTCATGAGCATGGGATTATTTTCCACGAGTTGAACGCACTGCAATACCATATCTATGAATTATTTTGTCAGTATTTAATAAAAACCTGCTTATGAAGTCATAATCAAAATTCATTTTATTTTAAGGTTTTATTTTATGATTTTCAGACCATTTAAAGATCATAAAATATTTATTTATTACATCAATCAGTATTTCGAAAATATAGATTGACGGAAAATGCAAAAAGTAGACAAATCAGCAAAAAACGAAAAAGTGGAATTATTGCATCATGGACTCTGTAAATCGGTACCGGTCTAGTGCATGGCCATAGACTAAGGAGGTTCATTACTCTACTCACACTCATAAAAAAATAGTAATCCCTAGCACGTTAATCAGGTTTGAATAGTATCCACGTTTACAACAACGTATGTAAGGAGAAAAAAATGTATGAAATGAAATAGATCATAGTGTGGGAAGAAGAGAGGGTAAAGCGAGGAGCACGTGGGCGCGGGGGCGGTGCAAGGGACGACCGGAGAAAGACCGCGCGCCCCAGGGTCATGGCTGAGCGTGGAACAAAGCGGGCTGCATGTAATTTACCCACGGAAGCCATTCGTTTTAGCCCGCGCGCCGCCCAACCCCGTCAGCCTTTCGCTCCGAGCCTCGCCCCCTCCCCCCCCCCCGCCCGCGCCACGGGGCCTTTCGCTAACCGCGCGCGCGCTTTACGCATCATTTACCACAGTACGTTCGCCTCCAAATAAGCTTTTCCTACAGTGTACAGTCATTTCATCGCGAACAAAATTTATTATTATTATTATTATTATTATTATTATTATTATTATTATTATTATTATTATTATTATTGCTTGAATGTATTTAAAATACTCTACGCCAATCCACGCAATGTACGGCAGGCAGGCAGGCTAACCGAAGCCAAGACCCAATCACAGACGAGAGAAATACTACTCAGGGAAACCAGTACGATAAATGTTAAATTATATTAGGAATTTTCGTCAAAGATCAAGAATGTGCCAGAATAACTACGTATCATAATCAGTCTACATATTCATTTGTTGTTCTTTAAGGAAATACAAAACTCGAACTTATAAACCATGAATTTCTACCCTATACTAATAAACTCACCTTTGGCAGACACTCCTATGGCAGAATGTATTCACTGGAGGACATTTTATTTTCAATATGAATTAATTAGTATATTACTTTTTGTACCTCCTTGCGTTGAGTACTTAAAAAGAAATGTGAACGACAGATATGATACAGAAAATAAAAATTTGTTTGATGAAATTGTAATCGTAATTTATGACCGAAGTTTGACACGGAATCACCATCGTTTTCCTTCCCCAATTATCAGGCCCATTTATTTTTAATAAAGCCATGTTTCTCCTCGAGAGCGGGGGGTCGAATGTCGCAGCACGCTTCGAATTTAAGCTACGAGGTGAACTCGGGGCTGTGGCAGTTTGAGATGCCATCACCGGCCGGCGTGGCGGCGGCGGCGGCGGGGGCGGTGGCTCGTGACTCGCGGCAGTTACCGGGGGCGAGGGCGGCGGCGAAGGAGCCGGCGGGGGAGGCGAGGGGGTGGCGGCGGAATATCGACCTGCGCCGCCACAACAGACGCTCCGGGGCGGGATGGGCAGAGGGGTGGAGAGGACCCGTGCACCGCCCACGCGCCCGCAGCGCTTTCGGTCCCGGCCGCCGCCGCCGCCGCCCGAGCCACCCGGAGAAACTGCGCGATGAAAGCTCCGGCCGCCTCGCGTGGATGTCGTTAGTAACGCAAGCCGACGAGATTTCTAGCGCCTTTCGTAAAGCAGACGATTACGAATGCGCCGACGAACTTTTGGAAACATAATTGCTTGTTATAGTTGCATCGCACCGTCACCTGAGGGGTCACTATTTCGCCGCTAGTTTTAAAAACCCTGTAATATTTTGTAACGCGTGCAGAAACAGCGTAAATCACATGTTTATGATTGATATGTGATGAAAAGAGAAGTAAATAGACTACGTTTTTGAATCGCAATATTTTTATAGGTAACAGAAGGTTACGATTTCATTTTTTATTATTTCTTCATATTTACTTTCTTTCCAAAATAAATTTAGATATCCCAGTACTTATATCATGCAAACCTCACTTTCGACTTATCGCACGGAGTTCTAAGTGCAAAAATACAACATACAACATGTATACTGACGAGAAATGTGTCGATCTTTCTAATTCCGTTGCCGATACTCAACGCTGCTTTCAGTATCGTGACTCCTTGTGGTGGTGGTGGAGGAAGAATAATTTTTCCATATTACGTAAAAGACATTGTGGTTTCAGAATGGGAAAGCTCTATCCGATTAGAGGAAAAGTATACAGGAGGAATCAAATAAAGATCCGAGAAACGCAATATCATTTTGTAGATAGACGGTTTTCTACGGAGTGTGTGAAAGGAGAGCTATGGGGAGATAGATGGGCAACAAAAGATCGCACGATCTGTGGCCCGTTTGCCAGGGAGCTGCGCGGGACTCACCTAAATTGTCCCCCCCCCCCCCAAAAAAAAAAAAAAACAACGGAAAACTACCTATCAGAGCAGCCTACCACTAGAGTTCTCCTTCAGATAGCGGCTGAATTCGACCTAGTGGCTAGTGTCAAAAGCCGCCATCGTCGGCTCTCGAACCCCGGTCTCAGACACCGCAGAAACAGCGACAATACTGCCACTGAGCCAACGCAGACGGTGGGCGACGAGAGGGCGGCCCGTGGCCACGTGCGGCGGTGCGTGGGGCGAGGCCAACTCCCGCGCGATGGCGCCTAATTGAAGGCACAGACGCCGAGCGGCGGGGGACGGGGTCAGCGCCCGCGCCCTTCCTTCCCAGCGCCACCCCTTCCCCCTGGCAGGGGGGGGGGGCGGCGGCTGGCGCGGGGCCTTTGGGCCCTTTGCAGACGCTGCCGCCGCCGCCGCCGCCGCCGCCGCCGCCGCCGCCGCCAACGACGACGACGGGAACAAGCGGGAGGGTTTAACGGGATGCGTCATTTCCTAACTCTTGCCCGAGCACGAAGTAACGACGTAGCAACCGTTCACTATATTCTACAAAAATAGAACTGTTTTTGACACACACGTTTGCATAAATAATTTTTTTGCATGATATTGCAAACATTTACAATCAAACTGATAGGAATTTAAATGGTATTTTGTAAGACAAGAAATAAGTTTTAATGGCAGAAATACGTAGGTTGGGCTTAAAAAGAAAGAAATGATGCCTGTCAGTGTGTATTACAAGAAACGTAACAAGCAAAAAGAAACATTTCGTGAAGGCAAATATTCTGAATAAAATATGCAATGAATAAACACATAGGCACATCAAGAACCGCATCAAATATCGGCTTTGCCTTCGTGTGCAAAAGAATTTGATAAAAATGTGATTATGAAGATATGAAATGAATGGAGTGACAATAGTGAATCGCAAGAAAAAATGCTAACCGTTGCCTACTGTTCTCCCTACTGCGAGAACCTATGTACTGTGTGATTACCGTTAGTTTTTGTTGTCGGTTTGAGTAGTTCAAAAGAAACAGTGAGAGGTGGACGTGGTTCTGTTTTCCTGGCTCTCTGCCGCGGCCGGCGCCGTACAACTCGTCGTCTATGACCGCCCCGCGACGTAGCAAGGGTTGGGCGGCGCTTGGGGGTCCTGTGTACCCTCGCCGCCGCCGCCGCGTCCGCATTCCCCGCCGCAGCGTCGTCGGGCGGCGGCTGGCGCCGTGGGGGGCGCGAATCCCTTTGCCACCCCCACGCACCCGCCCTCTCTGCCCGCCGGAAGCCAGGCGCCGCGCGCCGTCCGCCGCCCTACACGAGGCCCTTTCCCCGGCGCAAGGGCTTCCTCTTGGAATTTTACGAATGCTTGCGGAGGAAAGAAAATGCGCCTTGGCGTCAGCCATGAATGAGAATAGAAATGGCCTCGGCGACCACTTAGGAAGGTTGGAAGGATTACGCTAACTCCGGAGAAACCTGGTCCTGTCCTACTCCTGGAGGAAGCATGCAAGGATTGCTCTAACTGCGGAGAAAACCCGGTCCTACTGAAACTTGAAAATATGTAAATAAAAGATCTTGTCATTGACATCATTTATATATTTTTTTGTTAAATTAGCAGCTTTCAATGGCTTAGGCATCGTCATCAGCTCTACCGTCTGGAAGCCGGAAATTCGTCTATTTATTTAAGTCAGAAATTTGACTAAATCAACGAAAGATTCTCTAATAATAAACAAAAATATCGGTCATGAATGGCTATAAATTTTATTCAAATATTTGGAATGCCGACAATACGTCTCCAATATCCTCCTGAAAGTTTGCATGAACGTTACGTTACGTAGGGATATGTGTTCGACTCGTAGTACAGAAAACCGTCCACTTCCCATCTCCAGTTCCCCAACTCATAATGCTTATACATGCCTATTGTACCCCTTATCGTATTTTTCCGCTGCCTTTACCAGAAGCACGTGACCTCTATCATGAGAATGCATCGCCTGCCGTGGAACAGTGACTCCAGGTGAGGACTCTCTGCGGTAGCCTCCAGGGCTGAAACCCGACCTCTCCATATGCGGCGTGTGGCTGCGGCGACCGCCGCGCCGCCGGGCGCCAGCGCTCAGAATCCGACACCGCCCCCCCCCCGGCCATCCCGCACGGGTGCTCGCCACTAGCCCCCCCCCCTCTCCGCACCCAACGGCACGCGCCAAAATAAACCACGCATTAGCCCCTGGCGTAGCCTGGACAGAGAGTTCCACCGCCGAGCCGCAACTACACTGTATACTACTGCACTAACATCGAAAGCAAAGCAAAATATTCAAGTAAACACATAGAAATAAACAGTCAACTATGATGTTCTGACTACGTAAACCGACGTTTTTCACAAAGATTAAGACAAAATATGACGAAAAATACTGAAGAGGTACAACTTTGGCATCGCTTACTTCACCATACTCTCAATAAGCATGCAAAGAAACTGCCAAAATAAAGTTTTCTGTTTAACTTCCAGAACCGAGTACGAGTTTGTGTAAGACAAAAAAAAAAACAAAGCAGAGAGTTTAGTTAATGCAGTACGCTAAGAGAAGTTTGTAATATACAGTAATGGAATGTTAAACAACAAATAAAATACATTCTTCGAATTAACTGTGTATCAGGCATACAATAATAAAATATTGACTAGTTTACTGAAAAGTTATTGTTAGCACCATTTTATTTTATAATTTATTTTTAGTAATGCTGTTTCTTGTGTTGATTTTGTATACATAAATCACTTTAATGCCACTTAACATTTTTCGGGCTCTTATATAATGTGTACAGCAACAAACATTAAAATATTCTCCTTTTCTGTCGTCCACTTTTTTTTGGCGTGGGTGCGCCCTTGTTGCTAGCACTACAGCAGGTGTTCACTGGCCCCTTCGCTCTATGGCAGGCGGTTACTTGCACCGCACCGTCCCGTCCCGCCTCTCTCCGCCCTCCGGAGACGCGGGGTCGATAAGGAATTTACAGCGTCGCCTTTCACGCAGCACGTGAGTAGGTGTGAGTAGCTGTGACAAGGAAAACTTACGGCGTCGAAGATAGAACAGATAAAACATTATCGAGAGTATTTAAGAAGCTCAATATTGGATCGTATCTGCGTGATTTAGTGACGACGAATGAAACTGTATTTATATTGCCACGATTTAGTTTTTGTTTAAGAGAAAACAGACGCAATACATCATCTCTAAACGAGTCTTTATATATAAATCATGCCAGAAAACGATTTCTGCCGCGGGGATAATCTGCACGAAGGGGTTCGGAAACCGCTCGACAGACCGAGAGGGGGCGTATCGTTCGGCATTGGATCTCTGAGGATCCCACTGTTTCGCGCCAACAGAATGGACGGCAACACCCCCACACGTGGATAAAGTGAGAATAAGCAAGACAGAATGGATGGCCTCATCAAGATTTTCCGTTGTAATTTTGTTAAGAAATCTCATGAATTTGTCACTAAGTCTCCCAACAAACCATCTTACCACGGACATACCGTAAGGGTTGATTTCTGATTTTCATCCGTTCAAATTGGAATGAATGAAATGTGGCGAATTTGAGATGAAATCAAATATCTACCACAATGTTCCAATCCAATAATCTAGACTCATAAATAAATAACAATTTACGCTCATAAATCGAACTTACATAATCGTAGAACCCATCAATGATAATTCGTGACGTCAGAAATAGAACAAAAACCAGGGTGTCCCGTCTGTTTGAAATATTTTGAATCCACTCCGTCAATTTAGATATATAATATTAAGCGAAATTCTTGTGAAGGTAGTAAGGGCAGACGGGATTCAATTTTAATGGCGACAAGGTGAGTCCGTAGTCGTAGGCTGTTTAATCGCGGCAGAGAGGTCGGCTTGCGGGGTCGCCGGGGCCAGGTGGCATCCGGGGGGGGAGGAGGGGGGACGAGGAGGGCTGGCTGATCGCCGGGGCGATGCGCTGAGCCTCTGGCAGCCGGCAGAGATCTCTGTCGCACGCAGATACGCGGTCGCCGCGCGCCCTGATCTGATCGCGACGCCACCGCCGCCGCCGCCGCCAGCGTCGCGCTCGCATTCCGACGCAACCCTCCCCTCCACGCCCCTCCTTTCCCCACCCCTTCCGCCCGACCACCCGACTCGCACACGCTCGCCCGCACGGCGCGTCTCGCACGGTCCCGTTCCGCCGCACGAAGGCCCTAAACTGCCCGGCGTGATGGCAGGAATGTAGGGCGTCTTTGACATCAATTTTCGAATTTTCAATACAATTCCCGAATTTTTGTAATATTCTTGTGTCTTCAATTAAAGGTCATTCAGAGTTGTCAAGCTGTTATGACTCAAAGCTCTTTTGGGGACGTATGAACAAAATCCCTGTCATTACCTTACATGGCAATGTAATGACCAAATTATATTTCAAAGTATTGTCTTTGGTGCTCTCAAATACAAAGTATCACGAGTTTTTCGACCCAAATTCAATCTCTCTCCACTTTACTTTGCATGGATTTTCATTGCATAGAGCAATATTTTATCAAACACAAAGGTTTCAAATTCTTAAAAAATAAAATGAAAGTAATTTTTTAATGTAATAAAAATTGTTAAATATGCCGCACGTCAAACAAAAGCATATGAAAACACAATTGTGACGACCATGACAAAAATAGATCAAAGAAGTTAAAAGATGAAATGAAAGAAGAGAATGAGAAATTAAGGTCTGGAAGAACAGAAAGACAGTTATAAAAAATTACAACATATCTGGAAGAAGATTCAAAGAAAGAAGATTCAAAGACCCAGAAAACCACCACTTGAGCAAGTTATCTGACATAATCTTTTAAACTGTTGAAGATATTTCTGTATCTTATTTGTTTTTCTAAAATGATATAAATACTAACTCGAACTGGACGGACTGCCAAATTTGTCTCATCACATTAGTATCATCACGCTTTCAATATGTTCGACATGGAACCACTGACTTTACTTCCCATCCGGAAACGAACCGTTCCAGGGATACGTTTAAAATTCGGCTATCTCTTATGCAATCGATCAAATATCATTTTTATACACAGGTAATGATTATATAATCAAAACAGATGCCTTTTGTATTGCACACAACTGTTGGGAGAATTCATAACAAAAAAAAGAATGATTCTGCATCAGGTCAGAAAATAAAGCTTGGTTGACACAATGAAAGATTGGGTAAATCGGTCTAGATCTGCGTGCGGCGCGCTACAGGGTTTGAAGCGGGGCCGTGAGGGGGTGAGGAGCTGGCGAGAGGCCGGAATGCTGTCTCCCTTGTTATGGAGTTTGCCCCGCGGCATATTGACGAGATGGGCAGCCGCAAGCCTTTCGTGGTATTGAAATTCAAATCGGCCGGTCGCCGCTTTGAATCCCGATCGCGCGCGCGGGAAACAACACGTTCTAATTTTGATAGGGCTGTTGACCTCGAACCCATTTTAAAATGACAAAATTAGAGCGGTGCAATCGGAAATTCTGTCGGGATCGATCTGGAACCCAAATAACATTGAAAGTAGCGCAGGATAATTTGCATCACAGCTTCAAGCGAACGGTAAAATTGTTATCAACCTTTTCCTGCATTAAGTGTTGATTTGTACTTTAAAATATGAAATAAAGATTTAGTTTTAAAATAAACTACTTTCGCTAACAGTTTGAAGGCTTTCATGCCCCAAAATAAACATGTGACCTAACATTAAGTTCTCAATAACCACAAGATAAATAGTAATCGGAATATCGAAGCACCATTATAATTCACGCCTGAAAGAGCAAGAATTGTTTGTTCAGTTTTTTTATCACCCACAGCCACACAGGAATCAACTACACAGAGAGCCGGAAACGACACATCGCAGCTTTAATATTCTTTAAATGCTATCTAAGTTTCACCCAGCAAAAATAGAATAATAAATAATAAGCAATTAGAAAAAAGTAAATAAATTTAATGAAACATTGATTTGATATTAATAATAAACTAAAAATAATATTAAAAGTAGGGGAGAAAAATGTGTACAACAACTTCAACTGAATGGTGAAAGCGTGATGAATAGTTTTATGAAGTGTTGATTTGTTCTTTAAGAAACCATAAACGCATGGATATAAGCAGTATACAACATCTAACAGTTTTTTTTTAAATTTAAGGACGCATCAATTTCCAGGTCATTAGCGACCACTATTGCGAGTAACGGCATGGTAACTATGAGGATGACAAGACATGATGATAGGGGTGAAGGGACGAACACAATACAACCATGCCCGAGGCGGGACTCGAACCCGCGATCCTTCGGTCCAAAATCCCAACGGCACTACTGCCTTAGCGATCTCGGCTATCCGGACCGGCAACATCTAACAGTAGTTTATACGAAATTAAATTAAAAGCCGCTGCCCGCAAAAACTGGCGGCCGGGCCTCCACGCCGACGGGCAGTCGCGTCTGCGAAGCGCGGGGCGCGGAGGATGCAGGGCGGTGCGGGGCGCGGCGGCGGCGACGCAGGCGTCTGCGTCGGGCGGGCGCCTCGTATAAATCAGGGGCCGGAGGGGCGCCTCCCCGTGCCGCTCCTCGGTATTAATTGCCCGCCTTCATTAGCGTCAATAAGGGGGCGGCTGTGGCGGGCGCCGCGCGCCGTTAGCCGAGGACAGCGCGCCGCTGTGTCGCTCCGCCGGCAGCCACCCGAGCGCGCAGCCCGCCCGCGAGCCTCGCCCTTCCCCTGCCCCGCCCCGCCCCGCCCCCGGCAACGCACACTGGCCCGACGCGGGATCGGATGCCGCGCGTTGAAAAATACGCGCAGCGGGTGACACATGTTACCTGCCGAAATGGGTCTCTTAACTTAAGGTTGCATTAATACGTACGCAGTCACGTGCTTAGCAATATTATTTGAAACGCATATAACTGAATATATGCATATAATTGAATAACAATTTATTACGCTCGCAATATTATTTGAAATGCAATTTTATTTTGTTTCGAAAATAGGTAAAGAAAGATTAATTTCATTTCTCGTATTAACGATACCAAAAATAAAAATGTTGTTTTATATTTTAAATCACACACTGTATTAAAAAATATGTACATAAAGATATAGATTTAAATTCCTTTATATTATTCATTATAATTCTCACAATATTTTTAAAACATCAATTATTATAATTTTAAGCTCTAAGTGAAAGTCAAGCGCATAAAATTCATCATAAACAAGTAAATACACCTTTGATGTTTACGAAGATACAAAGAAGATAATAAACGATTAATCTTTGAAATTAATGAAAGCATATTACAATTCTCAGTCACATTGTTTGACTTCATCGGAATATTTCAAGTCATCAATATGCACGTGGAAGTGACTTGGATTTCTTTCTTTTGGAAAGATGACTGAAAGAATCATTGAAGCAACTTCAACAGAAACCGTAGGGAAGTTTTTAAAATGTACTTCTTAATATGAAATTAATTTGTATAAATGCAAACTTGGCATTATAAGTCGCTTGGCATTAATTCCCGCCGGAAAATCCAAAAATACGCCGAGTGCTTTCGCTGTCGTTTTGGCCCACAGTATGGCTTGCCTTTTGCGCTCTCAGGGACTCGCTTAGTTTTTTGTGCCTGCGGTCACATCGCACGTGGCTTTTTGCGGCACCGGAAAGTCATACTTGGAGATGTGAGTCAACTACAGACACGTTCACGAAATGAGGTTCGATGTATAACTCCAAGTGCATTCCTTGTGGCACAAAGCAGGCAGGGTTTACATTATTTTCGCTTTAAAATGGCGTCACTTAAATCTTGCAGCTTTGCTAGTCAGAACATATTATTGCCAAAGAGGAATGAAGAATCTTCCTCGTTCAATTCGCAACGCAGTTATTGAGATGTTCCTTCTATTATGTCATTGGGGAATAAAAAGTAACAATGGAAATTTTATAATCGTTATTTCTACTTATTTAATTACATGGACTGCAGACCTCTCAGATATGAAAGCGGAGAACCATTGTTTAATGAAATTCACCGTGATCCATTGACATTTATTTCATTTTTAATTACAATTCATATTTTGACGCATCTATATTATTCAATCTTAGACCACACGTAATTGGGGGTAAGAGTTTCTCTTGGTTTTCAGATAGAACAAATATCTCCTCAATAACATCCTCATTCTTACCACGAAGACAGCTCTCTACATTCATTCTTTATCTATTCCATCGACAGATATAGATCTTGAAAGCTACGAGCAGCAAATGTAGGCCGTGATTAATAAAACACGCGAGAATCGTTCTGCTACAGTTATCGTTGAATATCGGCAAAATCAGAAGAGTGTTGCCAACTGCATGTCGCAGCCATTTTCTAACCCTCTTCGGGCACTGCGCCACATACTTCTGAAGACGCTCCCTCGCGGAAAGAAGAATAAATATCTCTTCACGAAAGCAAATTCTCTACAGAAAACATTTCATTCGGGATTTATTTCACTGCTAGAAAATTACTATTATTAGGGATGAATGAAGAACCAATAACCAAAACTACAAAAGGAATTATAATGCAATTTTATAAAGATGCATTATACTATTTGAGCACACAAATATTTTACTAATGCAAAAAACTTACTAAAATAACGCATAATTTCTGCAACATACAAAAAAGAATTTTCTACAAAGCTGTGCTCTGACGATCGACAAGCCACCTTTTTTCGCCTTGGGTCAGGTGAAAGTAGATCTCTCGACGACGGGGCGTAACTTCCAGGAAATTCCCAAGGCACAACAGTTCTCGCCATCGGGAGTCGAAATGGCGACCTTCTTTTCCCATGGATAGGTCCACGCCACCCGTAATGGGCGCGAACGAGAGACAATGCGCAATGAAAACCTGAATGGCTTTTAATATCTGGAGACGCCTGAGTGAAACAATGGAGAAAATAAGGAATTTTTATAGTAATGCAGTGCTTCGTTATACAAAATGTAGAATGAGTTTTAATAATAGTCGTTTCCGCTGAAGTGACTGGCAATTGAACTTGATCAATTTATTCTGCTTTGTAAAACTCTAGCGTGATTTTGTATGATGATGGAGTGGGTTCCTGAGTTTAGGTAAAAAATTGAAGACATTATATCCTTGCTCCCAACGCTTTGGCTCTTCAGTGGGCATCACCAGGGTTCCGCATGTTTATCTAAAAAATTCTATTATTCACTCCAGAAAAAGTGATCTTGTTTCTTACAATCTAAATTCTTCAGATGAGCAAGGAGGCTGATATGAGGAATACAAGCGAACAAATTCCTTTCACAGTTAAGAACGGATTGCAAATTAGATACTTGAAATGAAGCACCAATGATATCTTCAAAACTTGTTGACCTCCAACGACCAGATTTGGTCGGAACAAGTCTTTAGTAGCAAGTACACATTGCGAGGAAGCCGATCTTATAAATGAACGTAAGGTCTACGAAAGCAATCAATGAAAGCGATGCTTAGGTCCGCTCATTAAGAGAAGCATTTCCATACTGAGAGATTTGACTATGTATTTCCCGTTTATTCACAGCACGTGTAGGTATCTCCCAGATACCTCAGTCCCTTGAAAGTCTGGCCTAACGACAAAGCGGTGATGTATTCCTAAGAAATGCGTTGGATAAAAAGACGTAAACGGAGCGATCTAACAATGCACGAAGACTGATGGAAACGAGGCACCCAGCTGGTATGGAATGACATTTGACTTCGTCCTATCTGTATTATAGACAATTAAGACGCTCCAAAACTGATAATTTTTACGTAAAAGGAGTCAAACATCTTTAAGAATGGAGTTAAATATTTATTACTTGGATTACAATGTTAAGTCCTTGCTTATTGAAAAAAAGAATTGAAATTCAAAAGCCTATGAAATTCGAATAAATTCGACCTTCGATTAAGTTGCAAAAAATTCAGTGTCAACTGAATGGCAAATTTTATCAAATTTCATATGCTTTTTAATTAAATTTAGTTCCAATAAGCAAAAACTTACAATTAAATTCCAAGTAATAAATACTGATTGCGTGGTCCACAGAAAGTTTATTAGGGGACTGCTCCGTCATTTCCCTAGTATCGACCGGAGAAAGCCCGGAAAATCGATCACAGCAGCCGGCCGCTAGAATTCTCCTCCAGTCGGGGGGTGAATTCAACGTACCTAGCGTAAAAAAAACACCACCGTCGGGTCTAGAATCCTTTGACCTCTCGGCCAGAGTCTCCACAGCGGCAAAAGTAAACGGAAATAGAGAGGCATCACTTTGGGAATACGGTTTTTGACTTCCCACAGTCCCCGGCCGGCAGAGTTACTTGCACTAAACAAGGCGGGCGGCGCGGCGAAGCATTGATCTCCGCGAGGGGGCGACGGAGGCGGTGTGGCCGCCCCGTGTCCTCTTGTTTGTGCACGAGTCCCCGCGATCGATCCCCTGGAAAGGGAAATTGCGTGCGCGGCCTGCGAGCGCCGCCGCCCCCACCGCCTCCGCCGCCGCCGACGTCGGCGCCGCCGCCGACGACGCACTGCCCGACACCGGCCCCGGCCCCGGCACCGTTCAGCCCGCGCCAGGAACTAAGTCACCCTCAGGTGAGCGGGTGCGCTGAATGAATGATATCTAAATCATTTGAATGAAGTATGTATGTAGCGTGAATGAAGGAGAGGAAAAATTAGAACTAATAAAAAAAAAATTAAAAATCGCCAATCGTTAGGATTAAAGAGGAAAAAAAATGTACGGCAAATGAGGACAAAGAGCTGATCGTTGTAATTTATGTGTGATTAGATTTAAGCCAGAACTAAGTTGTGGATTTAAAATTAAGGACTTGGATCGCGGATGATGTTAGTGCAATAAAATATGGTATTGAGAAAAAAAAAAAAAAAGAGTTCAAAGTTGAGATGTAGAAAACGTCCTGGAAGGTAATTTTTCCACCACCAGAACGCAGTAACTGTTAGAGCAAAGTGAATCCCATCACATTTTTTCTCAGTTTCAATTCTTAGCTATTCAAATTTTTATATGAAGTTACTTACTTTTTCATCACAGTCGTTTAAGTGTTTAATTTGTTCCCCACGAGTATGTAAGAGATAGATTTTGATAGGTGGCAAAAAACGCTTCGATAGGATGTTTAAAGTTCAGAAACATAGCTGAATGTACTTTATAAACAGGCATAGCTGAATGTACTTTATAAACATGTAGAAACGGACGTTGATGCTCTTATTTGAGAATTTACATCACAAATTCCACGGACGCTTTCTAGAAGTCGATCGTCTGTCTAAACTGAATGTTCCCACGTCGTAAGCACATTGCGCGGCTCGGGGAAGGAACTACCTGAAACCCTTCATAAAAGCCGGCGTCGCGTCGGCAACCCGGGACGGCCAATAAAGGCATACCGACAGGTTCCCGAAATAAACGTGACGGCGCCACTGTGAAAGAGTAGGCGCCGTCGGGCCGCCGTCAGGGGCGAGGGCGGGGTGGGGTGGGGGAGGGTGGGAGCTGTTTGCGTGTGGGCTCGTCGCCACCGCTGCAACGCAACACCCCCGCTATCCGGCGCCATCTCGGGGGGGCCACCCCTCACAAATTATGACGACGACGTCGGCTGCAGCGAGGGGAAGTAGAGGCGGTGACGGGGACAGTGGCTGCGGTGGAAACGCGGGGGTGGCAAAGGACCGAAGACTCAACGCTGGTGTCGTGGTAGTGATACTGACCAATCGACCGAAACTGATATGGTGGCGGGGACAGTACAAGTGGAAGAAATAAAGAGATATTAGTGAAAAAATGTTTGGAGAGTGACGTTGGAAAAGAATTTGAAATCAGCTGTGATGGCAATGCAGCTGTTGTCAAGAGAAGAGAGGTCGTTGGGAGAAATCCTACAGGCTGAGTGGAACGGGGCATGGTAGCCGTAGGTGCAGAGACATCGGTGATAAGAGCGTAGATAGCAGTGCTCAAGTGTTTATGAAAATTGGTGGTTATTTATTTTTTATTTCTTTACTCTCAACGTTTGGGTCCCTTTTGGGATCTTCCTCGAGGCTAAATAGAAACAAACAAAATGATATATCATATAGAATAACATGAATTTCATATACAGCAATTTTAATAGCGCGCAATTTTAAAACTCCTTGCTTGCTCAACGCTCCTTTCCATGCTTCAACCCGAAAGTCATTGTATACATTGATCAAGTGCAGTTTCTACACTGATGTAAAAGCCAAATCTAAACGATTAGGGAAGCACCACGTTGGGAATACGTGGGAACAGCAGCGGAGGTGCCGACGGGAGCGGTGCGGTGTTGGGGGAGGCGGGCCGGCCCGCAACTGTTTTTGCCGCGCCTGCGCAGCCGCACCCCCAGCGCCGCCAGAGACGGAGGGTGCGGCGGCGGCGGCGGCGTGTCCAGACACAAGCAACCCCCTGTTGGCATTCCTGCCCCGCCGTCGCTGCTTCATTTGCATGGGGGCGCCGCCCAGGCGGCTTCCGATGGGGTGGCGCCTGGGAGGGCCAGGCCGCCGTCGGGAGTCACACGTGGCCCATGACGTCTTCGTTGAGGCAAATGTATGCGTATTATATAAAATCATTAGCACGATACGAATATTTTTTTCTTTTTCATGCTTCATATTGAAAAAGCAATTGGAATGCTGTATAGCAATGGTCACTTCTCGTAATTTAATCGGTAATTGTCTTGTTTTTCAATCAATTTATTCTAATTTCTATTGAAAAAAATAATTACGTGACTTGCCCAGCATCGCTGTTGTCGGTGTAAAATTTGTAGTTCGAAGAGTTTTGTCGGTCATTGTGTTCTCAAGTTCACATGATTGTAATTGATTTCAATAATGAAAATCAACTCAATAAAAAGTATTTTCCAGAAGGATAATCAGTATCAATGTTTAAAATTGATTTAATACATATTTTTTATTGTAATTTAAACTTATGTATATTTATTTTCTTTATAACTGTTCTATAAATGAGAGAGTATTTTGACATTACATTTTACATCCTTTATTATGTATTTGTTACATCGATGGCTTGGTGCGCACATATATTGTAAATCCATAATTCCAAGCTATTTCACAAAACGAAGCTTGAAAGTTCACAAAATTGCAGTTACTTATGAAACGACAATGTTTGCTTTCCGGGAAAAAGTCTTTTTCCTCTTACATAAACATACAACCTTTATACACTAGGCATTTATGAACGAAACGTTTCCAAAAAGGTTATTGATTTCAAAATGACATTCAATATTTGTGCACTAAACCATCGACATATTCTTACCATTTTGATTATATGTAATGTCCATATTTTGGTGTTTCATACCACTTTTTTTCGGACTAGAGTGAAGGTGGCTCCTCACATTCGACATTCGCCAAGTTGCGAGCGACAGCTCGTCCAATTCCAAGCAGCCGATGTGCTCGGAAAATTTTCGCTTCCTTTGGCGTGTGCAAAAGACCGACATGCGGTGGGTAGGGCGAGCACCGAATGTTCGTCATTCGGCAAATAGCACGCGACTCACCTACACTCCTCAGGATTCGGCGAGCGGTCGCTCGCTACTCGCCGAATACCGAATGTGTGGAGCCGTATTGATGTATCATCTGGGCTGTCCGGGCGACGCCGCGTCGATGGCTGTGTTGCCGACGTTTCGACCATCCTGTCGTGGTCTTCCTCAGGGCTAGTATGCGAGGAACGAGGTGACGCCGCGTCAAAGGCTGTGTTGCCGACGTTTCGACCATCCTGTCGTGGTCTTCCTCAGGGCTACTATGCGAGGATCGAGGTGACGCCGCGTCAAAGGCTGTGTTGCCGACGTTTCGACCATCCTGTCGTGGTCTTCCTCAGGGCTGGTATGCGAGGAAGACCACGACAGGATGGTCGAAACGTCGGCAACACAGCCTTCGTCGCGGCGTCACCCGGACAGCCCAGATCACCCACATGACTCTGGCCGCGGAAGCCTACGACTCCGTATTGATGTTCGTAACGTCGCTGCGGTAGGTATCGCGCCTCGTTCAACCCCCGGTGGGCCCGCTCCGCCTCACGCCGCGCCCAGCGCCCTCCCCGGGAAGCGGGGCCTCTCGAGGCGGCGGCGGTGGTGGCGGCGGCGGTGCCGGCGGCGGCGCGGCGCGGAGATGCGGGGTAATTGTCCGTGGCCGGGGTGCGCGCGAGTAAATAGCTTCTAGGAAGCGCGCCGCTCGCCGCCGAAATAAGACTTCTGCGAACGACCAAACCGAGCCCCTCGCAGCGCTTTGGGGAGGAAACGACGAGGAAAGAGGTGCGAACGAGCTCGCCCTTTCGGCAGGACGTGGGAACCGATGAATGAGGGTTCTGCATAGCCACGTTACGCATAAAGTCAAAATACTTCGCTACTCCTGATTTTTTTTGAGACTTTTGCATAGATAACTTAAAAGGTCGAACAATTGTACTAAAGACAATAGCATGCACAGGGTAAAATATTACTAACGCACTTTTAATGCCGTTGATCATTTAGAGATTGGGACCTTCAATCCCTAAATGAGTTAAATTACACTGCAAAGTACAGATTTTCGATTAAAAGATAGCAAAATATCCACATATGTAAAACACATATAATGAATAATTCTCGTAGAGAACAAATAAAAGACATGTGTTCGAGTAATAAACGGAAATTCTTCCCGTTATCGGTTCGGATGAATTGCATTTAAGATGAAAGCAGTTTTGTAGAAATAATTAGTAGTATTTGTTGTACCATTGTACTAAAAATACTCGAATTGGTGGTCAGAAAATAATTTAAAAAAATTCGTTGATATGTAGCAACATTTCAGTATCGAAAAAAGTTTCGTTATTTTTCTTTTCAAACGTGCAGATTCAAGCTTCGAAAACATTTTAGAAACGTTGGGGCACTAAAATATTCATCTAAAAAAATTATGAAAGGAATAACTTCAACTCGACCACCTGCGCATGCGCAGTACGAGTTGTGCACGGGAAGATTCTCAAAATAGATATAGTGGTCGAGGTTGCTGTACGCTACGCTGTACTTCAATGGCTTAGTCTCACTACTGAGAGACGTAAATGTTATACTTCGATAGATATACTTCTGAAGTACTATCACTCGGGGCGCGGTTATCCAAATAGGGAGCTTCGCAACGACTTAATTTTTGGTGCAAGAGACGGACCAGGCCCTACTCTCCGATTTAAATACAGACTTCTGATGTACGATCAGCTGGACGAGGTCATCGAATCGGCAGTTTCTTCACGACGTAATTTTTGGTGTTGAAGTTCCCGATTGGATAACCGCGGCGCGGTCGTACGTCAGAAGATTGTTTAAATCGGAGAAGAGGGGCTGGTCCGTCTCGAGGGAGCGTTGGAGCGCGAGCAAGCGAGCGAGGCCGCGGGCCCAGCGAGCAGCGGCAGCCGCGCCGCGCCGCTCCGCCCCGTGCGTCTATACCGGGCCCGCGAGCGCAGCCGCTCTCACATATTTAAATATAAGTCGTCGCGCACGCGTGCGTTCCTTTGCTGACGAGTGACGAGATAAGCGATCGCGAGTCAACATGAGCGCGCGGCAGCGGCGGCGGCGGCGGCGGCGGCGGCTGCGCGGTGATTTGGCCGGCGACCAGGCGATGCTCCGCGGCGATAAGCGCCTTCGCTTCAGATCTGGACCAGCGATGCGCCGCGCACAGCGGGCGGCTTGTGCGCCGGCCGTCGCCGCCGCCGCCGCCACCGCGCTTCCGCCGCCGCCGCCTTCCACCCACCCCCCCGCGCCCACCGAGGGCCTCTGTCGCCACTCGCTACTCACTACTCGTTCTGAAGCCACATTTCCTTCCACGTTCTTGTCTCTTCGATTCCACATGTGAGGCGATTATTCTTCATTGACGGTATTTTAGTGTTTATTTAACTTGTAAATTCAAATTTTGAGTGATGAAAGGTGTGTGGCGACTGTAAAAGGAAATAAGTCAAATTTTTGTTCAAAATGAGTATGCCGGAACATTGTTGTGTTACGATACTATTATTAATTTGTGTTTAGGGGAATAATGGACTTTTCAATTTTGCCATTACATTTTATTGTACGTTTTAGTCTCCCCCCCCCCCAACGAGGGGCTTTGTCTTGACTCGCTCACTACTCATTCTGTTGCCACCTTCAGCGTCATTCCCTCTACGTTCTTTTTCCTCCAATTCTAAACGTTGAGCAATTATTCTTCATTGATGGTATTTTACGAAGATATTTAGTGTTTATGATCTGTATTTATTTAATTTGTAAATTAAATTTTTGAATGAAAATAACAATAAAAATAAGTGAAAGGCTGCGACAGGCATTAGAGTTGGCTTGGGAAGCGAAAAGCGGCCATTTGTTGCCCTATGCCCACTGCTTTAAAGATCATTTATTTTTTTACTGATACGTTATTGATTATTATTGCCTTTGATACATAGCGCGATATACATTGCATAATTTACCTGGATCGATAATTAGAACCCTTATAACGCCCTTGCTGCAAAAATATATATTAATACGATATTCTTGTCCTTTTAACTTAGTTGTGTTATTTTGCTGCGCTCTTTTCTTACAGCCGCCCTGGAGATACTAGACCTTCATTCCAGCCTGCACTCAATCGTCCTAAACCGTTATGAACTTTGCCTTTGCCCGCCTCTTTTACTCCCCACTCCTCCGCACCATCTCTCACACCAAAACCACTTGCATCCTCCAAGTGCCATTTCCACCGTTTTCCTCCACATGCCCCGCGCGCTAGGCTCCCCGTCACTGGCCAGCCGCTGTCGCCTCCGCTTCGGCCTCCACCCGCCGTACGCTCTCTACCTCCAGCGCCACTCCGCAGCCACTCCTCCGCTCCGCTCCGCTCCGCTCCCGCTCTTACGACCCCGCGCCCGATGCATGCATTCCTCTCCGCCCCGCTTTTGTTTCTCTTGCTGCCTCCGCCGCCGCCGCCGCCGCTGCCCCGCGCCGATCCTCGGCCCGCGCCCGGCCGCCCCAGCCGCCGCCTTCGCTGCCCCCGTCACCGCTCGAGCGGTGCGGGAGCGTCGGTAATTAACGGCCGTGTTTCGGCACAAATTTCCGAGCGCTTGCCAGCCGGTGATGAAGGTCCTGTAACCACAGCCACCGCCTCCCCTTTGCTAGTCGGACGACATTCGTAGACCAGACGACTCTACGCTTTCAGAGTCCCCTTTGAAAGTGTCAATTCAATTAACAGTAAATGATACTTACGCGGTTTCACTGAGCTATAATGAACCTAGTGACGTACTAAACTACCGAAGTAAAACGCGGCGCACTGTAAGTAATACGCTTTCCTTCAGCGGTATGAAATAAAGAACCCTGAAATGGCGGAAGATTAGATGGTCGATTAGATGCAAAGAGCAGATGAAAAGCAAGTTAGGGAAAACAGCGGAAAGAAAGTCTGGTTATTACGCAGGCGCTGCTGAGAATTCTCCGCATTACAGTGCGCAACAATTCCATCAGAGAAAGTGTGCACTAAATGGGTCTAAACGCAAAACGAGAACTTAGGATCGCATTTCGTAACACACTTCTACCGACATTTTAGATGTCGAGCATCCTTGACGCATTCCTTTCCCGAGCGTGAAGCATCAATCTTATTCGAACGAGGCGCTTGATTCCTTCGACATCTATCACACATCAACAACCCTTCTTCCTTATTTGAAGAAAGAAAGAAAAAAAAAGAAGGTTTCTTCGTTTTCCGCAGAAGAGACGTGAATTTCTGCTCACGATGCACTTGGCCGCGTGTGGACATCTGCACACAACGGCACCGTTCCCGCGCGGGGCCGGCTCAAGGTTTGTTTTTCGATTATTCGTGTTAACGCGGCCGCTTTTTCCCGCGCCCCTTTTTATTCCGCCGTCTTCCCAGAGCTCTCCTCTCCGGCCGTGGGCGAAGCCGTGCGAGGCGAGGCACGGCGGTGGAGGCGGGGCAGCGCGTGTGCGGGGACAAGAAACGATGCAAAAAAGGGAAGCGCCCTGCTGCTGCAGCGCCGCGCTGCGCCGACGCTACCTCGTTGGAAGAAGGAGACGTAAGTACTACGCGACGCATTGTACTGAGTCACTACGTTGGACACACCGAGCACGCGCTAAGAGGAGTAGATGCTCAGGTTCTGTGTACTTTAGAAGTTAGAAGAGTTTAAGAGAAGAGGAGAACTATTCACTGTACTGACTCGAATCGTTCTGCTAAGTTCTTTAATAGTTTAAAACGGTTTAATTATCACGAATGTAGTGTCTCACGTTAGAAAAGTTTAAGAGAATAGGAGAACTATTCACTCTACTGAGCCACTACGTTGGACACACCGAGCACGCGCTAAAGGAGCAGGTGCTCAGTTTCTGTGTACGTTAAAGAAGGTGGCTCGGATCGTTCTGCTAAGCTTTTCAATGTACTAAAATGATTCAATCATCACGAATGTAGCTTCTCAAGTTAGAAGAGTTTAAGAGAAGAGTATAACTATTCATGCGGCTCCGACACTTATTTATTAGAGAAACTGTTGTTTTAAATGTAGGAAAATGAGGGCTAAAATAATAACGACAAGTCTCCAGACAAATAAACAACACGCTTTAGCACTACAAGTATTTAAAGAGATGCACAGGTATTAATATATAAGTTTATAGAACAATACAAAAGTACCTATTAACGTTACTTAGTATGTGCGTCGTTTAATTTTATAAAATATTTTCCTTCGCTGTAACAAGTACCTTTAAAGCAAACACATTACACGTTTGATGACGTCTACTTTAATTTTTGTCATCATCATTATAATTATAATTTCAAACAAGCAATGTTGAAATGGTGGCGTTGAGACATATTGAGTATGACTTAATAAACAGCATACAGGTGCGTTTCTGAAGGAGTTTTTGAGACACATCAACGAATCCCGATACGCAAATTTGCGTAGAGTAACTTTAATTAAAAATTCAAGAGTTTAAATAACACACATTAATACAAGTCTCACAAAAATACACAATATTCAAGAAGAGAAATGGATATGTAGAGTAGAAATTACGAAAAGATCAATAAACGCAATCAAAGCAACAAACATTCGTGTCAGACACATGTTATTGAAGGAGGTAACAAATTCAGTAGGTCGAAGATGCTCAACATCTACCTCATTTGACCTTTTAATCGAGCCCCCTTATCAGTAATAAGCCCCGCAGTACGGCAGGCAAATTAAGGCGGGGGAAGGCATTTTGTCGTCCGCAGAGAGCACATTAAAACGAGGTGACAGCGGTTAATTGAAAACGAGGCCGTCATGCAACGACAGGCGGCGTCGCGGCGCCTTGGAGCGGCGTCCCCGGACGCGCCTCTCGGGAACCGCGCCATTAGCTAATACGTCATCGAAAGCGTCGGCGGCGTCGGCGGCGTCGGCGGCGTCAGCGACGGCCCAGCGGCGGGCCTGCGTCGCGACGCTATCGGCCACGCATCTTGGACGCCCGTTCTAATTGTGTTTGCGCTCTCTAGGGTCGCCGCGCCGCGCCGCGCCACGCCGCGCCGGGTGGCGTCGCGACGCCCCGGGACGCCCAACGTGCGGCGCTTAGCCCCTCATTACACCCCGGAGGCGGCGGCGCCTCCACTTAGACGGCTTGCCACTTTTTACGAGTTATTTACCTGGAGGAAAAACGCGTCGCTGGCGCGCTCGCGAGCATGTTCTCGCGGGCTGGCGTGCTGTCGGCCAAGGGACGACCAGCTATCATTAATCTTCGCGCGCATTTTCAAATTATTTTGTGAATTGACGTGGATGGGGGGGGATAATGAATTGAAATGGGTAGCAACGTACGATATGTGTCATACTACAGTACTCCTACGGCGGGTAATGAAAAGTATCAATATTGGATCTCCCTGTATCTGTTTTTGAAATGAATAACCCATTTCTTACAAAGTCAACGAACTACTGATAACTACAATACAAAATTCTCCAATGATAACAGAATTTCACCTTGTGAACGTTTTATCCTTTACCTCCATCAAATACATATGAATGAGAAGGAAAAACTGAATTGAAGTGTACACGTAAGTGTACATTGAGTACGTGTAACGTACTCAATGTAAAAAAAACGTACTCAAACGTAAAAGTGTACACGTAAGTGTACATTACACGTAAGTGTAACATTGAAACGGATTTTTTCACATTTTATTTGCATTTTGCTTACGCAATTCATGTGATCTTTCCCCTCTGGATTGTGAGATCCGTCGCCGACATACCATGGACTAACGAGGTTTCCCTCAACCAGGTATCTCATACAAGAGAGGCACCCCTCCAGCTTTAAGCTCCCGACCGATGTCCGAGCATGTGTGGTAAGCACGGGGTGCGCATAGGAAAAGAAAGAGAGGAAGGAAAGTTCGCGCGCGGTCCGTGGCCAGTTTGTTAGAGTACTGCACCGGCATTCGCGTGGTGCCGCAGAAACCACGGAAAACTACCGATCAGAGCAGCCGGCGGCTAGAATTCTCCTCCAGGCAGTTCCTGAATTCGCATTAGCTATTTAGGAGTAGAAGAATATTTGTACCTTTTGTATCAGGGTTTATTAAAAATTATTAATTTATTTTATGTTCCAGTGCCAGTGTCGAAAATCCTATCACTGTCGGGAGTGGAACCCTAGGACCTCGCAGTCCTGCAGAGGCATCAACCGAACATTGCAGCGAAACAACAAAGAGCTGGCTGCCACGTGACGGGCTGGGGGCGGTCGGGGCGCCCCCCAGGCTGCGCCGCCGAGCGCCGCATGCGGCCGGGGCGCCGGCGGGGCGCCGCCTCTTCGCCACGCCCAATTGCCGGCCTCTCAAGCCAACGCGCCCTTCCGAGAATCCCACCCGCCCTCCCTTCACACCTCCCCGCCCCCTCCGCCCCTCACCCCGCGCCGAGGTTTTTTAATCGCTCCTCGCGCCGACCGCGCCCCCGCCTCCGCCGCCGCCGCGAGGCCGGGAATTAACTGAATATTGTCAGCGGAAGTGGCTCCGCGGCGCGGCGGGATGACGCGGCTAATTGACAAATGACGACCTCTGACGTGTCTCGGGCAACGCGCTAAGTGAATACCATTAATCTCCCCGGGGCCGCGCGCGCCGCGGGCGCGGAGGACGAGGCGGCGACGGTGACGGTGGTGTGGACGCGGGTGCCGACACTGGGTTAGCCGAAGGCACCGCTGCCGATACTCGGTTACGAAGCTGTGATGTCGTTGGCGACATCTCACGGTAAGGAGTGTAAAGGAAATATTAGCAGTATTTCCATACTGGTTTCAGAAACGTCAGAGGATGGAGTTTGATCAAGTGGCGATGGGAGTTGTAGAAGTGATATCAGTTTTCCGAATACGGTGACGGTAATTTCTCGTTGAATAAAGAAGTATGCAGTGCAATGAAGAAGTAGGTACGTGGTGACTGTGCCATGGTACCATGGTACTGCCATGGTTTGGTTGAGCTAGAGGTGGCTGAGAGGTGACATGTTCGAGATGGAGATGGTTCGTGGTGATGGTGTCTAGGAAACGAAGAAAATGTGTGATCAATGGTGATGATCGATGGCGGGGAACGAAGTGTGATAAAAAGTGGCGACGAAAGTACAGGAGATGTTACTGCAAAGTCACTGTCAGCGAGTGTTCTGATGCAGCGATGGACTTAGCGAACGGTAGTGGCGGCGGTGGCTGCTTTCAATGGTGAGTGCAACGGCGCGGACCGCCTCAGGCAACCTCGCGGAAATTTGTTGATGTTCGATAGCTGTCACGTGGGAAGCGCGGTCGCACCACCAGCCCCGGGAAGCGGGAAATGGAATCGGACGCTCCTTCCAACCGGAGAAGTACAGTTTCACTTTTTTTTCGCAAGCTTCCCTCTTCGGAGCTCGGCATAATATATGGCGAAGGAAATCCTGAGAAAGAAGCTGAAGATTGACATCATTTGCCAGATATAAAGTAATACGCACACCAGCTTATTAAGATCATGGCGACGGGTTTGTGGGAAAACCGATCAAAATTTTTCTCAAGATGCGAGGATAATTAATCTTTGAAACTAAAAATACGCCACTCCTAAACGTGAAAATATATTGTGAGTGAAATTGTGTTTGAAATGACTTACATCTCATGTTATAAAATATCATAGTTTTCTTAGAACTTTCAATGTCAAGAAAGAGCTGTAATTTCAAGTCCATCAAGCTCATTATTTCAAAATTCATATCGTTCATTGACATTGATTAAGAAGTAAATGTAACTCGGTCGTGCTAGAACATGGCCTAACATGATCCATTAGCTTCTCACACAATAGTATACAAGTTCATCGGCACGATACTGCTTTAATTCCGAACACGCAGGTGCATCCAAACTAGAACGAAATTTACAAGAGAGGCACCGCCCAAAACACACTAACTTCCGGCGCCGGTCCAAATTGGCGCGTCGACAGCGCTCCGAATTAACTAATCATTCCCAAAATCAAATTGATCTGGCGGGCGGCCCTATCAGATTCGTCTCGCGCTTTATCCCGCGCGCCCGCACGTGGCGCGGCGGCGCGGCGTTTTTGTGAGGCTCGGGCAAAGGAGCCGCCGCAGATGAGGCGCGAAGCGGGGCGGGCGGCGGAGGCGGCGGACACCTGCGGTCGCCAGATGAAGACGTCGCGTCGCGGAAATACTCCGGGCGGCAGCGGGCCGTGTTCCTATGCTCCTGATTGCCGGGGCGGTCTGAGGCGGGGGTGGAGGATAAGAGAGCGGAGAAACACTGGAAATCCTGAGTTCGTACTCTTTAATAAACATCTCCATTACTAGTTTAATCCACTTTAGTAAAAACCTCACAACTTATTTCCGTCACGAATTATGTGAAATATACTTACACTTGTAAATTAAGTAAGGTTTCTGTTTATTATTGCAAAAGCTGCGAGTCACAAAAGATGACTAGGTTAAAAATATGAAGAATATTTTTCTTTTCATTGTCTTTTAGAAAAAACCATAAATTTTACTTAAAAATACGTTTTGTGCTGGTATTATTTTCCCTTTCATATGTGCACGAATAAGACTACTTATACGATTTATACGTAAAAATGTTCAAACCAAAATACTTGTTGAAATTCATTTACATTATTTTTTTATATACTAAATTAGAAAAAAAATTAGAGCCAAATTCAGAGCGAAACATACTTAATGTGTTGGCCTACATTATTAACTTTCTTATTTCTTCACAAATATTTCACATTAGACAGTACACATCCGTTGAACGACTGAACTTCTACGCATTGCATTAAAGAAGCATTACCACGTGCACATTTGCATAGCCCTTAATTCATTTCCTCCCCACGCGCACCCCCGCTTCCGCCTGCAGATGCAAGAAGGCAATTTCGCCGCGCTCTGCGCGCCGGGCGTCCGCGTGCGCAGTCGCCAAGCAGCCGGGTGGGCGCGGCCACCGCCGCACCACACGCGCCGCCCCGCCCCGCGCCGCGCGCTCTAAATTAACTGATAAACGAACGCGGTAACGGAGCGCATCGCCCACCCCGCCCCGCCCCGCCCCGCCCCGCCCCGCCGCGCCCTTTTCCCGCCCGCCACTCCGTCTTCCTCCGCTCCGCTCCACTCCTGCCCGCTCCGCTGCCGATGGCGTCTCGCTTACTGCGGCGACGACCACGACGACTGCCTTCCCTTCCCTTCCCTTCCCTTCCCTTCCCTTCGCTCTCGTCTCGTCTCCGCGCCGCGTGTCATTCCACTAAATTTAACCCCGGGAATCAACAACAATGCCGGCCTTTCATTCATAATTCCTAGAAGTAGACGCGGCCTCCGGCGCCCCGGCGCGGCGCTCCCTGGAAGCCGCGAGCTGGCTCTTTTTCATGGCGCGGGCGCGGGGGCTTAACTATTAAATTAGCTTAAAACTATGTGGAGTCGTTTAGGCGGCGGGGAGCGGAGGGGAGAGTGGGAAGGGGGAGAGGGGGAGCGGGCGCGCGCGCAGCCACAGGGTCGGTTTAAAGCGACCGCCCCCGCGCTGATATGAACCCGGATCTGTGCGCCGGAGCAGCCGCAAGCAATGCTCCCCTTTGATGATAGAATCTTGATGGATGGGGAGACGGCCGCGGGCGGCGAGCGGCAGGGCGGGATGGGGCGGGGCGGGGGCGGCGTGGCCGGGGGGCGCTGCCTGGGCGCCGGCCAATAATTAGAGCGAGTGGGTTGGGTGGGGAGGGGAGGGGGTAGGGTGGGCCCCGCCCGCGCCGTCTGCGGGTGTCACTGGGGATGCGCGGCCCGCGGCCCGTGCGCCGCTCGCGTGCGCTGTGGGGCCAGGGGGTGGCCGTCACGCGAGCGGCCAGGCGCCCGCTTCCCCCCCACCCCCACCCGCCCAACAGCCCTCGCGAAAATTCCTCAGGGCAGCGCTGCGGGCAGACAGCGCGCAAACTTAGCACGGACGCCGGGTGCGCGCTCAGCAGGCGTTCCTCAGGGGTCAATGCGTTCACTCACCATCATTCAACGTTGATATTCAATATCTTCGAGCGCAGCACTCTAATGAGAAGTGACGTAACAGAAAAATTAGAGACTAATGGTAGGTAAATGATAAAACACCAGAATGTATCTACTGCGCAAGTGGTTTTCATATGTCTACTAATTCATCTTGAGACTCTTATTTTTAGATTATTCCAGAAATCAGTTTCATGCACACTGTATTTCTATTTGAAACTATACTTTATGAATGACGAATTCATTTCTCAAACAGATGTTTGTAAGAATAGAGGAATGGGAAAAACAAGCCCCTAAAACGCATTCTATGCACTTCTACAATGAATTCATCCTTTTGATTCCACGCGAACAACCGATGAAAGGAAACCAAAACGAACTTTCAACAGTTCTCGCCCATAATCCTCTGTAATGCATCCCTCGACATAAAGGCACAGTTTCCTTTTGCCCTAATGATATCGCATCTTCTACAATTACCTGTTCCCCTACGAACCAGCTGTGTCTGGGACAACGACCCTTTGCTTTTGTATACGTGAACGGACGTAGCAGTTACCTGATACTTTATTTCAGAATGTCTATTGCGAAAACAGACGGTATTCTAAAATACGTTTCTTTTTGTACGAGGGAAGGCAATGATCGCTTTCTTCAATTCTTCCTGTATCTTTCAGAGAGAACGACACTTAGAAAGAACCGGAAAGCAAATGAGGATTCCCTCTGACTAAATCGAAGTGGTGAATGATGGGGTTTTAGAAATAACATTCTACTACGTTTTCTACTGTATTTTGGTGCTTTTTAATAGCATAGACAGGAAAATATGTGTCATGCGGTTACAAACTTGTGGTGCAATAGATTTGGCGAGAATTCACAAGATAAAAATCACTTTAAAATGTAAAATATTCGTCGAGAAAGTGCAGTATTTCAGGATCTGCGAAACTCAGGAAATAACGATAACTGTAGAAATCTCAGAAAGCTGAGTATATTATTGGGACATATCCGGCATACAACAGTGGAACTGACACATTGTACAATCCTTTTACGTACGGTTCAAAAAGTATGAATGCCTAACTCTGTCACAACATTTCTCCGCGTATATCTGATACGTAATAACATTCATACTTCTTCGCTCTTCATTTTTCTTAATGAATTGTAGCAATTGGAATCTTTTGTATCTGATGGAAGAAGCAACAGAACGTGGAATACTTTATAGTTAAGTTCTATAAAGATTACCGAAACTTTATTATAGTAAAAATATAAATGAAAGTGATAACAATTCTTGTATTATAAGAATAAAATAACATTTTCAGTGGTGTCGGGTGACGGTGTCGAGGAAAGGAACAGTAAAGATGGCAGTACACCAGCAAGGCTTGGCCTGCGGGTGGACGTTACTTGTATATGAGTACCTTAGAAAATTACGGAAGGTGTCTGCAGCAGAGAGCAAGGATGCGAGGGCCGTACATGCACTGAGAGCATTGGAAGCGGAGAGGACACGGAAGACCGCGCCGATTGCAGCAATATCTAGAGCGGCCGACAAGAACACACGAGGACAACCTGAGGATCGGAAGGACGAGGATTAGAAGGAAGCTATGTCAGAAGGCGAGGGCGATATGCGTCGAGGGTGTTGACGGAGGCGAGTGAGGTGTGTGCGGCGAGGGCGTTGTTGGTGGCAAGGGGCGATGTGGGCAGCGAGAGCGGCGAGGGCGGCGAGGGCGGCGAGGGCGGCGAGGGCGGCGAGGGCGGCGAGGGCGGCGAGGGCGGCGAGGGCGGCGAGGGCGGCGAGGGCGGCGAGGGCGGCGAGGGCGGCGAGGGCGGCGAGGGCGGCGAGGGCGGCGAGGGGCGGGCGACCAGACGTCGGGGCGCGCGCCGCGCGTCGGGCGCCAAATGGAGCATTAGAGACAAGTGGTGCTGACGCGAGACGGACGTCCGGCGGCGGCGGAGACAAAGGCGGCGTGGGCGAGGAAGGGCGGGGACGGGCGAACCGCGCGGGGTGATCGCCGGGCGATAGCCCCGCAGTTAGCAGCGCGAAGAAAGCCATTAGCAAGCGCGGGCACAAAGCCGCCCCGCGCTCTCCTCTCACACTCTCCTCCCTCCCTCCCCCTTCCTTCGCTCTCTCTCGCCCACCCCTGCGTCCCTCGTCGCGGGGTTTGGCACAGCATCTCTCGCCCGAAATAGAGGCCCGGGTGTTCAACACCCGGGGCAGACGCTCAATTGTAAGATGTCAACACTACAAATATTACGCCTTATTTTCTATCAGATTCCGTATCTGCAGGCATATGAAACTGCCCCGACAGATGCGAGTTACTCTCAGCATGTATGAGAGCAGCAGCGCAATACGAGAGTTAACTCTCAGCATGTATGATAAAATCTATTCATATTCATATGGAGATTCAGAATACAAACAGTCAAAATTTTACTCTTCAAGCAATCACAAGGGCATTTAGTTTTTACAGAAGGACGGTTGTCAATATCTGTTAACTTCGAATATTGTTGGTAGTTCAGAAATTATGGTGCAAGTAGCTTCTTCACAGTAACTTTATTACTCAAACATGAACGTAACTTCTTTCAATGCACAAAACTACCGTCATACGGAGCCCGTGGTTCTTTGGTTCGGTCAATCAACTACCCTAAAATCGGGGAATAACTAAAACGTTTTGTTGGATTTCAGAACATGCTCGTAAGTACTTAGTTTTCATTACGACTCAGGATAACTAAGCATTTTCGCACATGCTTGGGATGAATAGTTTGATGAACTGGCGAAGAGTGATGATGATGCATGATATGCACGATAACGGAACAATGGAAACATGCGAGGAAGGGGAAACCGGCAAACCCGGAAAAAAACCTGTCGCGAACCGCTTTCTCTCCCCCATTTCATACACATCGACAGGGATTTGCACCGCAACACCCGGAGACGGAAGTTGAGCGGTCTCATCGTTACATCGCAGGTCAACCCGCTGCGAAGTGGGAATGAATTAGTCACTCCAACCCTCACAGTGGATGGGCGTCCCTTTATTGGGTATCGCAACAACAAGAGGGCGGCATCGTCGCGGGGGGGGGGGGGGGGGTCGCAGGCGCGGAGCCAGCCGGGTCCGGCAGACGGCGCAGTGTTCGGCTCGCTGAGCCGAGGCACCCAGCTGCGCCCCGCCCCCGCCCCGCCCCGCCCCGCCCTTCCTTTCCCGCCCCCTCCGTGCATTCGACCCCATTACCTAATTACCGCGCGACCATCTGATCGGAAACCTATAGAGCAGCGGCGGCCGCAGATCGCGCGATCCGCGAACTTCCCGCGCGGGGAGACCTTGTACTTGCACGCTCTTTGCACTCGGTCCAGCGACCCCGCGCGGCCTCGAGCGGGAACGTATGACCGAAGTTCACGCGCCCCGTGGCGAGCAGCCTTCGCCAGGCGCCGATTTAAAGGAAGAACGAGATAGATTTTAATCCACCCGAGGGCATTTCCTCGTAAACTGCTGTCGAATCATACACAATTGCAGTTCAAATAAATCTTATCTACGTAAAGTTTTTTAAAAAAAATTGTTACAAGACACTTGCTGGACGTCTGAGGTTAGCGAAGGTTGGAACTTCTCAATATATTCGATATTACTTTCCCATTGCCAGGGTTTTTTTTCCCTTCATTTCTTACAAGACACTTACTGGACGTATGAGGTTAGCGACGGTTGGAACTTCTCAGTATATGCCTTCTCGATATTACTTTCCCATTGCCTTTTAATCTATACGTAAAAAATATTTCGGAAGAACGGAGCTTTCGGTATTAGTCCTCTTGAGAAAGTGTCGCATTCGGTAAAACAATTTTAAAGATTTTATTGTGTCAAAAATGAATAACAAGTTAAAACAAAACTGATTACAATAGTCATTTTCTTAAGATTTATGAAACAAATATATATGAATGTGAAAAATTAACTTGAACAATGACTTCTATTAAGAGAAACTTTTTTTCCCATACTAGCATAACCTAATTTACTGGTTTCCTTCCTTGTCCGCTTTATGTTTGCTCGAGCTTCTTGAAATTGTCAAAATGACCCGAAAGGAATTTATTCCGACGTGCTCGTGTGCTGTAGTTCACGCGCTGTTGCGACAAGTATTTTCGTAACGATCTCCAGCGACATCTGAAAAGATAGCAAGATTGCCCTCATTATCTCCTTAACGAATCTCGGGTCCACTCCACACTTTCAATACGTGCAGCGAGCCAATAGACTTACGGAAACGACAGAACACAAAACAGGCACGCCAGGAATGCGGGCAAGAACGCCGCGTGCTCCGTTGTCTGAAGAGCGCGTCGGACGGCAGGGGAGCGCAAACGCTGACAATGCGGGGCGAGGGCGAAGGGGGCGGGGCCGTGCGGCCGCCCGCGTGACGCGTGCGAGGGCGACGTCGCGGCCGTGCGGAAGCACTTGACGCGCCTCGGGTGCAGCGATTGCAACGGACACGTGGGCGCGGGCGGGGGGGGGGGGGGCGCACTTGGCCCACGAGGCTGGGCTCGGCGGAGGAAGGGTCTTTCTGAATTGAATTGAATTGAATTTGCCTTATTTTACGTGGCGAGACTCGGGCCATCAGGCCCGCTCTTCCGGCTGACCACGCAAATTTCGCTACGCTCCTTTCATTTAGCAGAGAAAGGAGGTATTTCTTGGGCGAGAAACAGGCGATTTTGAATTTAGCTCAGAGGCGTCATTTAGGCTTGAGGATCTTTTACATGCAAGTAAATCTACTAACATGGGACAGCCGGCTTTACTTCCCCTCCGAAGGAAGGCGTACGAAGGATTTTGTCGCCCTAAAAATCCACGGCTTCGATCGGGTTTGAACCCGCGAGCTTGGGTATAACAGTCCGGTACGCTAACCATCACACCATCGCCGCCGCATTTCTGCGTTTGGTTGCTTCGATTGTACCCCGACGGATCGAGGATAGGGGCCCGATTTTGAGGGTAAGTCACGGGTAAACGCCGTTGCATTTTATTATCATAATATAACACCTCAGCTATTAACACAGAAGCACCTATGGCTGCAACTTTCTCAAACAGATTGGATGGTTTAGCTATCATCAATGGAAAAAAAAAAATTGGAAATCAGCAAAATGGTTTGGCTGAATTACGTCGATACCTGCATTCTTTACGATAAAAAGTTGGAGTAATTTTTCATATTCTACGAATTTTAAGCTTTTCTTCTTAACTGTTTAAAAATTGCTAGGTTCAATCTACTGGAAAACTATGTTTCAAAATATATTAAAACTCCCCAACAAGTTCATTTCGATAAACTCTCGTCTGCAAATTTAAAAAAAATTGACAAGAAGTATTTCATGACTTGTAACCAATTTCTTTGAATACCCTTAAGTTCTGTCAAGATATTACAAGCCAACGGTCTTTTTCCCATTCTGTAATAAATTGCATATAAAACAGTTTAATTTACACATAACTCATTTATGCTCACGTTACATGCTCATGCTCATGTTACGAAGATTTTTCCATCATTGATCATGTTACAAACACATGATTCGTGCAAAAACACGAGTTCCGCCCGTTAAAATCCAACCGTGTGTTACACGCTTCTAGTCCCTACTTGAACAACTAGGTATTTTAAGCTCAATGCAAGCGGGAGGGGGCCGCCTCCCCATGCGTGGCGCCGGGGGCGGTCCGGGAGCGGCGATAGCATCGGGCCACTCACGGGGCGCGCTCCTTTGTGCCCGGGGGCGGGAGCCCGCCCGCCCGCCCGCCCGCCTACCTGCCGGCCGCCCCTCGCAGAGATGCGGCGCGACGCGGCGCAGCGTCGCAACAGTTGCGTCCGGGCCGCGCCACTTAGGCGGCGTCTTTGCGACACCGAGCCCCCCCCCCCCCCCGACGCCCCCTGCCACACGGGGACGATACCAAGCCCCGCGCCGCACACTGGGCCAAAATGCACTCGGAAAATACTCAAAAGATTTTTTTAAATACATTTCGAAAACGCTTTTGACTGTTTCAAAGGTTTTTGGAACTTGATTAGTTCAATAAGTAAGCTTGGAATTTTATAAATATTTTTGAAAGAAATTAAAACCTTGTTGCAAGCTAAAAACATTATGGATCCCATTTGACAGTACGCTTTCTAGATCCCTAGTTATACTAAAGAGAATAAGCAACACTTACTCTCCCTCAGAGAGATACTATGAGGACAAACATAATTTACGGGATGTCATTAATTACACAAAATAAAATGGTGCAACATACAATTCACGTCATATTGCAGCTCGAGAAATGAGAGAGATATTTCCTCGATATCGAAAATTTAGTGAAAAATTACGTTGCTCGCTGTTTTGCGTACATGCTTGTTTGACCCTGTGCAAAATATTTCGTCAATACATATGTCTTACTGGAAAAAATCAGAGATAAACTGCTATTCGCTGTTGTGTCATTTCAGCCCACTGTGCGAGTGGGGACCCCAAAGCGGCGGAAGGGGGCGCTGCGGTGGGGGTTCGGGTTACACGACCGCGGGCCCGGCAGCGGCACAATCACTTTACAAACACAACACTTGAGCGAGCGGCGGCGCGCGAGGGAGACGGTTTAAACTTTCATCAGGTCAAGTCACATTCTCCGCGCGGGCCGGGCAGGGCCGCGACGGAAGCAGGGGCAGATGCCGCGACCCGCCGCTCCACTCCGCTCCGCGCCCCGTCCCGCCTCGCGCTCCACGCCACACCCAGGGCGCACAATGCTGCGCCGGGCCGGACCGCCCCTTCCCTCTCTCAACCCTCCCCGCCCCGCCCCGCCCGTCTCTTTTCTCCGCCGCCGCTCCTGCATACCTCGGACAAAAGCCTATCAAGCCATTAAACTTTGTCAACTCTCCATTACCTCCGGGCCCTTATTCGGGGCGGTCACCCAGCCGTGGCGCAGTTTAGGGGTGCGCGCGCGCGCCCGGCGTGGAGCGGAGCGGAGCGGCGAGGAGAGGAGAGGCGGAGAGCGGAGCTGCCGGGCGAAGTCTGCCGGCGAGAGCGGGAACTATCCCGAGCGCCGGGGTTGAGGCGAGGGTGTGTTTTAGCGACGACCGTATCAAGTATGGCTGCTTTGCATTATCAAGATGCTGCAAAGTTTCGAGAATCTGAGCTTTTGAGTACTGTAGGTAATACAATTTCTAGATGTAATTTACGCATTTTTAATCGTACAGTTGCACATTTAAGCAAACTTGGTTACGAAATTTTATCAGGGGCTCTATTTTGTCAGGGGCTCTATAACAAATAATGTTAATGAAGAAAGTATTTATTCAGATCAGAAAACTGGCGAAATTTGGAAATAGAATTTCAATTCAACCAAAGACATTCATTGACCTTATTCTATTACTTGTAGAAGTTGGCTCTAACCGGCCAATAGCCAAGACACATGTTAATCATTCGCATAAAAGACCAGTCGAAGGTCGTAAGATTAATCAAACAAGCCACGAAGCGGAGAAATCGTGTATGCGAGAAAGGCATTTTCATGCATAATGTGCCACTGGAAATGGGGCGTGAAAACGGTTCACTTTCATCTCGGAGTTGTAAGCGGTGTTCCATTATTTATTTACAGTAAAGATTATCAAAGTTTCTCAGTCCTAATTTGTTACATACTTTGGTAAAACATGGTTGTTAGAGACATTCATACCATCGCGACGGTTCATTCTTTTACTAATGACTACTAAGTTCTTCCTGTAAGATAAGGATAACGCTTACTCCCTACTAATTGTAGACGGTGCTACACGATTGATATCACGTATAGTCACGTATGATATCTTTCGGAAAAATAAACGCCGATATATCTTTCCACATAACATCATATCACGAAGATCTTGTATTAAACACATGTAATTATTTCTTCAAACCCCCATATTAACACGACACCATTACCTCGTTAAGTACAGCTATAACCTGGTATCAGAGACTATTTTACGAGAATCGATAAAACATATCGATACGGCTGTCGATACGATCCGGTGGTGAAGATGAAAAGGAAGAAGACTCGAAACCTCGAAGTATCTGTGAACGCTGGGTTTACGGCGAGAAGGGTCGAGATATTGTAAAGTACCTCAGAAACATAAAGGGAATAGCAATTAATGATTTATGTATCGTGATATTGGTGTTCTAGTACCTTTGCAGACATCCAAAGTCCAAATAAGGATTCCGGTTTAACTAGTTCGCTCTGAAGTGCGAAGAACCCCTATTCACTTTGTTTTAAATTACGACTCTTCGTGACACTTTCTAAATGTAGTCGTGCAATATAAGGAACCACTGGCGAATTCAATTTGCATTTTTACACGTCGTTTTATATTGAATGAGAACAGAGAGCAGGCCGACATACTAAATCTCTACAATTTTCGTCTTAAGTGAATACGCAATTATGCCTCGGTTATTAATTGGTTGAATATTTAAATAAACAGTCAATGAAAATATATTCAAACCGAGTCACACACTTTCTAATACGTCAGTAGTGAGTAACGTATTACAACACACAACTGTACTCACAAAAAAAATTCTTTTAGATAAAAAGGTAAGTAGAGCACAACAGAAAGTAAACTTCTCTACAGAAAATATTTTCCTCAAACTACTGAGCAGTTAATGTTATAATTTCAGAATTTACGAAGTTTCAATTGAATAGCGATTTATGTTTCAATTGAATAGCGTGCGTGTTGAAGCAGAGAAGGAGAAATGTGAAAACTTGCAACAAAAAAATCGACTGATGAGTAAATTTATATGATATTACTACAACAATTCTCGATTTAAAATATGTGGGGGAAAAAGGAGAAAAATTCCCGAGTGAAATTCTATTTAAGATAGTATTTCAAGTTTTTTTTTTTTTTCTTTTTTTTTCCTGGGTGACATGGTATTCTGAAGGTAGACCGAGAAATGAGGGCGGGAACACAATATTGGATGTAACGAACCGAAAAAGGCGACGACGCCGGGACTAGTTGGACTATCTACGGACCCTTCCAGCCGAAAGAAAGATCCGGTCGAACGAAGAGCATAATGAAAGTAGCATATGTTGCATAAATAAAATGAGCATCACTAAATAAAAAAAAATACTTTAAAAAACATTCTGTAACGTCAGTTAATAAACTGTGAGAAAAATTGAATTAACAAATCTTGACAAATGTAACTCCAAAGTGTAAAAATATCGAAGATATTTGTTCAATCACGAAACAAGGAAACGATCTGTGCTAAGCTGATTAATCACGACAAATTTCTTAAGTTAGCTAAACCCTCTCCAGCGGTTGAAAGTTCCGAACAACGTAATCTTTACCACTCCCACGGTGAAAACAAAAATGGTTGTACAGCCATTCAAAATTATTGCTTCAAAAGTTATGATGGAGGAACCCACATTGCCTATGGAACAGTAAAAATAATTCTTTTTAAAATAAAAAAATAAAAAAATAAGGTAAAAAATAGGTTATGAAAATCAAAAATTATTTTCATCCGGGCTTTTGGGTAATAAGACACAAACATGACGACCAACGATTTTGTCCAAGATTACAGGCTGGAAGTATAATCTAAATGGAGCAAGATGGCCTATTCTAACTTGTCAATTCCGCTGCCATCTCTAATCGTTCACCCTCCAACACCCATCCAGGGCAGCGGTAGTAACATCACAGGAGAGGAAGCAAGGCCGGGTACTCACGTTGTGCAGCTTGTAGTAGAGGCCGCAGGCGTTGCACACGGGCTCGCCGTTCTGGTTGCGGCGCCACAGGGTGGTGGTGGTGGTCTTGCAGTTGGCGCAGCTGGTGCCCGCCCGCCGCGCCGCCGACTGCAACGACAGTGGGCGCACGGCCAGGTATTACACCAGTAGCGGCTAGGGCGGGCGGCCGTGCCACAGCGCGCGCCGACCCCGCCCCCCCTTCAATTCTCCGCGCGCATTGCAATGCACTGCGGCGGGGGTGGCGGGGCGGTCGAGCGCTATGGTACTCGCTACCCATACACTAATATTAATCACACATTCATATCTCACACAGCATACCTCACTGCTCACAGGTCACGCTTCACAAGATTTTTCGTACTTTAGATTTCTTTGATCGTTGCACCTATCCTTCAAGTTCCTACGTTTTATTTTGTATTCGATCATTTTCCGTCTTATTCAAAGTCATGCCAATGTACGTGCACTCTATTCATCAGAGATAGGAAGTTCAAAATGTTCTCAGTTAATGCAATCTTATCTACATTACATTACATACAGACGTACGGTAGTTCAGACAGTACTCTTAACAGTAATTCAACTGCTACCAATCTACATGATGAGAAATGTCAATCATTTATTTTTAAATTAGAATTATCGCCCTCTAATGACATAAAAAAAAAATAGTCACCTGTTCAGTCAACGGTAGGTCTTGTAAACTAGTAGAGGAACTATCACTCGGTATTGCTTCTATGGAGTCTGTGAAATTCACTATACCATCAGAATTGGAGCAAACACAGACGTTTGAAGACACATTGTTTCTGGTTATGAGTTAATGGCGGGAAACTGTTCTTAGGACATAAATACAACTCTCCGTGCCTAAAAGTTGGTTGTTCGTTACCTCTGTGATGTCTGTAGAGTAAGCTTCTAATGTAAATGTTAAAAAAATGTTCTGTGTGTAGGATTCTTAATACTTCTATTTGCTCTTCAAATTGTTTAGATGCTAGACACCAAAATTTTAAGATTGCGAACGTTTTTGTTTCCTTCGATTCCAACTTGGTCTTGGCGAGGGGGATGCGGCGTGGGCGCGGGCGGGAAACCGCTCCTCGGGGGTGTTGAGTTTCTTCCTAATCGCCGCGAGCATCAATCAAACTGCGCACCGCCGCCGCCGCCGCTGCTGCTGCGGCCGCCGCGGGCGAGATAAGGGCGCACGCGACCGCGCTCAGGTCCTTCCCCCCGGGCGGCGGGGGGGGGGGCGGGAGGCGGGGCGGAGGCGAACATAAGTCATTAGGCTGACGTCTAGCGGGTGACGGCGGGCCGCGCGTTGCTGACGGACGGGCTGACAGCGGCGCGGCTACCGGCCTCCGCCCGCGCGCCCACGGCTTCGCACGCGCCCCCTCCCTCGCCCCAACCCACCCCTCCCCTCCCCTCCCCTCCCCGCCCCGCCCCGCCCCGCCCCGCCCCGCCCCGCCCCACGGCTCCGCTCCGCGGCCGCAGCTCGCCTTCATTAATCACGATAACTTAACGCCGTGAAAAATATTATTAGAAAATATGATTAAAAAGATTCTTCCAAAAAAGGACCTCGTGGACCGGCAGAGCCGAAGAGTTTAATAACAAACCTGTTAGTGGTTTGTGGGTTACTTTACGGCGGAGCAATTAATGCACTTTATGTTACTTTTTCTGGTGAGCGCTTGGGTACGGCGCTAGGGAAGGAAGGGCACAATTGGAGGAGACGGAGGCGGGAGAGGCGAAGAGATTGGTAGGGATGTCGTGTTATCGAGTTGCGTACGCGACCCCGAGCTGTTAGGGGCACTGGAAGGGTCAAAGAGTTCACGCTGAATTGACCTCTCTATTATGGTAAGTCGGGGCAAGTGTCCTGGTGGAATGACGTAGTCATCTCAATTAACTTGCTATATTAAACACTTTTTCGAAACGCAGTTCCACATTGATCTTCCGAGAGTTAATAGTAAATTCGTGTTAGATCTCTAAAACAATCTACAAAACGGTGGAGTATTCTATTTTCTATTCTGATTTTCATTTCTTACCATTCTTGATCATATCTGAGTTGAATTGTTCGATTAATGAGGGGTGATATGATTTGAATGACGATAGAGTTATTGTGGAATGGGAAAATGGGAAACCTACCCCGCATCTCCTTAGTACATCACAAAGTTCACACGATCGCAGATCTGCTGGAATTCAAAACGTCTGAGTGAAAAAACTCTTCCTAAACGTTCTGAGAATTCACAGATTCACTTTGAATCCCAAACATCTTTGAGACCATCTGTGAGTTTTCTTCTCTCGCACGGCGGGTGAAGCCGATGCGATGAAAGGGTCCACAGCGGGGGCGGGGCCTCTTCCACAGAATCGAGATTCGCCGAAGGGCAGATTTTGTAGATTCCGGACGCGGCGCGAGGAAGGGCGGGGCGGGGCGGGGCGAAGCAGGGGCGGGGGGGGGGACGAAGGAGAGGCGAGCCCCAAGCGCCGAAAACCGACCCGCAGGGAGGGTTGAAGCGCGGCGAGGGGCGGAAAAGAGAAACTCCTGGCGCAAACGCGGTGTGGGACAACGGAATTGCAGGGCGGGGTAGAGTGGTAGAGGACGGTGGGGGCGACACGAGGTGACGTAGGGTCGCTGATGCGTAGCACTCTCAGCTAGGAACTGTATGAATCGGGCCAGGATGGGTTGGCGCGGGAAGCGGGTTGGCGGCACGGCGAACTGCAGAGCGGCAGAGTAGAGTAAAGCAGAGTAGAGAGAAACAGAGTAGAGTGGGGCAGAGTAGAGTTAGGCGGAGTAGAGTGGGGCAGAGTAGAGTGGGGCAGAGTAGAGTGGGACAGAGTAGAGTGGGGCGGAGTAGAGTGGGGCAGAGTAGAGTGGGGCAGAGTAGAGTGGGGCAGAGTAGAGTGGGGCAGAGTAGAGAGGGGCAGAATAGAGTGGGGCAGAGTAAAGTGGGGCAGAGTAGAGTGGCGCGCGCGGACTCAAGGTGATTCGGGATGCGTGGCGGTGGATGGTATAGCGGGGCGCGGAGCGCGGGGCGAGGCAGAACGGAACGAGGTGGGGCGGGGTAGGCAATTGGTGCGGGGCAAAGCAGAGGTGGACGAGGGGCAGCGGGTCGAGACAGAACGGAATAGGGCGGCAACAGCGGCGCGGGGCAAGGCAACAACGAGCGGGGAGCAGAGGGGCGGGGTGTGGCTTTGCATGACAGAACGGGATGGCACGATGTGGTGCGGGGTGACGCGTTTCGGGGCAGGACGGCAGGGCACGGCTCGAGAGAGACGGGGAAAAGCAATGTGGGTAAAGCAAGTCCAGCGGGGAGCAGCGGGGAGAAACAAGATGACCCCAGCGGGGAGCAGAGAGGCGGGGAGTGGCTTTGCAGGACGGAACAGGATGGCACGATGTGGTACGGGGTGACGCCTTTCGGGGCAGGACGGCAGGGCACGGCTCGAGAGAGGCGGGGAAAAGCAATGTGGGTAAAGCAAGTCCAGCGGGGAGAAACAAGATGACCCCAGCGGGGAGCAGAGGGGTAGGGTGTGGCGTTGCAGGGTAGAACGGGGTGGCTCGAGCGGCGCGAGGTAGCGCAATGTGGCGGTGGCCAAGGCAAGTCGAGCGGCGGGGAGGGGCGGGGCGGGGAGGGGCGGGGCGGGGAGGGGCGGGGCGGGGCCCGGATCCGCGCCCGAGGGGCGAAGGGGCGAGGGCGAGAGCAAGGGTCGGCGCGCGGGCGAAGAGGCGAAGACGGGGCAGCCTCCCCGGCGCGCCATTGTAGTCTTTAATTAGATGGCGATGGGGCGCGCGATAGCGTGGCGACTGCCCTGCAGAGGGCGCGTGTGCGGCGGCGGACGCGGCTCTCTCCGGGCGCGCGCCCGCGTGTGAAAAATTTGCGAGAGGAGCTTCTGCGTATTTTCCACCTCGGTCCACTTATTGGGAAGGTGTTAATCAATTTCTTGCTTTAGGTACGAGGGGTGAGTTATTTTATTTTGTTAAGAGTCCATGCAATTTGTTTTTGTTGCATCGTAGTGTGACCAGAAATATCATCGATCTGAATCGTATTCTTATAGGCAGAAAAACACATTATTTGTATCAATCTCACAAACCCATTTTCGACTTCTTCCATCAACGAATCTAATACGTCGAATACTGAATTGTAAATCTAAACATTTTTTACCTCTGTTTATTACTTTAAACCTCTCGGGTGAATCAACGGGCCGCGTGCTAGTGACCTGGGATCAGCACTAGCTGGCAAACGTCGGATTTATCCAGTCCCAAATGCCAAACACATACTCCCATATTACTTCTCAAGGATTAAACTTTTTACACGCAATATTTGAAGCCAATGTTTTGGAGCGTTAGAAGTCAACCACCATGGGACGAAAATAGTAACTCGTCTCCACGAATATTTGAGTGGTCGCGAATTACGGCTGTGCTGACTCAACCTCCCAAATAAGCGGCGCGTGTGTTAAGGGTGGTGTGTTAAGGGGGTGGGCGTGCGGAAGTCGCGCAGGGGGGGGGGCTGAGGTGCAGCGTCATCGAAAAGACGCAGCCGTCGCCCGCCCTCCCACCCGCACCCCCACCCCCACCCCAGCGCGGTCGCCCTCCCCCGCTCGCGCGCAGCCGCTCCCACGGAAGTGGGGCCGTTACCCCGCCCGGCCCAACCCAATTACTCGCCACCCGTGATTACAGGGTTATCGCCTGCCGCGAAGGAAAAGGTGGCGTGGAGCGGCGCGGCGCGGCGCGGGGCGGGGCGGCCCGGCATATGGGACCTGCCACCCCCGGGGGCGAGGCGAGGCGAGGCGCGGAGCGGAGCGGAGTGGCGGCGAGGGCTCAAGGAGTGCTTCGGCGCGCCTCATACGCGGGGAGGGCTTCGTCCACGGCAGCGAGAGTTCGACAGCGGCTGGGAACGAGGAGTCGATAAATCTTTCAGGCCGACCGCGGGGCGGCGGCGGCGGCGGCGGCGGAGAGGGTTTGGGGCGAAGGTGTGCCCCAATTTCGGCCTGGGAGGACCCCGTTCGGCCCTCAATTTCGGGGCGAGCAGAGGTCCCGAGCCGGCCGCGAGCTGAAAACGATGGGCGTAGGAGGATCGAGTTCTGCGCTGCGGCAGCGCGCCACGCCATCTTGCAGTTGGGAGCGCAGGAATTAGCAGCTGCCGCTGTGCAATTGCGCCAATTGCCGACTGCGCGGAAAGCGCTTCAAGATAATAGCTTCTTCGTTATGCTTGCTATGTTTTCTGATCAATGAAGAATGTAAATTAAACAGGAATATATTATAAACTAAAACGAAAGGTCACTCAAAATATCATGGTACATTTCTCTCACTAAAGCCTCCACACAATACCTGTCATGTACGTTTTGAGTAACTCCTGTCTATGTTGTATTCAAGGAACACGAAAAGCTTCAATGTTTATGTTTGGGATTAATTATTAAGTATATATTCAAGCCATGGATTGGTTTACAAATTCTTCAACGACACCTTCTAATAATGCATACGATTCTCCACAAGGAATTGCGAATGGAAATAGAAGTAAAGGGCGAAGAAGGTGTCTGAGGTACAGTAAATGAGACAGGAAGTTATGTGTTTATGAAGAGAACAACTGAGGGTAGCAAGATATAGAAAGCTGATAACACATAAAGACCTGTCATTAGAGATACTGCAGAAGAACAAGAAAAAGGAAAAGAAGTGGAAAAAGATGAAGAAGAAGATGGAGGAGGAGAGTCATTTAATAAAGCCATGTTCAACATTTATGATGACATATCTCTTCGTTATAAAACGCTTCCAATTCGCAATAATATTTTTAGTTTTCAGGCGTGCAAAACAAACACAATCTCAAAGTGTAATCTTGACCTACAACATTCCTTCGAATACACTAGCGTGAATGTGGATATCACTAATGATATTCCACAAGTTTGTAAGACAGGCCGTCTTTTCATCGCACTTCCAATGTGTTTTTTGTGCGCTCTAAACAGGAATACAATTTCGTGTTCTATTTCTGTTTTACAAAAGGATTCTTTCCGCATACTTAACCTGTCCTTGCTACCGGTCGGTGGAGTTAGTAATTCGAGCCCTCACAGCGACCACTGACGCATTTCGAAGTATTGCTACACTGGCGTTTGATTAACACAACAAGGCAGCGACCTCGGATTTGCATAACAAACGGAGCTGTTTCGGGCAGGCTGCCCGCCCGCGCCGCTCCGCGCCGCCCACTGCCCGCCCCCGCTCCGCCCCCGCCCGCTCGCCCGCTGTCGCCCGTCGCTTGCCACCCCGCTGGCTCAGCGCCGCTCGCCACTCCCGTCTCACCTGCTCCTGCCCGCAGCTCGTCGCCCACAGCCTCTCGCTTGAAGGTGGCGGGGTGACGGTGAAGGTGGTGGCGGTGTGCCAATGGAGAAAGCGAATGCAGTGGTAGTGCTGGCGATTGGTGGGTGATTGACGACGGGTATGACCGATGGAAATGTTGGAAGTTGACGGTGCAGACGATGATGAGGTTGCTAGTGGCGGCAAACACGTTGGAAGTAGGGGTTGCAGTGTTATTGGTAACAGTTAAGGCGACGTCGACGTCGCTGGTAGGGAGGCGAAATAGCGACGGCAATGATAGACATGAGGGATGAGGTAGCATGAAAAGAATAGTTGAGTAGAGAGGGATGAGGTAGCATGAAGACGTCTTTGAAGATTACGCTGAAAGTTGTGCGAAGGAGTGACTGCCACGGCAGATGCGGAGGCTGAGGCTGAGGCTGAGGCTGAGGCTGAGGCTGAGGCTGATGCTGAGGCTGATGCTGAGGCTGATGCTGATGCGGAGATGGAGATGGAGGCGGAATATACAGAGTCGGAGGAGACAGAGTCGGAGTCAGAGGGAGTCGGAGGGAGTAAGAGTCGGGTGGATTCGGAGAGAGTCGGAATCGGAGGGAGTCGGTATCGGTGTCAGAGTCGAAGTCGGAGTCGGAGTCGAAGTCGGAGTCGGAGTCGGAGTCGGAGTCGGAATCGGAGTCGGTGTAGGAGTCGGTGTCAGTGTCAGAGTCGGTGGTACAGTTGGAGTTGGAGTCAGAGGCGGGAGCAGAGGCGAAGAAGTCGAAGGTGGAGGCAGAGACTTAGTCGGAGGCGGAGGCGAAGGCAAAGGCGGACTCGGAAAGGGCGGCGAAGTCAAAGTCGGAGTCGGAGTGGAAACGCCAGTGTGAATGGGTGATGGAGGTGGTGGGCAAGGCGAAGGCGGTAGTGGAGGCGGAGACGGCGGTTGAGGTGGAGGCCCCTGACAACACTGATGCACCGCGCAGAAGACTCTACCTGAAAGTTTCACTTTTCTTCCCGGGGGCCACAATGAGGCTGCCAAACGGCCGCGACCGCCGCCGCCCCGACCCAGCCGCAGCCGCCGCCGCCGCTCGCGCAGATCGCAAATCACCCGGCCGCGTTCTTAAGTTACTCGACCGGTGCGCGAGGACCGGCGCTCTTCGGAGGTATGCGGTGGACGCGCAGCGGGGGCGGATGAGCGGGCGGCGGGGGCCGTAAAAAGCGGCGCCAGTGGACAGGAACCGCGGACCCACTCGTCAGGATAAGTTACTTCCGGGCGCGCACATATTTCTCCGGCGCCGGTGACTCAGGTCCGGTGGCGACGGCGAGGCCGGGGACAGGGGCCCGCGGCACGGCGTACCTGGGAACCGCAGCTGGATCCCCGGGATTTGTACGTTCAATGTGTTGCTTCCAGCGGATAGTCTAATAAGTGAACAGGCCTAATGCAAATATTGCATTATTTTTCATAACGAAAGTACGAACCGATCGTGCTGTTTTAAAAAATAAGAATATAACTATTTATAACTATTTAACATGTGAATAAAATCAATGTTTTAAACTGAGATATCGACTGTTTCCAAATGTAGGTCCGAGTTCCAAGTTTGTGAAATAGAAATTTTTTTTGCAAAATTGAAATTTCATTACTAAGGAAAGCAGAAACAAAACACGACTTGTCTGAGATTCCAATGATTTCATAAACAAATCAAAACATGTTTTTTCTGTCTTTTAAATTGGAAGCAGACCATACGTCTAAAACTATTATAGAACCAAAAGACTGAAACAATGGAACAGAAAAGAGATAAAAATTGGGTAGTGTCTTCTAAAAGATATGGAAACAAATGCTTCTTAGCGAAAAAAGACAGCAGTTCGATTAATAATCCGTAATTTCCCAGCTGCTTCTTAGAAACACACGCGATGCGCTGCATTAACGCCATCGGCGGCCGACAACCCATCAGCCCCTCCCTCCGCCCCCACAGCCGACCCGCGTGTCCCCGTTCGAGCCTCGGGCGCGGCGCCTGGGGCGGGCGGGGAATCAATCGGCGCGGCGTGGGCGGCGCGGGGCGGGGCGAGGCGCCGAGAGGGACGGAAAGGGGCGGGGCGGGGCGGTGATGGATGGGCGGGGAGCGCTCCAATCAATCAGACGCGCAATCGCAAATACAGCGCAGACAACGCATTCATCTCCGAGCGCGCGCGCCCGGGGTAATTAATAGAGTGCAGGAGGAGTCCACGTCGCGCATCGCCCATCGCCCATCGCCCATCGCCCGGCGGGCGGGCGGAGGGCGGCGGACTGCGGACGGCGTTCGCCCGCGCCGCGGAAAAATGATGGACCGCCGCCACGACGTCACGCGCACGCCGCCGCGGCGATCGCCGATCCCGCCTCAGATTAACGCGCGTGTCATTCCTCGGCTGATTTATCGACTCGCCCCGCGAGGTGCGCCCCTCCGCCACCGCCGCCGCCGCCCGCTCCGAGTTCGACGCTCGACGTACGCGCCGCAGCGGTGCTTGTTTTCGTCTTCCGTTTGCCCCGAATTCCATTTTCATGCCGTTGACGGATTATCGAAATTCTTCCGTGCGATCGTCGGCAAGGAGGGCTTTCATACGTTGATTGCTTTTCAGTCATCCGCCTAGCTAAAATACAATGTCTTTTCGTTATCTTTTAACAGAATTTCTGCACTGCTGTCGCAACGAATATATGTTACACAGCCAAAACTGCACATAACTAGTTTTTTCACGTTATTTTATCTATGAAGAGATTAGTATATCACAATGGAGAGTAAGCCAATTAGCAAATGCGAGCCAATTTGCTTGAAGCGATGAGTTTCATATAAGAGTAATTGACTCTGAACTCATCTATAAGAACTGAAACTGAAAATTATGTATTCATGGAAGTTCTTCACAATTTACGACTATTTGTAGTATAATATTCAAAAAACAAAATAATATTTTAAATATTTAATAAACAAAAAAACCGATGTTTATTTCATTTAACATCCAATTTTGCACGTGGTTTATACGGTGGAGGTGGTTGTCCCTACATGGCACATGTGCCTACATTTTTTGGACAAAATTTCAGAGAAAGTCTCAAGCAGAAACATTATATTATGCTGCTACGCGAGTAACTTCGCGCAAACTATAATTTCCCGTGAAATATCATTGAGGGTGAATATCCTGGAGAGTGAGTATGGGTCATACGAATGCAGCTGCAAAGCGCGATGAGGCGAAGTGCGGTGGTCGGACAGCTCGCGGCAGGTGCTGCTGGCGAACAGGTGCAGGGCGCGGAGCGGGGAGGAGTGGGGCGGGGCGGGGCGGGGCGGGGCGGGGCGGGGCGGGGCGGCGGTTTCAAACGCGCGCGGCCCGCTGCGTCGGCCCTTACGGGTAGATCGCGCCCGTTGGGGGAAAAGGGCAAAGCACCACGGACAGGCGGAAAATTGGATAAAGGGCTCCGACTTTTCCTCCTACCAATACTCTCTTTGGACAAAGAAGGGCTCTCAGGTTGCTGACGAGAATTCTATAGAAGTCGAAAAACACACACAGGAGTGGAAGGATGCAACGGAAAGCCACTCATTGGCCCGACACGACGATGAAGCACCATCTCGTCAGCGCAGCTGAACTGACTGGGAGAGCGAAAACGTGTAAGTGCGAAAAAATATTTGTTTCCCGAAAACCCTCGGTAGACCACTTTTCAGAAGTCATATATAATTTTACACGTTTTCGCATGGATTGTTCATTTCACGCGTGACTCTTGCACCCAGACTATCGCGCCAAAAAAAAAAAGAGCAACCATGTGCTAAATTGAAAGTGAAAGAGAAGACGTGTAATAGAGGAGAAAAAACTGGAAAGAAAGAGATGAGATGCAAATTTTACACTTTTTCACTTGGATTGCTGGACATTTGGAGTGTGACAAATTATTGCGCAAGAAATTCAACCATCTAAATACAGAATGGTCACTTTGAAAAGGATTTTTATTTAACTTGTGTTATCTTATTAAGTATATATTAAGAAACTGAAATTACTTGATACTTATGTGTCACGCGGTATGTGTTTATCAACATTCAAAACTCACGTTCAAAGTAATTGTATATCCTGTCATTTCTGCTCACATCCTCAAACTAAGTAATATCGAGGAGGCGCGTCAAAGCGGCATGCGGGCGGGGTGTGTCGGAAAGACGCCGCGAAAGCGACCAGCGGCCGCGAGAGCAAAACGATCCGTGGAGTTGGGAAGAGTGGTCGGCGAGGGGCGGTGTAGATGAAGACTTCCGACGCTGGCTCTGACGCGCTATGGCCCATAAAATTCGAGGGGGGCCGCGGGGGGCGGGCGGGTTCGAGGGGTGGGGGGTGGGGGGCTGGCGTGCGCGTGAAGGCGTCGCCCGGGGCCGCGCGGCGCGGGGTGGCTGCGGTCACGCAAGTTCCCAGCCCCCGCCGAGGCGCCTGCCTCAAAAACTATATTATAAAGCTAAGGACGCCCGGCGTCCAGACGCACCTCAGCGCCGCGCGCGCGCGCGCGCCCCGCACGCCATCCAGGGGCGAGGGGTGACTGAGACGCCCCGGGCGATCGGCTGTGCCCCGCGCTCGATTCTGTTTGTTCGAGGGGGAGAGGCGACTCGTGCCCCACAGCCTGCAGCGCCGGGTATCCACGTGTGGCCTCAGCTTTAATCATTTGCTATTATTCTTCAGATATTAGGCATCTTATCTATACCGCGTGCTATCTGCTTAACAGGTGTGTAATCATAATTGTTGAATATTATTTTTTTACGACAGTTCTTCTGAGATTCAGGCACTCTAATGAACAGACGTACATGTAAAATCTTCGCTATTTCCTTGTACGTGCTTGGGTAAATGTGAGTTCCGGAAAATGTCTTTGATAAGGAAGGTGGATAGATGAAGTCTCAATTGAAACGTTTATTTCAGAAACCCGTCAAACGCCAAAATCTAATAGACGCATTAGCGGTGGATTGTTGCTTCTAGAGGATTGACACATAGTTTGGTGCATATTTACATGAAAAATATTCATTTATCAACTGTTTTAATATTAAGAGAGGTTTAAGTATCAGGAAATAGTGTTCAGCTGTTACGTGGTAGGCGTTAGAGGGGGAATGAAACGGGTTCCTGCCAGGATTCATCTGATACTCGTAATTTCTATACAATTGAAGCAGTGCTGAGCTTCATTCTATTCTTCATTCATCAAACATTATTTACGACTGCCCCAGACATTTTGAAATGAGACATTTGTTTCTTTCGTGTTAATAGTGCGTGTACGGTACTACAGGAAGGTATTTCAAACTCGTTAGTTATCCCTGAAAGAAACACGTAATAACTAACTCGTAAACAGCTTCTATGCCCCAAACCATGTAACACAAGGAAGTCTAAGTAGCACAAGTTAATGACGATTAATGTGAGCTTTACTGAAAATCGGTGGAAGTATATGTTTTTGTCGGAGTATATTTTTCCCAATGTTAAATGCAGTTCGGTCGCGGCGAGTGTGCGCGGGCGGGTCCTAGCAGTCTGCGCCCACCGGAGCAGAACGCTGGGCGCGGGCGCGAGCGACAGCGGGGGCGCGGGCGGGGGCGGGGGCGCCAGCGGGTGCGGGGGAGGGAGCGGGGGCGGGGGCAGCGCCCAGGGCGGCGCAACCACCGCATAATGCCCCGGTGGCGCGGCGCGGCGCAAGCAGTCCAGCGTGACCGCCCTGCGCTAAACGTGGCGCGCGCGGGCGCAGAAGCGGAGGGGGGGCGTGGCCGGCCGGAGCGACGCGGAGCTCGCGTCTCGCGGTGGCTGCAGGGGCACGGTGTCGGACCGGTGGCATTGGGGTAGACGGGTGTTAGTTTTGTACAAAAAAAATTACGATGAGGGTAGCGGAAAAAATGATGGGATACGTACTCATGTGTGAGAAGTATGGATGATATGAGAGATCGGTGCGACACTTTTTCAAAGGCATCGGTATGTAGAATTGAAAATGGAGGTGCAAGTGTCCGGGATGATAATTGTTGTAGTAATGTTGGTAACGGTACTGGCCATGGTAGTGGTAAGGCTATTGTAGTGGTGGCGCTGGGAGTTGGGGTGAAAGAAAAGAACATCGAGATGGCAGTTGATATTAGGGGTGCCGGCGATGCCAGGGACAATAGTGGAGGCAGCCAAGCCCCGCTCTAAGTGGCAGTGCTAGCGATGGCAGTGGAATTAGCGACGGTGAACGCGGAGCCTGCCAGTGACGCTGACTGGTGTAGAGGATGGCGATAGCAGCGGCGGCGGCGGCGGCCTCTGCACTTCGCGGAGCAGCTAAGTGCACGGAACCGAGGCGACAGCCTGAATGAGGTTGGAAATGGTCTGTCCCGGCGCAGCCTCGCGAGCTGACAGGTGGTCCCGCCGGCGCGGGGAGGGGGAGGGGAGGGGGCGGGGGCGGCGCCGACTGACGGGGCGGCGGCGGCCATTCCCGCTCGTCGCGCTCCGCTAAGTCCGCGCGTCGGGCTGCCAACCCCGGCCCCCGCGCCGCGCAGAGGAGGCGAAGTGCCGCCCGGAAAGGGTTTATGAGCCGCTGGGCAGCTCTCAACTAACCTCCCCACCTTTCACTTGTATTCTTGAAAAACAAACAACGATTATTGAATGTCATTATCAAAAGAATCTAGTCCATATGGCGTGGTGAGATGGCGCGGAACAATAATTTCTTTGATTTAAAACATATATGAGAAATCGGAAAAATATTTCCTCATATTTTAAATACAAGTATGTTAGAAATGTATTAATTTTTATTCGAAGATAAACACCACTTTCCGAATTTTAAAAAAAATATTTTTTTTGGTTGGTAAAAAGTCTTACAGAAATATTTGTGTTAGTGAATACACGTGCTATCTGCTAGACAGGTGTCTAATCATAATTGTTGAATATTATTTTTTATGGCTGAGATTCAGGCACTCTAATGAATACACGTACATGTAAAATCTTCGCTATTTCCTTGTACGTGCTCTGGTAAATGTGAGTCCTGGAAAATGTCTTTGATAAGGAAGGTGGATAAATGAAGCCTCAATTGAATCGCGTATTTCAGAAACCCGTCAAACGCCAAAATCTAATAGACGCATTAGCGGTGGATTGTTGCTCCAAGAGGATAGACACATAATTTAGTGCATATTTATGTGAAACATATTCATTTATCAACTGTTTTAAAATATAGAAATATTTTGAAATCAGATAAATTGGATGCTTTTTTTTAGGTTTCTCGGAATGAGGAATTTGTCGTTTGACGGGTTTCTGAAAGAAACGATTCAATTGCCCTAACGTGAAGGACAACTTGAATTTAATCAGTTTCAAGAACAGCCGAGAGCGCAGTGGCTGGTCCAAGGGCGTGCGTTTCGCTGCCGTGCTTCCGCAGGGCCCGGAGCCGAAGGCGCCGCCCGCGCAACCGGCGCCGGCAAATGGGGGGCGAATGACGCAGCGCTCACAGCGAGCGGGCGAGCGGACCCCGACCGCGCCGCCACCACCCACCACCACCCACCCACCCACCCCCTCTACTCACCCGTCGCTCGCCCGCTACTCTCCCACCCTTCACTCGCCCACCTATCAGTCACGCACCCTTCACTACCCTCCCCATGCAACCCTCCTGCCGTCCCCTCGCCCCCCCCCCCCGCCTGCCCCCCAACTGTCCTTCACCAACCCGCCAACCAGCCACCCACCCACCCTCTACTGGATCGTCGCCCACCCTTCATTCGACCGCCTGCCAGCCACCCGCTTTCCACCCTCCCGCTTGCCTGCCACCCACCCAGCCACTGCCCGCCATCAGCGGTTACCCCAAACAAATTTATAGTAATGTTAAAAGTGGAGGACATGTAAAGGGAAGAGTGAGAAGAGTAGCGCACGAGAATGAAAGAAGGAAGCGAAGAATAGAGAAGCGACAATGAAAGATTATGATAAAGAAAGGAATCACAAAAGACAAAGGGGAAATGTCCGGTTTCGAAAACATTGAGTTCGCACACGTTCAGAAAGAGGAAGTAACATTAACGAGACACAGAAGAGAAGTCCTTATTCATACCCCTTTTCCTCTTCCTCAACAACGTTACGGAAGAATTCACAAACATTAGAAGCGCGATCAGCAGAAAACGCAGCAGCGCAAAACAGACAAGGTGGATGGCCGGCACGGAGCACGACGCAACGATAAAAGGCGGCTCGAGAGTAGCGGGCGAACACGAGCCCAATCTCCATCGCCTCCGCGGCCTCCGTCGCCGTCCCCGTCCCCATCCCCGGCGGCCGCTGCCAGCGATCGGAAAGCGTGCACGAGGTGGGTGCGGTGGAGGTGGAGGTGGAGGAAACGGCGGCGGCAGCGAACGGGCACCCATGCGCCGCCGCCGCCGCCGCCGCCGCCACCGCCGCCGCCGCCGCCGCCGCCGGGAGGCGGGGAGCACCGGTCGGGCGAGCGGCTATAAGTTTCTGCTTACGAGGTTGTTAAGATTGGGGAACGCCCAGCGAACCGCTCGCGCCCGCTCTGGCCGCTGAACCTTCCCGCTCGCCGGAACGCCGCCGTCCAACAAAACCAAAAAATTGTAATAAGTTTCAGCTAATAATAATGCCAACGCTGAGCAGTAATCAGCAACATGGTACATTGTTACGGGATTTAGGAAGGCGGTGGGCGTCGGTGGGGGTACTCGAAATTGAAGGCGGCGGCGGCGGCGGCGGCGGGGCCGCGGCCGGGCCCCCTCGAGAAGGGGGGCGGGTGGGAGGGGAGTAACGAGGCGAGCAACCTACGGCCGGATCCCCATCGGCCTTCCCATCAACAACATATTATCGCAATTACAATACATTGTCTGTCCAAACACACCGGGCGGTGCGCTGATGGGTTACTTGGGACGTGACGCGCGCTCGCACGGCAAATACGCACGCGGGGCGCGGGGAGCGCGCGCTGGCACGTCCCGGGCGCGCACGCCCCGCGCACGCCCTCCCCCCGCCCCGCCCCGCCAGTCGAGTGGAATCGAGTGGAGGCGCGCACCTGCACGTCGTGTGTTAGTGGATGCGCGCGGAATGATGTCGGCGTAGCGGTGGCGGTGGGCTCTTCGGGAAGTTTTCGCGCGCGCGAGACGGCTCCGTCGGGGGTGACCTTTGCGAAGCGGGGTGAGGGTGAAGGACAGAACGCGGCGAGCCAAGAGGAGAGGAGAGGAGAGCACCGCTCTGGAGCACGAGATTCTCCGGGTGGAGTTACGAGGCTCTCAAACACCTCTCAGCACATTTTCTCGGAATGGCTCCTGCTACGATTGTCTGCACGATGAAAATGATTGTTCCTTATTGCTTACCCGCTGCGTTGCTAACGTAAGTGTTTCTAATATTGCGTAAAGATCTGAAGACCACTAATTTCAAAACTAAGCACAACCATATAAGTTTAATCTTACTTGACCTCTCGTAACTTTGTATTGTTTTCGTAGATTTTTGTATGATGTGCTGTTCCGATACGATTTCTACAATTTTTTTCAATTTATATTATTGAGTTATTTGCGGAGAAGCAAGCTTGTTTTACTTGACTTTTCGTTTTAAACTATCTGTGTTTCGCACGTTTACCTGATTCTTAATGTAGTTTTTTAAGCAGATCTGCAATGGGTATCATAACACTGAACATATTCCATAAATCAATCATTAACTCCCGTAATAACAGAACCCGAGATCAAGTACACACAATGTGGCTGGCTGGCAGTACACTCCCCGAAAGCCCAAAACGTCAAATAAGCATGTGCGTTTCCATTCCGAAAATGCGGCCCAGGCTCCGCTAAAGCGGAGCAAAACCGCATCCCGCCGTCGAGCCCCGCCGGCCCTTCTCCTGCACGCGCGTTCCCACGCTCGCCCCGCCTGGGGCACGAGCGCAGCACTGCGGGGCCGCGTCATCCCAAACAATCCCGGTGAAACACGACCCGTAAAAGGGTATCTCCCGCGAGACACTTCTACATGATGTCGGGGGCCCCGGCGGGCGAGGAGAGCGGCGGGGGCGGGGGCGGGGGCGGGGGAGGCCGGTCGCCTAACGAGGGAGGGCGACACCTGCCCCAAGATGGATCACTCCGCTGGAGGAGTTGCGGCGGTCACATCCACTGCGGTGGCTTGGGAGCGGGCGGGCGGACCCCGCGGGAGGAACGCGCGACAAAAGGAAGAGAAGCGCTTGGGAGGAGACGGTCAACTGGTCGGGATGTAATGAAAATGTTGAGGAAGGCTCAAGACGAGGGGAGGAGATTATCGGATCTTTATTCACCCGATTATGATGATTAGAACTCGGAGGCTGATAACGAGATTGGATGCTGTTCACAGAGAGGTATACCGACATCCTCACGATTACGAGAAGGTGTTGACTCTAATGATTAATGGATTAATAAGTGTGACAATGATGATGCGATGGGCGATGAAAATAAATGGACGAAAAAAATGGAAGAAGAAAGAAATTGAAAGAAGTGTGTCGCAGGAAAGTTTCCTATCTAGACGGTGTACTGGATTTTGATTTTCCGTGATTGAAACTATGGTTGGATATGACATTTAGAATTATTTAGAAGTATTTTAGTAGTATTTAAAAAAATATTGTTTTTATGTAGCGAAATTTCTCAACTCATTGACACAATCATTATTCTCTTTTCCAAATCCAGGTCATGCTCTTCCGTTGAGTGACTCAAGATTTCCGGCAGGACGGCGGCGTCGGCCGACTCATTTGGGCGAGAAACGCGAAGTGATCACGCGTCCAACCCAAGCGATGTGGGGCCGCTCATAAAACTCACACATCAAGATGGCTCTTCCAGCCCGAGGTGCGCCAGTCAGCGCTCCTTTTGTTTTTTCCGTAATAACACGCTGCACGCACGCGGTTTGATTACATGGAATCTAAACCCGAACACATTAATGGTTTCACCTCCGGTTTGTAAACACCTTGTCTGGATCTAGTTTCACTCAGCGAGAACACTTTTAATCTGGCTGTTCCCCCCCCCCGGGGCGTTTTTTGGCACGTTTTGGGCGCGGGGCACGAGTTCATCGCCCAGGGGGCGACTGGCGGGCGGGCGGGCGGGCGGGGGGGAGGCTTCTCGCCCCGTTCAGCCTCCACCTCCGCCGCCGCCTAATCCCATTGTTCGGAGGATAATCAAATTTTACACATGCACGCGGGGTCAAGCGACGCACCGCCCTCTGCCGGCTCGCCACGTCGCCGTAATGGCCATCTTTCATCCGCCTGAGGAGGCCTGATGAGCGCGCGGAGGCCTACCGCGTGAAAATTACAGCCGAGAGGCCCTCATCGCAGCGTCGATCACGGAGGCTACGGCGACGGCGGAGGTGAAGACGACGGCGTGGCGAAGGAGGCGGTATGGTGCTGCTGGTGGTTGAGGGAGTGTGTGCTTATCGAGGTTAAGTGGCTGTGTTTATACCTGAGTTGATGCTGATGGTGGTGATGGTGGTAATGGCTGAAAAGCACATCATGAGTTTCGTGGTGGAGGTGATAATGGATGTTGTTGCTATTTATGTAGGACTGTCAACATTGAATGTAGAGAGTTGTTTGGAATAAAAGTGTCAATAATTGTTGTTGTAATAATGGGAGTGAATTTCCAGTAATAGTAGTCTACGTGTATTAACCTTGGTAGGTTCAGGCAGACGTGTACTGTGTTCATGTTTTATGAAAGTAGCTAATAGTTGGTGAAAATGAAAACGGAGTCCACAGAAATGATAATTGTAATGATAGTAGCTGAAGTGGTGGTAGCTTTGGAGCTGTACATGATCTTGGTCATGATGATAGATATAGCAATGAATGATACGAGTAATAGTGGTGGTGGAGTGGTCACTATTGTGGTGTTAACGGGGTTAGTTTGTTGGTGACTGAAAGTAATGGTGGAAGTTTACGGGGTAGTGAAGGTAGTAGTAGTGGTGGTGGTGGTGGTGGTGGTGGCTGTGGTTGTGGTGGTGGTTTGGTTGTGGTGGTTTGGTTGTGGTGGTGGTTTGGTTGTGGTGGTGGTTTGGTTGTGGTGGTGGTTTGGTTGTGGTGGTGGTTTGGTTGTGGTGGTGGTTTGGTTGTGGTTGTGGTGGTAATTGTGGTTGTGGTTGTGGTGGTAGTGGTGGTGGTGGTAATTGTGGTTGTGGTTGTGGTGGTAGTGGTGGTGGTGGTGGTGGTGGTGGTGGTGGTGGTGGAGGGAAGAGCGCTAGGCATGAAATGTGTTAAGCTCAAACCCCAAAAGTAGAGATGGTGCAGGAAATAAGAGCTAGTGGCAATGTCGGCTTGACGAGCGAAGGTATGTAAGATGCGTTGTCGGGGCGGCCATTTCTCACAGCGCTTACAGCTCCTGAGGCTGCACCTTCGGGGCGCTACGAGAGGAAATTGTTCCTCAGAACATAATGATTTCGAGAGGATGCAATCGATGGGATAAGGTCTTCGATTGCAGGGTTAAAATCGAATGAGCAACCATCGCCATTCTTGTTAACCCGTTACAATGGGCGATCGTTTTCTTACAGTTCAAGATTACAAATAAAAAAATTCAATAGTCTGTTATTGGTTTACGATGCTAACTGGGCATTGAAATCTCATTTCAACACCATATTAATTGAACAACGTATCGACTAAATACAAAAACAGTATAAAATATTGTATTTAGAAAACGTTTGAAAGTTTTATCATGTGTATAAACAATAAATTCAATACATATTAGAACATTTAGCACGCATTAAACAAAACAGAAATCGCTTCCAGGAAGTCTACAGAGTCACGCGTTATAATAACCGTGTCAAAAAACACTACTTGATGTTTTTGAAAGACTTTTCATTAATGCTCGATTAGGAGCCACAAAGCACCCTACTACCCAATCCCACCACATCAGAAACATTTCTACATCGCATCGAAACAGCATCAGGCGACACCACAAACTATACATTTTTACAGCCACCCCAGACACATAGTCGCTTGAAGCTACCGCGCTACATTCCCATGAATCGGCGACCGTGGGCGCAAGTACTAAGGGTGGAGGGGTGGGGGGTGGGGGGCGCTGGCTGCACCACCCGGAGCGGCCTTTTTGCCGAAGCCAGCGGGAGGCAACCCCCTCCCCGCGCATTCCACCTCCGTCCGCGCTCGCGCTGTTTTGTTGTGTACACTGCAGCCGTTTTATTTGAAATAAATCCCAAGTGGAAGCAATAACCCTACCCATTTCCCAGCGGGGAGGCGACAGCCCGGCCCGCCAGCCCGCGCTCCCGCCGCCGCCGCCGCCCCCGCGCGTCCCTTCCGGGTGCCCGGCCCCCTGCCCGCAGCTCCTCCCGACGGCCGGAATGTGTGCGACGTGTCGGCCTTATCGCGGCCCCGGTCTCGGCCACCTGGATGTTCGTGTCGACGGGTTTCTTGAGCACTTCGTCAGAACAAGTAGCTTAGGCTGCCTCCGGATCTGTCTTTTGTTGTGAAAATGGCGGAGATGCGAAAATTTCGAAAAATCACCCTAACCATCTTTCAAAAATAATGTATTGATACATTTTGATAATTATAATCATCCAACGTGTTCCGTATGCGTATACAGTTTCCCGTCTGTCTGCTTATTAATAATTTAAAAGAAAGCACCCAACCTCAGTTATACTTAAAATAATCTAACACAGCAGGCAATTAAGTGCACATCATGCAAAGCGTACTCACAAACGTAGATTTCAGTACACACAGAAAATGACAACGGAAAATAGTTTTTGGGTCTATAAACGACAACAGGAACATCGTAAGTTATTGCTTATGGAGATTTCGAGCCCTTCTTAGTTGGTTCGTAAGTATTAATTAATGTTTTGTGAAAGCTCCTAATTAGCACAGAAGATGAAACTAGAGCCCACAGAAATGATAATTGTACTGATGATAGTAGAGAAGAATTCGGGTTATACAAAGTACTATTATTCACAAATATCTCTTTGAAGACTACTTTGTATGAAACTGGTATCTATTTCATATTATCAGTTTATACGATCAATTGTTATTGTCGTATAGACTAACCGGACTTTTCATCTTAATATTGTGAAACGATGCTCTTCATCTTTTAAAAATAACCGAAATAACTCAACTTTAAAACAAGTTTGGAACTGGAATTTTTCAAACATTGTAACAAAAGAAAACTAATAATTAATAGCCTGCAACCCCCGTGAAAAATGTATCTCACTCCGCCTTTCAAACGCTGTCAAAAGTGCTTCAAATTCTCACTCTCCTTTTGTGTGCTATGGATTGAGTTACACTTCGGGCTTTCGCAGGCGGTCCATTCATCAGTGCAGTTTACCTGGGCGCGCTCGCGAATTGACGGGCGCGGACACACACGTTGAGAGCTCGCAAAGTGGAGCGGGGGCGGGGGCCGGGCGGGGCGGGGGCGGGAGAAGGGCGGCAGGCTTCGGCCGAAGCCACTCACCGGGTGCAAACGCAGGGGTCGGGAACAAACGTGGCCTAGGACACGGTGTGCTAAGGACTCTTCTACACTGTTGAGTGTGGTTAGGAAACAGACGAGCTTGTTCAAACAGGGTGGTAAAATATTACGCGAACGTTTCTTTATTAAATCGCTGCAAAAAGAAACGGAGTTGAAGATTGCATGAATGAAATATTAATTTGTCAATAAAATAAAAATCAGTGAGTTCAACGATACGTAGTACAGCGATGATGATTTGGGCCTATTTAAAATATCAACTCGTATTTTAACATTTCTAAACTGAAGAAATGTTAACCATATTTTTAAGAACATACAAAATTTGTAGTGGTTGTTAATAGTGTAATATTTGTAATAGTTGAAACGAAACCATTAAATTATTATTTTCTAAATCAAGAAATATACGAATAGTTCTCGGTTCAAACGTAGAATTCAAGTATTTAGTACCTTGCTTCTACGTAATGACAAACATTAAATGATTTCTAGCAGAGACATAAATCGGAATTACTGTTTTTGTGAAACTGAGTTAGTAAACCAATCGCAGCCGTTACAAAACACGACGTCGGGGGAGCGCTCGTGGCAGCACGTGAGGGACACCCCGGTGGCAGGCCCGTTCCGGCAGCAGGGAGGGCTGACGTGCCGGCGGAGCAGGGCACTCCGCGTGCGGTGGCGAGACCGCCACGCTCCTTCGCTTCGCTTTACGTCACGCAGGCAAACCGAAAAATATTTCACGGCCGCCCGCACCCTCTGTCCAGGGGAGGTCTGGCGTCACAGCGGCGGCGTTGGCGGGGGCGGGGGCGGCGACGCGACAGGTAAGACGCCGGTGGCGGCGCCGGGCGGGCCTGCGCCGCGGGGGCTCTGGCGCCGCCCCGCTCCGCCCCCGCGCCACCCCCACACCCGCCCCCGCGCTCCACCTCGCCGCCTGGCCCGCCGAGGGTACACCGTGGTCGGAAAAGCTAAACCATTTTACCAGAATTACCACTACTGATATTTATAAGAATGTTGTTTGCATTTTCAATAATAGAGTTCTAATAAGTGACGATGAGAGTTGTACTAGTTTTTGACGTAGGTATTACAGCAGATATATTTTCTAAAAGTTTATCAAAACTTTTATTTTTGACAATACAAACCGAAAACATGAAATCATGGTACACAAGTCCGTTCTTATCAAAACAGCAGTAACTGTCTCTTATCAAAACAATATTAATCGTTTAAACGTTTTACATCCGTCAAAAAATGGTTGAATGAGCGACATGTAGATCTGAGTTAATACCCGCTTAAAAGACGGTTGATATCCAGAATTAACATGCTTCAGAGACACATTTAAATCCTCTGAGTGTCTAGATTTAAAGACTGTTTAGCGCCTTGTGACCTCCCATAATCCGCTCTCGTCGCCACACCACCTAACCGTCCAGAGCCACGCGGAAGGCTCGGGAAAAGTGGGTCTGCAGGCTGTCGCGCCTTGTGGTACACCGTATTTCGGTGCCCTGCGCCCGGCGTCCCCGTCTCCCGCCGCCAGAAAGTCGCGCGGTCCTCGTAAGCTGCCGGTGATGAATCCCCGCGGGCGGCCGCTTGCCTGGGTGGCCCCCCGCGCTGCCCGCCCGCCCGCTCGTCCGCCCGCCCGCTCGTCCGCCCGCCCGCCCCGCTCGCCCGCCCGCGCCCGCCCGCCGAATGAAGCGGCGGCCCCGCCACGCCACGGCGACGACCCTTCCACGAAACTCACTTGACGCTCCGCAAAGCACCGACCACTAGCCGCCCCCGCACCCACTTCATCCTGGGCCTGGCCAAAACAATTCAATCTCGCACCGAGAGCGCTACGGAGACGAATATGATAATCAGGATGCCAAATGTTCGTTTTATTACTGATTGATTACTGATTTCGGGCGCGTCAACTGCTAAAGTCACTAGTCCCATAAGTGCGGTGCATGTTTTTCCTCGAGAGGTGGCTGTGATCTTCCCTCACTGGATGGTGAGATCCGGTGCCGACCTTCACGTCGGCTTGGAGGGTGTTCCCTATTCTGGTATCACCCACCAGCCCTAGCCGAGACAAGCTCTAAACCCCCAACCGTCCTCCCGGAATGTGTGGTAGTGTGGTGCATATTAGTGTAAGGGTGTGTAAGGTGCGGATAGGGGAAGAAAGAGGAAGGAAAGATTTGTGCGTGGTCCGTGCGTCGTTTGTTAGGGTATTGTTCGAGCACACTCGTGATCATAATCAGAGAATCCACGAAAAAATACCGATCAGAGCAGTCGACCGGTAGAATTCTCCTCCAGATAGCGGTTGCAATGACCTATATATTTAGCTAGTGCCGGAAATCCTACCACCATCGGGACTCGAATCTAGAATTTTCCTGTCAGAGGCAGTATAGTGACATCAGTTGATGTCTTACGCCACCTTCCCGATGTTGGTTTTATACATTTCAGAATAAAAAAATTATGTTCTCAAATATTAGAATGAAATTGAAGAAATCGAAGAATAGGAAGGAAGTGAAATTGTACTAAATCGCATTCCTGTTTGAATAAACCTTCTTCAGATTTACAGCACATTTTACATGGTGTATTCAAAAATGTCGTAATATGAAAACTAGCTATTACCTGCAAAGTACGAGTTTATCTAACTGCTCAAAATGTATACTAACTTTCACATAAATTAACATTCGTTTCTTGATAAGGAAGTTGAGTGAATTTGCAAGTGAAATGTTCACAACCTTTATCGAATTCCACTTGTACTTTGCTACAATTTCAATATTATTGCCACATTACACCGTTTTAAGGAATTCTCAAGTATTTCGCAAAGAAATGGAAATTATACGACGCCAGTGCTTCCCGTGAGACAGGTCAAGAACTACAACCTTGACCTCGGGGGAGAAAAATCCACACATTAAAATAAATGCCTTGTACGAGCGTCGTATTTCATAAAGGCGAAGCTCGGCATACGCAACGCAGCGTGTTCCCATCCTCTTATAGGAATGCCCGAAAATATTCCCCCAGGAATCCCGTCGGCAGCGAGGCCCACGCGGACCACAAAAAGGCGCGGCTGCCGCGCGCCTCCCATCCATCGCGCAGGGGACGCGCGCGCTCGCCCGCTCCCATAATTCCGAGCCCGCGGCGGCGGCGGGGTCCGCATGACGCGGCGCGGCGATATATTTCTTGGGCGGCGGCGGTGGCTGATGGATAGCCCGGGCGCCGTGACGTGAAACGCCTGATTGACGTGGGCGGGCGGCACCGCGACCACCCGTCCGCCCAGCCACCCGCGAGTCGCGGCCCGACGCCGCGCCGCGCCGCACCGCGCGCCCAGCTGGGCTGAGCTGCGCTAGGCGGGCCTTGCCGCGCACAGTCGTCGGCTTATTATGGTGATTAAGACGGTTCGAAGCCGGGCCCCCCGCGGCCATTAAAAGCAGGGCGGCGCGGTGGCATGGCGAAGTAGAAAAGTGCGCGGGGGGCGGAGCGGGGAGAGAGGGCGTGGCGGAGGCCGGCGCTGCCGCTGCCGCCGCCACCGAACAGGGGGCGCTCTGCGCGACTTGAGGAGTGGCTCGGACGGACGCTCGTAAAATGGGAGGCACGGGAGTCGACGAAGAGCGAGAGTGGACGGGTGGTCGTCGGTTAGAAAATGGCACTTGTGAAGCTCTCTATTACGAAAAGATGTTTCTCTATTTGTAGTAAATTCTATTGGGCGTTACTGTTACCTGCAGCCAATTTTCTTGATATAAAATGGTTAATTCTCAATTACGCCATTGATTGTACAATATGAATTTTTTCTTAGATAAGTAGAAGCAATAATAAAAAAATATAATGATTATTATTGATAATTTTCTGTTTTATGGAGCGTCTAGTGCGATGGGCATTAGTTCCGTAAGTGTTCCGATCACGTGAAATGCCAATGTTTTATCCCGATGAATGGTGAAATCCGTCTTCAACCCATACCTCAGCTTGCGAAGGTTTTCCATCAAGGTATCTCCCAAGAGCTGAGCACCGGCCCAGCCACGACAAAAACAATTATATAATTATTTAAGGTATAAACATAAATATGGAATAGTAAATATTTGTATCCGAGCTAGATAACAGTACAAAAACTTATCGTTTATCACTGAACTTTTGAAACAAAATATGACCATTCATGCAGGGAAAGAAGATGTCAATATTGTTTTTAGTCGAAAAAAAATGTACACATTACCCAAATTGAAGACTAATTTGAGAAAAATATCTTTCAAAATATTGTAGCTATGTGTACGTATGCCAACGGATCGCGTAGACACAGTCTTACACACCTATCTAAGCATCAAGATACAAATGAATTTCAACAGGGCAGGAAAGGCCCGCGAGAAGCGAAAGACAAAAAGAGGGAGCGAGCGGAAGAGGGGAAAGCAACGCCGAGGAGCGAAGCCGCGTTCCAGGCGGCGCGCGCTGCGGGAGATCGTCCGCGTCGCCGTCCTCCGCCCCCGCCCCGCCCCCGCCCCGCCCCCGCCCCGCCCCCACCAGTGCTTCTGTGGGTCCTTTTGGCCGGCAGCCTCACAGCCGCTGCTACGCTCCGCCCCCGCCCCAGCCGCTGCTCCCGTCCCCGCTCGCAGGCGCTTCTGTGGGGCTATCCCCGCCAACACCCCACTCCTGCCTCACCGCCACCGCAACTCTCCCGTCTCCCCGCCAGTGCTTCTGTGGGTCCTTTTGGCCGGCAGCCTCACAGCCGCTGCTCCGCTCCGCCCCCGCCCCAGCCGTTGCTCCCGTCCCCGCTCGCAGGCGCTTCTGTGGGGCTATCCCCGCCACCGCCCCACACCCGACTCCCGCCTGGGCTTCTGTGGGTCCCACCTCACAGCAGCTGCTCCGCTCCGCAACCAACCCCAGCCGCTACTCCCGTCCCCGCTCGCCACACTTCTGTGGGGCCATCCCCGTCACCCCTCTCCCCTCCACCCATGCGCCGCCAACGCCTCCCCGTCTACGTTTATGCGGGTCATTTTGCCCGCAGCCCCTGCTCCGCGCTGTCCCATCCCGCCCCCTGCTTCTGCTGCCGCGCTTCTGCGAGGGTCATTCCCGCCACTGCCCCTCCACCCCACCCCCGTCCACGCCTCCGCTAGCACGCCGCGCCGCCCGCCACCCTGTGACCTTTGAGTCTGGCGTGGACGCGGAGCAGGCGCGAGACACCACTTGTTCCCACAGCCCGCAGACCACCCGCGACATTGTCTTTGGAATGTGGTTGCCTTCTCCGTCGCACTCATTTGCTATTACACAGGTTACCCGTCTTTTCTTCACAGCTTAATGTTCTTAAAAAGTAAAATTCGGTAGGTAAGGTGAACTAAAACTTAATATAAAAAAACGGATCACATAGATATCATTTTCATCCCCTTTTCTACTTTAATTTCATGGGATTATATAGGAAGATATGTTCTACAACGCTATGAAATGCAAGAAAGAAAAAAATTAAGAATACGATGTCGACAGAAGAACAGGAAAAGAAGGTAAATGTGGTACCCATCCTTGTTCTCAACAGTAACACAAATCTACGTTTTAAATTGATTAATTTCCAGAACTTGAATTCCTTCCCAGATATCCATTCGTATGTATATGTTTTAGTTAAAATATTCTACAAGTGTATTAAGTTAATACTATTGACCTACCTGCAGCAAATATATGCGAACTTACAAGACAGATAAGGAAGTGATAAAATATAGTGTGAAACTCGTAACGAGGGGGATTACTCTGCTTATAGGGATAGGTAAGGTATGGGTGGTGTGGATGAAATTTTGCAGAGACAAAACATAAAGATGAGAGAAGAGAGAGGAGAGAGAGAGAGAGAGAGAGAGAGAGAGAGAGAGAGACAGACAGACAGACAGACAGACACATGTAGGCAGAAAGAGAACTGAGGGATTACCTCGAAGGTATAACGCTAACACGGGTGCCAAATCAAAACCCATAGATGGTAGAATAACCATTGGAAAAAGAATAAAACCTTTCTCCACCATTCTAAACGCGATACCAACAACCACCACCCAGAGGTCGCTCGCGGGCCGCGCGGCGGGGCGGGGTGGGCAATTACGGGAAGCGGCGTTAGCGAGTCGCACCGCAGGGCTGGAGAAAGCTCAGGGGCGCACCATCAGGGGGGCGGGACGGGGCGGGGCGCGGCGAGGGCAAGGGCGGCGGGGGCCGCGACCCGGGCGCCGCTGCCGCTCGACCACCCACGCCCCGCGTCGTGCTCATTACGCCGCGTGCTCCGGATACGAACGGCTCACGCGCGCCGCCACCGCCGCCGCCGCCGCCGAAGCCGTACAGTCGCCGCGGAAGTTCCTTACAGCTGCTGCCGACGCGCCGCTCGCCTTCGCAGAGAAATGCTCCCATGACCCATCTAATTTGTCGACGCGGGTCGCTGCGGCGAAGCTGACTGACGCCCGCGCTGTCGGAACGTTTGAAGATCTTGCACATTTACTCTCTCTCTCTCTCTCTCTCTCTCTCTCTCTCTCTCTCTCACTGATTCTCTCACTGTCTCAGTGTCTCTTACTTTCTCTCTCACTGTCTCTCTCTCTCTCTCTCTCTCTCTCTCTCTGTATTGTTCTGAAGAATTGTTCACCGTTGTCATCAAGTGACTCTTTCTCAGAGCTCCTTTCATTAATTAATTTGCACACTTAATCGCATGCTATTCAGAAGCACTCTGCTTCAAGGAGGGTAATAATAATAGTAATAGTAATAATAATAATAATAATAATAATAATAATAATAATAATAATAATAATAATAATATGGTGATCATAATAAACGTAAAAACGAAACAAATGGCTGGAAATAGTACGTGTGTCTACAAGGGAAAAAAGGGTTTTAATCATATCAATGAGATAATTTTGAAAACCAGTCAGTACTGAACATATTTTATCGATGTTTTAAGGCAAAGGGGAATTATGTGTTATCGGAGATTTCCCTCATAATATAAACATTGCAGGGAGTCCTCTCATACACGAGGAAAAGTAGAAGTGGTCATGGGCGGTCGGGGAAGGGAGAAGAGTCGGCGGAGCCAGGCAGGCTGCGCGGGACGCGAGCGCGCGACCCCGAGGTCACGGGTGGCTCGACTCAGCACGCGGGGCGTAGGCCACAGCGGGCGGCGGGGGCGGCCGGGGCGGCCGGGGCGGCGGGCAGTGGCCAGGGCGCGGCCAGCCGCTCCCCGCCACTTCTCTCCGAGCCGCTCCTCTCCTCACCACGCCGCGCCGACACGCTCGACAGTTTCCGCGACTATACCCGCCACCAGACCGAAAGGAATGCCGTTGTACTGCTGTTCTGTCTCGGAAAGGAAAGAAGGCAAAAAAAAGGTCACCGGAATCTGTAAAAAACGATAAACGAATTGATAGTAAGAGATAAAAAAAAGAGCTTGGGAGAAAGAGAGAAAAAAGGAAGAAAAAAGGTCTATAAATGTTTTCCAGGAGGATTCGCTTAAATGTCGCTGGTGTCAGGACTCGAAAAACCAGTGTCACTTCTTTTGTTTTATCTCGCTGGTAAACAATTGCCTGTCTTATTTATGTACGAGGGAGGTGAGAGAGAGGACCGCCTCCAGAGGCGAGAGCCCAGCTACTTTTTCCGGGGACTGTACCCCGAGGTGGGCATCTAAATAATGCTGATTGATCAATTATAATGTAACCTGCAATAAACTAACATGATTTTCGTTAAGGACGTATAAATACTAAACCTAATAGGACCGGACTCATAACAGAAAAGCATCCGTGATGATGAACGGATATATTAAGGATTCATAAGAGATTTTTAAAGTATTTTAATACAGTCTTTCCTTCCAGAGAATCTTCCGAAGTTCACAACTTTGACCGTATGAACAACGACGGCTATTATCCGGCAGAATATGCTGATTTCGAATCAGGACAAAAACGAATCCAGGAGCTGCTCACCTTTTTCGAAAATAAAACACGGAATTTGGCGAGTCTTAAACTCTCTTTTTAAAAAATCTGACCCATGCAAGTTATCTATATCAAGAGTAATGAATATGTAATGCGATTTTTTAAAAGTATAATTGGATCTTCCAATCTTGCGGTTTGTTATTTTTTATTCCGCGCGGGTCGCTGGGAGCGCATCGCAGCGTCGGGGTCCAGCGGCGCGGGTGGGGGTGGGGGCGGATGGCGGGGGCGGGGAGGCGGAGGTAGCCCCGCCGACCGACCGTGTTCGAAAGTCGCGTAACAAGGAGTCCGGCGCGGGGCAGCAGCACGGGAGGATCGAAGAATCCGCCTAAGAATGAGCCAAAATGACAGTTCGTTAAACAAGTGAACATCACGCGTGATTCAGAGAAGTATCCCTCCGCCGCGCCAGTGGTTCAGCCACGCCTCTTCGTAAAATGTTTGTGTCTCCCGTTGAGACATCATGGCTTCTCATGGTTCACAACCGTGTAATTACATAGCAAATAAATTGATAAAATGACAACCATGGAACCACGAATCGTTCTCGATCACAGTTCGACCCTTACCGCACAAGAGCAGAAAACATTCGCACCAGAACGCATCTGACATTAAGACTCGGTTTTCAAATAAATAAAATACTTAACACATAAGAAGTGAATTTAATGTAATGTTTATAAAAAAGAGTTTTCCACAGTTTTCTGACAAACGCAAGTAGTAAAATTGAAGACATTCCAAATCTAAAAACGAACAAACAACTTATTTTAGAAAAGATTATTAAAGGCATTTCTCACGCAAATTATAGTAATTTTCCCTCTGTGCGTCATGCTATCTACAAGTTATTTTCTAGTAAAGAACCTCTTTTAAAACATGTTTGATAACTCACTATTTCACACATTTGAAGAATAACAGATTTCTTCATTTCCCACAATGGTGCCTGTTGAATTAAACTTGTTTGCATCGCTTGCGTGAGAATTCTGCGTTCTCTTAATGAATTTCAACTACAACATTCTTTGGTTTTTATTAATTCTCCACCTGATGAGAAGCAGGCAGACTCAGAATTTCGCAGTGATTTTTAATATGCAAAGTAAAGCAGTTACATTCAAAGAATTTCCTCAAGGTGTATAATAACGTATGAATTATTGAGTAAATAGAAAGTCTTGGTTTGTATTTCTAGAATTCGACTAGTGTGTTGATCGCGACAAAAGAAAAAGTTAACGTGTGGACTCTCCACTGGAGTTGGCGCTGACGTTTTCTATCTTCTTCTATATGCATAAAATAAAATGTGCCTCCGAGATGTGACGTGTCAGAAAACCTGTAGCTTCTACTGCGAACAGAAATTCGTGTGTTCTATACGATAAATTTATTGATGGTGTGACGTTTCTCCTCATGAAACAATCGTACCACACGTACCGAACACTGATACAATCGTGAGGTGTTCTCTGTCAAAGGTACACACGACCTACGAGGACAGAACTTACAAGGGAAGAAAGAATCGATAAATCTTCGAAAGAATGCCTTCGCGCTGAGAAATATCCATTAATAAACATAAGAGAGGAAAAGCCATAATGGCGACACAAATACTTCGCGAGTTTCGCACAGACTGTAGGGAGAACGTTGGGTTTTCAAATGACTTGACGGCATGGTTCCCACAGCTGCCAGCTTTTTCATTCCATATTCACTTAGTTATTCTTGGTTATTGCGTAGTTGTCATTTCTAAACAATAACAAATATTCCTTCCTTCTTCGAGATTTATGTAACTCGAATACTTAACTATGAACGTCAAAATTTAAATGTTTAATTTTAAAGACTGAATAAACAAATGAGAGTACGACTGAGATCGACAAATTACAAATAAATAAGTACGTTTTTAAATAATCTTAAACATGAAGTGGTGTATAATTCTCTTTAAAATAGTATTAGCCAAAGAACATTTAATAATCATATTGAACACGTCGTCCATCATATGATAATTATTTACATCGCTACATACGAAAAATAAAAAAAATAAAAAATAAAAAAAATTACATTGAATAGTTTTTCTTTTAAGTAATAATTTTCTTTTTTTCTTGCTCGTGTTTAATAAGGTATTGTTGAACACTCATGTTTAATCTGCCTTAACCCTGCGCTGACAATTTTCTCGGGTACTTTCTCCGGAAGGCGTTCGTCTGGTCAAGGCAGCTCGGGGCCGACGTTCGCAGAAAGGGCTGTAGCGCCCGCGTTCCGCCAGCCGCCGCGCGTGGGACGTTGATTGTGAGTGGCCGTGACAGTGATCGATATGACACGAGAACTGCTTATTAAAAAAATACATCAGGGAGCTCAACAAATACTTCTTCAATCTTGCACGACCGGTTAATCCGAGCGTCCCTCAGAAAAAATGAAGAAAATACAAACCCGAAAAGTAAGGTTTAAAAAAAATTAAATAAGAATGCGTTCGGGTTAGAGTATATGAATATAACGGTCTGGGAGCAAGGCTTGGCCGAGGAAGAAAAAAAAGCATCTAAATTAGAGTAATGTACAGTCATGCCAAAAAGTCTGCGTGGAGAAGCGGTAGAGTTGATGTTCGTATAGACGTCCATCGAAGACCAATTTAATGAAATTAAGGATTTTAATAACTGTTACAAAAACATTACATAGGAAAATAATGAATCAATAGAAGTCAACTTTTATTGTTTTTATTACTAAATCAACTTTCAAATTTCACTAAATTTACTACTAAATAAATTATGATACTTATACATCTTAAAATACCTCAATTTCATACACTTACTTCATTTCATACTACACACATATGTATACTTCAAACGTCAAAAATTTCAAAATTTTAAAAAACTATAAAATGAATAATCAGAAAGGAACAGATTTCGAAACTAGTTGCTGCATAACTATACCTATTCCAAAATTATTTAGGTTTCACTTTGAACTGACTGATAAGGAATTCGCAAAGCATTCATTTCAAATGTGTGACCTATAATATACCTGTTTAGCATAAAATAGCCCCTCGGGTGGCTGATGGGCAGCGTATAAGCTTGCCATGGTGCAATCTCGGGTCCGATTCCCTATCGGGGCAAAAATAGAGCTGTAGCTCTTCAGTATATTCGTCTCAATCTCTATGGCTGCATGACGAAAAAATGCTAAGACAGTCCATGTGTGCCAAATACAAAGACGGGAATACGACGTTTCCGCCTCATATCTCCCTTACCCCTAAAAAATCAGTGCCCTGCTTTGAGAACACCGCGAACTGGTAAAAGTCAGATTAATCCGACCGTTCAATGCCCAAAACGTGCATGTGTAAAATTTTAACGTATCTAGCTTTTAGTTAAAGCATTTCTTTTGGACCACGCCCCCTCTCCCCAACCAAAGGCGATGCGGTGAGATCCTTGTTCTCACTCGCAGCCGTCCGACTGGCCCCCTCGGCCTTATGACACCGCGATGTTGATTTATTGATTGATAGATTAGTGATTGCGGGCGCGTCAACTGTTAACGTCATTAGTGTCGTAAGTATAGTGTATATTTTATCGCTTGAGATGGCGGCGATCTTCTCCCGCAGCATGGCGAGATCCGGCGCCGACCTAAGTCGGCTCCCGGAGATTTTCTTCAACTAGATATCTGTCACCAACGGGGCACCATCCCAGCCGGGGCATTCTCTAAGCTCCCGACATGTGATATAGTGAAATGCATGTAAGTGTGTGTGGTAGGGTAGAACTATGAATGGGAAGGAAAGATCGCGCGAGTTCCGTGGCTCTTTTGTTAGGGTACCGCTCCGGCTTTCACCCGGTGTTGATCGAAGAAACCACGAAAAACTACCGATCTCGGAGCTAGAATTCTCCTCCAAACATCGGCTGAATCCGACCGAGCCACGCCGAAAATCCTGCCCCCGTCGGGACTCAAACCCCAGGACCTCCCGGTCAGCGGCACCGCCGTGACTCCGCGTTGTGCGCCGCCGCGTGGCGCCGGGCGGGGGACCGCCGGCGTCGCCGGGCGGGCCGTGATGATGACGATGACGATGACGAATGACGGTCGCGGGGCTCCGACGGTGCGGGAGCGACCGCCGCGATGCCTGACGCGCGCACAATACGCGACTAATTTCGTGTTAATCAGAGACACCTCTCAGCCCCGCGGCGCCCGAGGGGCGACCGTAAGCCCCCTCCTCAAAACGCCCGCCGCCCGAGGAGGATTAGGTAAAGAGCCTGGCCACAATAGCGGCCACTCGCGGGACGGCCGCCACAAACTCCACAATATGTTTTTCTAATTGATTTTCTTCCTCCAATTGAATGTGAACATGATTAATGGCTGTAGGAGTCAGACGGATTGACCGTCGGCGCGCTCCGTCTTTCATTTGGTTCTCTCTTTTTTTTTTGTTGTTGTTGTTATTGTTGTATTTTTCCTTTCGTTCTTTTAATCCCCCTCGCGGCGGGTAGAATCTCGTGGTCTCGTGGCCCTTGCTGAACAATAATCCTGCGGCTACGGAGCACGCGGGGAGGGGAGGATGGTGGGGGCGGGGTCGAGGCCGGTGCGGGTGGCAGGAGCGGCGAGAAAGCAGAGTTTGCGGACCTGGGTCGCTGCTGCCGCCGCCGCCGCCGCCGACTCTCGCGAGCCTGGCAACGGGACCAGACAGCCCCGCCTACCGTTGCCGGTTCCAGCTCTTCGCGAGTGGTAACGACAAACCCGTCGTAGCAGGGATCTCTCATTGGGCGGATCTAATTATTATAATTTCGTCTCCGGAGTATTCTGTGGTAGTGAGGATTGCGTAACACTGTACAGGTTACCATGTGAGCTTTCGTAGTTTATTTCGCGTTCCTACGAATTCGGAGGTCGAGCACGGTAAATGACGTGTAATTTATTTAACAATAAACTCTCTATTCCCTGGTGGGGATGTTGCAAATGCCACAAACCAGTCGTGTGTCGATCAGATACCATCACTACTGTACGGGCGGGACGTGTGTTGTTCAGGTTGTTTCTTCTACCCCAAACGACTCCTCCCAGCGTTTGAAAGCGACGAGTGATTCTACGAAGGCTATCGCCTCCATTCAGGAGGACGTACCTCATCCAATCTTTAAACATTTAATTAATGAGTTACCGCTGTAAACTGGGCATTGCTGAGGCTTGCTACTTGGAGATCTGCAGTGGGAGGGGGGGCCTTCAAGAAGTGGACATCTCGAGACGATCGCCCCCGGCCGACCGCCCCTCCCCCCATTCCCGCCGCCCTCCTCCTCCTCCTCCTC